>JANJXV010000785.1:180000-232500 GCA_024803745.1 Megascapheus bottae
GTTAGGTTTAGCGTTAGGGTTAGGGTAAAGGTAAGGGTTATGGTTAGGATTAGGTTTAGAGTTAGGTTTAGGGTAAGGGTAGGGATTAGGGTTCGGGTTAGGATTAGGGTTAGGGTTAGGGTTAGGTTTAGGGTTAGGTTTAGAGTTACGGTTAGGGTTAGGGTAAGGGTAAGGGTTAGGGTTAGTGTTAGGATTAGGATTAGGGTAAGGGTTAGGAGTTAGGGTTAGGGTTGGGGTTAGGATAAGGGTTAGGGTTAGGGTTAGGGTAAGGTTAAGGGTTAGGTTTAGGTTTAGGAGTAGGGTTAGTGTTAGGTTTATGGTTAGGGTTAGGGTAAGGGTAAGAGTTAGGGTTAGGGTTAGGGTTAAGTGTAGGTTTATGGTTAGGGTTAGGGTTAGGTTTAGGGTTACGGTTAAGGTAAGGGTAAGGTTTATGGTTAGGGTTATGGTTAGGGTTAATGTTAGGGTTAGGGTTAGGGGTTAGGGTTAGTGTTAGGGTTAGGTTAAGGGTTAGGGTTAGGGTTATGGTTAGGTTTAGGGTTAGGGTTACGGTAAGTGTAAGTATTAGGGTTAGGGTTAGGGTTAGGGTTAGCGTTATGGTTAGGGTTAGGGTTAGGGTTAGAGTAAGGGCAAGGGTTAGGGTTAGGGTAAGGGTTAGGGTTAGGGTTAGAGTTATGTTTAGGGTTAGCGTAAGGGTAAGGGTTAGGGTTAGGGTTAGGTTTGGTGTAAGGTTAAGGGTTAGGGTTAAGTTTAGGGTTAGGGTTTGGTTTAGGGTAAGGGTTAGGGTTAGGGTAAGGATAAGGGTTAGGGTTAGGATTGGGGTTAGGTTTAGGGTAAGGGTTAGGGTTAGGGTTAGTGTTAGGTTTAGGGTTACGGTTAGGGTAAGGATAAGGGTTAGGGTTAGGGTTAGGTTTATTGTTGGGGTTATGTTTAGGGTTAGGGTAAGAGTTAGGATTAGGTTTAGGGTAAGAGTAAGGTTTGGGGTTAGGGGTAGGGTAAGGGTTAGGGTTAGGGTAAGGGTTAGGCTTAGGGTTAGGGTTAGGGTAGGGGTTAAGGTAAGGATAATTGTTAGGGTTAGGGTTAGGGTTAGGATAAGTGTAAGGGTTAGGGTTAGGGTTAGGGGTTAGGGTTATGGTTACGGTTAGGTTTATGGGTTAGGGTTAATGATAGGTTTAGGTTAAGGGTTAGGGTTAGGGTTAGTGTTAGGAAAGGTTTAGGGTTAGGGTTAGGGTTAGGGTAAGGGTAAGTGTTAGTGTTAGGGTTGGGGTTAGGGTTAGGGTTAGGGTAAGGGCTAGGTTTAGGATTAGGGTTAGGTTTAGGTTTGGGGTTAAGATTAGGGTTAGGGTTAGGGTAAGGGTAAGGATTAGGGTTAATTTTAGGGTTAGGGTTAGGGTAACGGTAAGGGTTAAGGTTAGGGTTAGGGTTAAGTTTATGGTTAGGGTTAGTGTTAGGGTTAGGGTTAGGTTTATGGTTAGGGTTAGGGTAAGGGTTAGGTTTAGGGTTAGGGTTAGGGTTAAGGTTAGAGTTAGGGTAATGGTGGCTAGGGTTAGGGTTGGGTTTAGGTTTAGGGTTAGGTTAATATTAAGTGTTAGGGTTAGAGTAAGGGTTTGGGAAAGGGTAAGGGTTAGGTTTCAGGTTAGGGTTAGGGTTAGGGTAAGGGTTAGGGTTAAGGTTAGGGTTAGGGTTTGGTTTAGGGTTAGCGTTAGGATTAAGGTAAGTGTAAGGGTTAGGGTTAGGATTAGGTTTAGGTTGGGTTTAGTGTTAGGGTTATGTTGAGGGTTATGGTTAGGGTTAGGGTTAGGGGTCAGGGTTAGTATTAGGGTTAGGTTAAGGGTTAGGGTTAGGGTTAGGATAAGGGTTAGGGTTAGGGTTAGGGTTAGGGTTAGGGTAAGGATAAGGGTTACTGTTAGTGTTAGGTTTAGGGTAAGGACTAGGTTAGGGTTAGGGTTAGGGTTAGAATTACGGTTAGGGTTAGGTTAAGGGTAAGGGTAAGGGTTAGGGTTAGGGTTAGGGGTTAGGATTAGGTTTAGGGTAAGGGTTAGGGTTAGTGTTAGGGTTACGGTTAGGGAAAGGGGTAGGGTTAGGGTTTGGGTTAGGGTAATGGTTAGGGTTAGGTTTAGGTTAAGGGTAAGTGTTAGGGTTAGGGTTAGGGTTAGGGTAAGTGTAAGGGTTAGGGTTAGGTTTAGGGTTAGGGGTTAGGGTTAGGGTTAGGGTTAGGTGGAGGGTTAGGGTTAGGGTAAGGGTAAATGTTAGAGTTAGGGTTAGGGTTAGGTTTAAGGTTAGGTTTAGGGTAAAGGTAAGGGTTAGGGTTAGGGTTAGGGTTAAGGTTAGGTTTATGGTTAGTTTCAGGGTTAGGAATAAGGTAAGGGGAAGGTTTATGGTTAGGGTTAGGTTTAGGGTTAGGTTTAGGGTAAGGGTAAGCAGTAGGGTTAGGTTTCAGGTTAGGATTAGGATTAGGGTAAGGGTTAGGGTTAGGTTTAGGGTTAGGGTTAGAGTTAGGGTTAGGGTAAGGGTAAGAGTTAGGGTTAGTGTTAGGTTTAGGATTATGGTAAGGGTTAGGGGTTAGGGTTAGCGTTGGGGTTAGGATAAGGGTAAGGGTTAGGGTTAGGGTAAGGGTAAGGGTTAGGGTTAGGGTTAGGGGTAGGGTTAGTGTTAGGTTTATGGTTAGGGTTCAGGTAAGGGTAAGATTTAGGGTTAGGGTAAGGGTTAAGGTTAGGTTTATGGTTAGGTTTAGGGTTAGGTTTAAGGTTAGGATTAAGGTAAGGGTAAGGTTTATGGTTAGGGTTTTGGTTAGGGTTAAGGTTAGGATTAGGGTTAGGGTTTAGGGTTAGTGTTAGGGTTAGGTTAAGGCTTAGTGTTAGGGTTAGGGTTAGGATAAGGATTAGGGTTAGGGTTAGGGTTAGGGTTATGGTTACGGTAACTGTAAGTGTTAGGATTAGGGTTAGGGTTAGGGATAGGTTTAGGGTAAGGGTAAGGGTTTGTGTTTAGGCTTAATGTTAGGGTTAGGTTAAGGTTTATGATTAGGTTTAGGGTTAGGGTAAGTGTAAGTGTAAGGGTTAGGGTTAGGGTTAGTGTTCGGGTAAGTGTTAGGGTTAGGGTTAGGGCCAGAGTTTGGTTTAGGGTTACGGTAAGGGTAAGGGTTAGGGTTAGGGTTAGGGTTAGGTGTAAGGGTTAAGATTAGGGTTAGGTTTAGGTTTAGGTTTAGGTTTAGGGTTAGGGTTAGGGTAAGGGTAAGGGTTAGGGTTAGGGTTAGGTTTAGTGTTAGGGTTTGTTTTAGGGTTAGGGTAGGGTAAGGATAAGAGTTAGGGTTATTGTTACGGTTACGGTTAGGGTTAGGGTAAGGGTTACAGTTAGGTTTAGGATAAGGGTAAGTGTTATGGTTAGGGTTAGGGTTAGGGTTAGGGTAAGGGTTAGGGTAAGGGTAAGGGTTAGTATTAAGGTTAGTGTTAGGGTAAGTGTTAGGGTTAGGGCTAGGGTTAAGTTTAGGATAAGTGTTAGGTTTAGGGTTATGGTTTGGGTTAGGGGTTAGGGTAAGGTTAAGGGTTAGGGTTAAGGTTGAGGTTAGGGTTTGAGATAGGTTTAGGGTAAGTTTTAGGGTCAGAGTTAGGGTTATCCTTAGGGTTAGAGTTAGGGTTAGGGTTAGGGTAAGTGTAAGGTTTAGGGTTAGGGTTAGGGTTAGGGTTAAGGTAAGGGTTAGGGTTAAGGGTTAGGGTTAGTGTTAGGGTTAGGTTAAGGGTTAGGGTTAGGGTTAGGCCTATGGTTAGGGTTAGGGTAAGGGTTATTGTTAGGGATATAGTTAGGTTTAGGGTTAGGGGTTAGGGTAAGGTTAAGGGTTAGGTTTAGGGTTAAGGTTGAGGTTAGGTTTAGGGTTAGGTTTAGGGTAAGTTTTAGGGTTAGGGTAAGGGTTAGGGTTAGGGTTAACATTAAAGTTAGGGTTAGGGTAAGGGTAATTGTTAGGGTTAGGGTTAGGGTTAGGGATAGGTTTAGGGTTAGGGGTTAGAGTTAGTGTTAGGTTTAGGCTTAGGGTTAGGGTAAGGATAAGATTTAAGGTAAGGGTAAGGGTTAGGGTTAGGTTTTGGGTTAATGTAAGTGTAAGGGTTAAGATTAGGGTTAGGGTTAGGGTTAGGGTGAGGGTGAGGGTAAGGTAAGGGTTAGGGTTAGGTTTATTGTTAGGTTTAGGGTAAAGTTAAGGGTTAGAGTTAGGGTTAGGGTTAGGTTTAGGGTTAGGGTTAGGGTCACGGTTAGGGTAAGGGTAAGGGTTAGGGTTAAGGTTAGGGTTACCGTTTGGTTTAGGTTTAGGGTTAGAGTTAGGCTTAGGCTTACAGTTAGGTTTAGGGTTTGATTAAGGGTAAGGGTTAGGGTTAGGGTTAGGTTAAGGGTTAGGGTTAGGGATAAGGTAAGGGTTATGTTTAGTGTTAGGGTAAGGGTTAGGGTTAGGGTAAGAATAAGGGTTAGGGTTAAGGTTAGTGTTATGTTTAGGGTTAGGTTTAAGGTTAGGGTTAGGGTGAGGGCAAGGGTAAGAGTTAGGGTTAGATTAGGGTTAGGGTTAGGGTTAGGGTTAGGGTTAGAGTAACGGTTAGGGTTAGGTTAAGGGTAAGGGTAAGGGTTATGGTTAGGGTTAAGGTAAGGGTTAGGGTTAGGGGTTGGGATTAGGTTTAGGGTAAGGGTTAGGGTTGGTGTTAGGGTTATGGTTAAGGTAAGGGATAGGGTTAGGGTTTGGGTTACGGTAAGGGTTAGGGTTAGTTATAGGTTAAGTGTAAGTGTTACGGTTAGGGTTAGGGTTAGGGTTAGGGTAAGGGTAAGGGTTAGGGTTAGGTTTAGGGTTAGGGTTTAGGGTTAGGGTTAGGGTTAAGTTGAGGGTTAGGGTTAGGGTTAGGGTTAGGTTTAGGGTAAAGGTAAGGGTTAGTGTTAGGATTAGGTTTAGGGTTAGGTTTAGGGTAAGGGTAAGGGTTAGGGTTCAGGTTAGGATTAGGGTAAGGGTTAGGGTTAGGTTTAGGTTTAGGGTTAGAGTTAGGGATAGGGTTAGGGTAAGGGTAAGGGTTAGGGTTAGTGTTAGGATTAGGATTAGGGTAAGGGTTAGGAGTTAGGTTTAGGGTTGGGGTTAGGATAAGGGTTAGGGTTAGGGTTAGGGTAAGGTTAAGGGTTAGGGTTAGGTTTAGGGGTAGGGTTAGTGTTAGGTTTATGGTTAGGGTTAGGGTAAGGGTAAGAGTTAGGGTTAGGGTTAGGGTTAAGTGTAGGTTTGTGGTTAGTGTTAGGGTTAGGTTTAGGGTTAGGTTTAAGGTAAGGGTAAGGTTTATGGTTAGGGTTATGGTTAGGGTTAAGTTTAGAGTTAGGGTTAGGGTTAGGGGTTAGGGTTAGTGTTAGGGTTAGGTTAAGGGTTAGGGTTAGGGTTAGGTTTAGGGTTAGGGTTACGGTAAGTGTAAGTGTTAGGGTTAGGATTAGTGTTAGCGTTAGTGTTAGGGTTAGGGTTAGGGTTAGAGTAAGGGCAAGGGTTAGGGTTAGGGTTAGGTTAGGGTTAGGGTTAGGGTTAGAGTTAGGGTTAGGGTTTTGGTTAGGGTTAGGGTTAGGGTTAGGGTTGGGGTTAGGGTTAGGGGGTAGGTAAGGGTCAGCATTAGGTTAGGGTTAGGGTTAGCGTTATGGTTAGGGTTTGGTTTGGAGTTGGGGTTAAGTTTAGTGTTAGGGTTAGGGTAAGGATTAGGGTTAGGGTAAGTGTTAGTGTTAGGGTTAGGGTTAGGGTTAAGGTTAGGTTATGCGTTAGGGTTAGGGTTAGGGTAAGGGTAGGGGTTAGGGTTAGGGTTAGGGTTAGGGTAAGACTATGTGTTAGCGTTAGGATTTGGGTTAGGGTTAGGGTTAGCGTTAGGGTAAGGGCAAGCGTTAGGGTTAGGGTTAAGCTAACGGTAAGGGTTAGGGTTATGGTTAGGTTTAGGTTTACGGTAAGGGTTAGGGTTAGGTTTAGGGTAAGGGTAAGGTTTACGATTAGGGTTAGGGTTAGGGTAAGATTTAGGGTTAAGTTTAGGGTTAGGGTTAGGGTAAGGGTAAGGGTATGTGTTAAGGTTATTGTTAGGGTTAGGGTTAGGGTTAGGGTTAGCGTTAGGGTAAGGGTAATGGTAAGGGTTAGGGTTAGGTTTAACGTAAGGGTAAGCATTAGGGTTAGGGTTAGGGTTTGGTTTAGGGTAAGGGTTAGGGTTAGGTTTATGGTAAGGGTAAGGTTTAGGTTTAGGGTTAGTGTTAGGGTTAGGGTTAGGGTAAGGGTAAAGGTTAGGATTAGGGTTAGTGTTAGGTTTAGGGTTAGGGTAAGGGTAAGGGTTAGGGTTAGATTTAGGGTAAGGTTTAGCGTTAGGGTTAGGGTTAGGGTCGGGTTTAGGGTAAGGGTAAGGGTAAGGGTTAGGGTTAAGTTTAGGGTTAAGGTTAGTGTTAGGGTTAGGGTTAGGGTAGGGTAAGGGTTAGGGTTAGGGTAAGGGTTAGGGTTAGGATTAGGATTAGTGGTAGGGTTATGGTAAGGGTTAGGGTTAGGGTTAGGGTTAAGTTTAGGGTTAGGGTTAGTTTTAGGGTTAGGGTTAGGATTAGGGTAAGGGTAAGAGTTAGGGTTAGGATTAGGGTGAGGGTTAGGGTAAGGGTTAGGTTTATGGTTAGGCTTAGGGTAAGGGTAAGGGTTAGGGTTAGGATTAGGGTTAGGGGTTAGGGGTTAGGGTTAGGGTTAGGGTTAGAATAAGGGTTAGGGTTAGGGTTAGAGTTAGGGTAAGGGTAAGTTTTGGGTTAGGGTTAGGGTTAGGGTGAGGGTAAGTGTTACGGTTAGGGTTAGGGTTAGGGTTAGGTTTAGGGTGGGGTTAAGGTTAGGGTTAGGGTTAGGGTAAGAGTAAGGGTTAGGGGTAAGGTTAGGGTTAGGGTAAGTGTTAGTTTTAGGGTTAGGGTTAGAGTTAGTGTTAAGGTAATTTTAAGGGTTAGGGTTAGGGTTAGGTGTTAGGGTTAGAGTTAGTTTAGGGTTACGTTTATGGTTAGGGTTAGGGTAAGGGTAAGGGTTAGGGTTAGGATTAATATTAGGGTTAGGGTTAGGTTTAGAGTTATGGTTAGGGTAAGGGTTACGGTTAATGTTAGGGTTAGGGTTATGGTAAGGGTTAGGGTTAGGGGTAGGGTTATGGATATGATTAGGGTTAGTTTTTGTGTAAGGGTTAGGGTTATGGTTATGGTTAGGGTTAGGTTAAGGGTAACGGGTAGGGTTAGGGTTAGGGTTAAGGTAAAGTTAAGGGTTAGGCTTAGGGTTAGGGTTAGGGTAAGAGTAAGGGTTAGGGTTAGGGTTAGGGTAAGTGTTAAGGTTAGGGGTTAGGGTTAGTGTTAGGATTAGGTTAAGGGTTAAATTTAGGATTAGGGTTAGGGTATGGGTTAAGGTTAGGTTTAGGATTAGGGTAGGGATTAGGGTAAGGGTAAGTGTTAGGGTTAGTGTTAGGGATAGGTGAAGGGTTAGGGTTAGGGTTAGGGTTAGTGTTAGGATAAGGGTTAGGGTTTGGGTTAGGGTAAGGGTTAGGGTTAGGGTTAGGGTTAGGGTACGAGTTAGGGTTAGGGTTAGGTTTAGTGTTGTGGTTAAGGTTAGGGTTAGGGTAAGGGTTAGGGTTAAGTTTAGGTTTAGTTTTTGGTTTAGGGTTTGTGTTAGGGTTAGAGTAATGGTAAGGGTTAGGATTAGGATTGGAGTTACGGTTAGGGTGAGGGTTAGGGTTACGGTTAGGTTTTGGGTTACGGTTAGGGTAAGGGTAAGGGTTAGGGTTATGGTTAGGTTTAGTGTTATGGTTAAGGTTAGGGTTAGGGTAAGGGTTAGTGTTAGGTTTAGGATAAGGGTAAGGTTTTGGGGTAGGATTAGGGTTAGGGTTAGTTTTGGGGTAAGGGTAATTGTAAGGGTTATGGTTAGGTTTAGGGTTAGGTTTAGGGTTATGGTAATGGTGAGGGTTAGGTTTAGGGTAAGAGTTAGGGTTAGGGTTAGGGTTAGGGTAGGGGTTAGGCTAAGGGTAAGTGTTAGGTTTAGGGTTAGGTTTAGGGGTTAGGGTAATGGTTAGGTTTAGGGTTAGGGGTTAGGGTTAGTGTTAGGGTTAGGTTAAGGGTTAGGGTTAGGGTTAGGGTTAGGATTAGGGTTAGGGTTAGGGTTAGGGTTAGGGTAAGGCTAAGTGTTAGGGTTAGGGTTAGGATTAGGGTTAGGGTTAGGGTTAGGATTATGGTTAGGGTAGGGGTTAGGGTTAGGGTTAGGGTTAGGGTAAGGGTAAGTGTTAATGTTAGGGTTAGAATAAGGGTAAGGTTTAGGGTTAGGGTTAGGGTTAGGGTTAGGTTTAGGGTTAGGGGTTAGGGTAAGGGTAAGGGATACCGTTAGGGTTAGAGTTAGTGTTAGGTTTAGGGTTAGGGTTAGGGTAAGGGCAATTGTTAGGGTTAGGGTTAGGGTTAAGTTTAGGATTAGGGTTAGGGTTAGGGTTAGGTTTAGGGTTAGGGTTAGGGTAAGGGTTAGGGTTAGGGTTAGGGTTAGCGGTTAGGGTTAGGGTTAGGGTTAGTTTTAGGTTTAGGGTAATGGTAAGGGTTAGGGTTAGTGTTAGGTTTAGGGTTAGGGTTAGGGTAAGGGTAAGGGTTAGGGATATGGGTACGTTTAGGTTTAAGTTTAGGGTTAGGGTTAATGTTAGGGTTAGGTTTATGGTTAGGGTTAGGGTAAGGTTAAGGATTAGGGTTAGAGTTAGGTTTAACGTTAGGGTTAAGGTTAGGGTTAGGGTTACGGTCAGGGTAAGGGTTAGGGTTAGGTTTATTGTAAGTGGTAGGGTTAGGGTTCGGGTTAGGGTTAGAGTTAGGCTTAGGGTAAGGGTAAGGGGTAGGGTTAGGGTTAGGGTTAGGTTAAGGTTTAGGGTTAGGGTTTAGGGTTAGGGTTAGGGTTAGGGTTAGAATAAGTGTTAGGGTTATGGTAAGGTTAAGTGTTGGGGTTAGGGTTAGGTTTAGGGTTGGGGTTAAGGTTTGGGTTAAGGTTAGGGTAAGGGTAAGGGTTATTGTTAGGGTTAGGGTTAGGATTAGGGTTAGCGATAGGGTAAGGGTAAGGGTTAGGGTTAGGGTTAGGGTTAATGTAAGAGTAAGGGTTTGGGTTAGGGTTAGGGTATGGGTAAGGTTTAGGGTTAGGGTTAGGGTTATGGTAAGGGTAAGGGTTAGGTTTAGGGTTAGGGTTATGGTTAAGGTCAGGGTTAGGTTTATGGTTAGTGTACGGGTAAGGGTTAGGGTTACGGTTAGGCTTAGGGTAAGGTTTAGGGTTAGGGTTAGGGCTAGGGTAGGGATTAGAGTAAGTGTTAGGGTTAGGATTAGGGTTAGGATAAGGGTAAGGGTTAGGGTTAGCGTTAGGATAATGGGTTAGGGTTAGGGTTATGGTTAGGGTTAGCGGGTAGCGTTAGTGTTAGGGTTAGAATAAGGGTTAGGGTTAGGGGTTAGGGTTAGTGTTAGGATTAGGTTAAGGGTTAGGGTTTGGGTTAGGGTAAGGGTATGTGTTAGGGTTAGGTTTAGGGTTAGGGTTAAGATTAGGGTTAGGGTTAGTGTTAGGGTTATGGTAAGGGTTATGGGTAGGGTTAGGGTAAGGGTGAGGGTTAGAGTTAGGGTTAGGATTAGAGTTAGATTTAGTGTTAGGGTAATGGTAAGGGTTAGGATTAGGGTTATGGTTAGGGTTAGGTTAAGGGTACGGGTTAGGGTTTAGGGTTAGAGTTATAGTTAGGTTAAGGGTTAGGGTTAATGTTAGGGTTAGGGTTATGTTAATGGTTAGGGGTATGGTTATGTTTAGGGTTAGTTTTTGGGTAAGGGTAAGGGTTAGGGTTAGGGTTTGGGTTAGGTTTAATATTAGGGTTAGGTTAGTGTTACGGTTATGGTAAGGTTTAGGGGAAGGGTTGTGGTAAGGGTGAGGGTTACGGTTAGGGTTAGGGTTAGATTTAGGTTCAGGATTAGGGTAAGGGTAAGGGTTAGGATTAAGGTTAGGGTTAGGGTTAGGTTAAGGGTTCGGGTTAGGGTTTAGGGTTAGAGTTATGGTTAGGGTAAGGGTTAGGGTTAATGTTAGGGTTAGGGTTATGGTAAGGGTTAGGGTTAGGGTTGGGGTTATGGTTATGTTTATGGTTAGTTTTTGGGTAAGTTTTAGGGTTAGGGTTACCATTAGGTTTAGGGTTAGATTTAGAGTTATGAGTAGGGTTAGGGTTAGGCTTAGGGTTAGAGTATGTGTTAGGGTTAGGGTTAGCGTTAGGGTAAGGGTTAGGGTTAGGGTTAAGGTAAAGGTAAGGGTTAGGGTTAGGGTTAGGTTTAGGTTTAGGGTAAGGGTTAGGGTTAGGTTTCAGGTAAGTGTAAGTTTTAGGCTAAGGGTTAGGGTCAGTGTTAGGGTTAGGTTAATGGTTATGGTTATGGTTAGGGTTAGGGTTAGGATAAGGGTTAGGTTTAGGATTAGGGTTAGGTTAAGGGTTAGGCTTAGGGTTCGGGTTAGGGTTAGGATAAGTGTTAAGGTTAGGGGTTAGGGTTAGTGTTAGGATTAGGTTAAGGGTTAAATTTAGGATTAGGGTTAGGGTATGGGTTAGGGTTAGGTTTAGGATTAGGGTAGGGATTAGGGTAAGGGTAAGTGTTAGGGTTAGTGTTAGGGTTAGGTTAAGGGTTAGGGTTAGGGTTAGGGTTAGTGTTAGGATAAGGGTTAGGGTTAGGGTTAGGGTAAGGGTTAGAGTTAGGGTTAGGGTTAGGGTACGAGTTAGGGTTAGGGTTAGGTTTAGTGTTGTGGTTAAGGTTAGGGTTAGGGTAAGGGTTAGGGTTAAGGTTAGGTTTAGTTTTTGGTTTAGGGTTTGTGTTAGGGTTAGAGTAATGGTAAGGGTTAGGATTAGGATTGGAGTTACGGTTAGGTTAAGGTTTAGGGTGAGGGTTAGGGTTACGGTTAGGTTTTGGGTTACGGTTAGGGTAAGGGTAAGGGTTAGGGTTATGGTTAGGTTTAGTGTTATGGTTAAGGTTAGGGTTAGGGTAAGGGTTAGTGTTAGGTTTAGGATAAGGGTAAGGTTTAGAGTTAGGATTAGGGTTAGAGTTAGTTTTGGGGTAAGGGTAATTGTAAGGGTTATGGTTAGGTTTAGGGTTGGGGTTAGGGTTATGGTAACGGTAAGGGTTAGGTTTAGGGTTAAGAGTTAGGGTTAGGGTTAGGGTTAGGGTAGGGTTTAGAGTAAGGGTAAGTGTTAGGGTTAGGGTTAGGTTTAGGATAAGGTTAAGGGTTAGGGTTAGGGTTATGGTTAGGTTTAGGGGTTAGGGTAATGGTTAGGTTTAGGGTTAGGGGTTAGGGTTAGTGTTAGGGTTAGGTTAAGGGTTAGTGTTAGGGTTAGGGTTAGGATTAGGGTTAGGGTTAGGGTTAGAGTTAGGGTTAGGGTAAGGGTAAGTGTTAGGGTAAGGGTTAGGATTAGGGTTAGGGTTAGGATTAGGGTTAGGGTAGGGGTTAGGGTTAGGGTTAGGGTTAGGGTAAGCGTAAGTGTTAATGTTAGGGTTAGAATAAGGGTAAGGTTTAGGGTTAGGGTTAGGGTTAGGGTTAGGTTTAGGGTTAGGGTTAGGGTAAGGGTAAGGGATAGGGTTAGGGTTAGGGTTAGTGTTAGGTTTAGGGTTAGGGTTAGGGTAAGGGCAATTGTTAGGGTTAGGGTTAGGGTTAAGTTTAGGATTAGGGTTAGGGTTAGGGTTAGGTTTAGGGTTAGGGTTAGGGTAAGGGTAAGATTAGGTTTAGGTTTAGGGTTAAGGTTAGGGTTAGGGTTAGGATTAGGGTAGGGTAAGGGTTACGGTTAGGGTAAGGGTTAGGGTTATGGTTAGGGTAAAGTGTATGGTTAGGGTCAGATTTAGGGTTAGGGTTAGGATTAGGGTAAGGGTAAGAGTTAGCGTTAGGATTAGGGTGAGGCTTAGGGTAAGGGTTTTTGTTAGGATTAGGCTTAGGATAAGGGTAATGGTTAGGGTTAGGGTTAGGGTTAGGGGTTAGGGTTAGGGTTAGGGTTAGGTTTAGGTTTAGAGTAAAGGTAAGGGTTAGGGTTAGTGTTAGGTTTAGGGTTAGGGTTAGGGTAAGGGTAAGGGTTAGGGATATGGGTACGTTTAGGTTTAAGTTTAGGGTTAGGGTTAATGTTAGGGTTAGGTTTATGGTTAGGGTTAGGGTAAGGGTAAGGATTAGGGTTAGGGTTAGGTTTAGCATTAGGGTTAAGGTTAGGGTTAGGGTTACGGTTAGGGTAAGGGTTAGGGTTAGGGTTATTGTAAGTGTTAGGGTTAGGGTTCGGGTTAGGGTTAGAGTTAGGCTTAGGGTAAGGGTAAGGGGTAGGGTTAGGTTTAGGGTTAGGTTAAGGTTTAGGGTTAGGGTTAGGGTTTAGGGTTAGGGTTAGGGTTAGGGTTAGGATAAGTGTTAGGGTTATGGTAAGGTTAAGTGTTGGGGTTAGGGTTAGTTTTAGGGTTGGGGTTAAGGTTAGGGTTACGGTTAGGGTAAGGGTAAGGGTTATTGTTAGGGTTAGGGTTAGGATTAGGGTTAGCGATAGGGTAAGGGTAAGGGTTAGGGTTAGGGTTAGGGTTAATGTAAGTGTAAGGGTTTGGGTTAGGGTTAGGTTATGGGTAAGGTTTAAGGTTAGGGTTAGGGTTAGGGTAAGGGTAAGGGTTAGGTTTAGGGTTAGGGTTATGGTTAAGGTTAGGGTTAGGTTTATGGTTAGTGTGCGGGTAAGGGTTAGGGTTACGGTTAGGCTTAGGGTAAGGTTTAAGGTTAGGGTTAGGGCTAGGGTAGGGATTAGAATAAGTGTTAGGGTTAGGATTAGGGTTAGGATAAGGGTAAGGGTTAGGGTTAGCGTTAGGATAATGTTTTAGGGTTAGGGTTATGGTTAGGGTTAGCGGGTAGCGTTAGTGTGAGGGTTAGAATAAGGGTTAGGGTTAGGGGTTAGGGTTAGTGTTAGGATTAGGTTAAGGGTTAGGGTTTGGGTTAGGGTAAGGGTATGTGTTAGGCTTAGGTTTAGGGTTAGGGTTAAGATTAGGGTTAGGGTTAGTGTTAGGGTTATGGTAAGGGTTATGGGTAGGGTTAGGGTAAGGGTGAGGGTTAGATTTAGGGTTAGGATTAGAGTTAGGTTATGGGTTAGGGTAATGGTAAGGGTTAGGATTAGGGTTAGGGTTAGGTTTAGGGTTAGGTTAAGGGTACGGGTTAGGGTTTAGGGTTAGAGTTATAGTTAGGTTAAGGGTTAGGGTTAATGTTAGGGTTAGGGTTATGTTAATGGTTAGGGGTATGGTTATGTTTAGGGTTAGTTTTTGGGTAAGGGTAAGGGTTAGGGTTAGGGTTTGGGTTAGGTTTAATATTAGGGTTAGGTTAGTGTTACGGTTATGGTAAGGTTTAGGAGAAGGGTTAGGGTAAGGGTGAGGGTTACGGTTAGGGTTAGGGTTAGATTTAGGTTCAGGATTAGGGTAAGGGTAAGGGTTAGGATTAAGGTTAGGGTTAGGGTTAGGTTAAGGGTTCGGGTTAGGGTTTAGGGTTAGAGTTATGGTTAGGGTAAGGGTTAGGGTTAATGTTAGGGTTAGGGTTATGGTAAGGGTTAGGGTTAGAGTCGGGGTTATGGTTATGTTTATGGTTAGTTTTTGGGTAAGTTTTAGGGTTAGGGTTACCATTAGGTTTAGGGTTAGGTTTAGAATTATGAGTAGGGTTAGGGTTAGGCTTAGGGTTAGAGTATGTGTTAGGGTTAGGGTTAGCGTTAGGGTAAGGGTTAGGGTTAGGGTTAAGGTAAAGGTAAGGGTTAGGGTTAGGGTTAGGTTTAGTTTTAGGGTAAGGATTAGGGTTAGGTTTCGGGAAAGTGTAAGTTTTAGGCTAAGGGTTAGGGTCAGTGTTAGGGTTAGGTTAATGGTTATGGTTATGGTTAGGGTTAGGGTTAGGATAAGGGTTAGGTTTAGGATTAGGGTTAGGTTAAGGGTTAGGCTTAGGGTTAGGGTTAGGGTTAGGATAAGTGTTAGGCTTAGGGTTTGGGTTAGGGTTAGGGTTAGGGTAAGGGTAAGGGTTAGGGAAAAGATCAGGGAAAGGGTTAGGGTTACAGTTAGGTTTAGGGTTAGGTTAAGTGTTAGTGTTAGGTTTAGGTGAGGGTTAGGTTAAGGGTTAGGGTTTGGGTTAGGGTTAGGTGTTAGGGATAGGGTTAGGGTTAGGGTTAGGGTAAGGTTAAGGGTTAGGTTTAGGGTTATGGTTAGGTTTAGGGTTAGGGTGAGTGTAGGGTAAGGGTTAGGTTTAGGGTTAGGTTTAGCGTTAGGGTAAGGGTAAGGGTTGGGTTTAGGATTAGCGTTAGGGTTAGGGTAAGGTTTAGGGTTAGGGTTAGGGTTAGGTTTGGGGTTAGGGTTAAGTTTAGGGTTAGGGTTAGGGTTAGTGTTAGGGTTAGGGTTAGGGTTAGGGTTAGGGTTAGGGTTAGGTGTAGGGTTAGGGTTAATATAAGGGTTAGGTTTAATGTTACGGTTAGGGTTAGGTTTAGGGTTAGGGTTAGGGTAGGGGTTAGGGTAAGGATAAGAGTTAATGTTAGGGTTAGAATAAGGGTAAGGGTTAGGGTTAGGTTAAGGGTTAGTGTTAGGATTAGGGTTAGGGTTTGGGTTAGGGTAAGGGTAAGGGTAAGGGTAAGGGATAGGGTTAGGGTTAGTGTTAGGTTTAGGGTTAGGGTTATGGTAAGGGCAATTGTTAGGGTTAGGGTTAGGGTTAAGGTTAGGGTAAGGGTTAGGTTTAGGGTTAGGGTTAAGGTTAGGGTTAGGGTTAGGGTTAGGGTAGGGTAAGGGTTAGGGTTAGGGTAAGGGTTAGGGTTAGGGTTAGGGTTAAGTTTAGGGTTAGAGTTAGTTTTAGGGTTAGGGTTAGGGTTAGGGTAAGGGTAAGAGTTATTGTTAGGATTAGGGTGAGGGTTAGGGTAAGGGTTAGGGTTATTGTTAGGGTTAGGCTTAGGGTAAGGGTAAGGGTTAGGGTTAGGGTTAGGATTAGGTAATGGTTAAGGTTAGGTTTAGGGTTACGGTAAAGTTAAGGTTTAGGGTGAGTGTTAGGTTTAGTGTTAGGGTTAGGGTAAGGGTAAGCATTAGGGATAGGGTTAGGTTTCGGGTTAAGTTTAGGGTTAGCCTTAATGTTAGGGTTAGGTTTAGGGTTAGGTTTATGGTAAGGGTAAGGTTTAGGGTTAGGGTTAGCCTTAGGGTAAGGTTTAGGGTTAGGGTTAGGGCTAGGGTAGGGATTAGAGTAAGTGTTAGGGTTAGCGTTAGGGTTAGGATAAGGGTAAGGGTTATCATTAGGGTTAGGATAAGGGGTTAGAGTTAGGGTTAGGGTTAGCGGTTAGCGTTAGTGTTAAGGTTAGGATAAGGGTTAGGGTTAGGGGTTAGGGTTAGTGTTAGGATTAGTTTAAGGGTTAGGGTTAGGGTTAGGATAAGGGTTAGGGTTAGGGTTAGGGTTAGAGTTAGGGTTAGGGTAACTTTTAGGGTTGGGTTAGGGTTAGGGTTAGTGTTTGGGTAAGGGTTAGGGTTAGGGTAAGTTTTAGGGTTGGGGTTAAGGTTAGGGTTAGGGTTAGGGTAAGAGTAAGGGTTAGGGTTAGGGTTAGGGTAAGGGCAAGTGTTAGGGTTAGGGTTAGGGTTAGGGTTAGGTTAAGGGTTAGGGTAGGGTTAGAGTTAGGGTTAGGTATAGGGTTACGGTTATGGTTAGGGTTAGGTTTAGGGTAAGTGTATGTTTTAGGATTAGTGTTAGGCTTAGGGTTAGGGTTAGGGTTAGGGTTAAGGTAAGAGGAAGGGTTAGGGATAGGGTTAGGGGTAGGTTTAGGGTAAGGTTTAGGGTTAGGTTTAGGGTAAGGGTAAGGTTGAGGGTTCGGGTTAGGGTTAGGGTTAGGGTTAAGGTAAGGGTAAAGGTTAGGGTTAGGGTTAGGGTTTGGTTTAGGGTTAGGATAAGGGTAAGGGTTAGGATTAGGTTTAAGTTTAACGTTAAGGCTAGGGTTAGGGTTAGGGTCCGGGTTAAGGTTAAAGTTAGGGTTAGGGGTAGGGTTACGTTTAGGGTAAGGGTTAGGGTTAGGGGAAGGTTTAGGGTTAGGGATAAGGTTAGGGTTAGAGTTAGGTTTAGGGTTAAGGTAAGGGTAAGTGTTAGGGTTAGGGTTAGGGTAAGGATTAGGGTTAGGGTTAGGGTTAGGGTAAGCATTATTGTTGATTTTAGGGTTAGGGTTAGTTTTAGGGTTAGGGTTAGGGGAAGGGGAAAGGCTAGGGTTAGGGTTACGGTAAGGTTTAGGGTTAGGTTTAGGGTTAAGGTTAGGGTTATGGTAGTTTTAGGGTTAGGGTTAGGGTTAGGGTAAGGGTAAGGTTTAGGGTTAGGTTTAGGTTTAGGGTTAGGTTTAGTGTTGGGGTTAAGGTTAGGTTTAGGGTTAGGGTAAGGGTAAGGGTTAGGGTTAGGGTTAGGGTTAGGGTTAGGGTTAAGGTTAGGGTTAGGGTTAGGGTTAGGGTTAGATTTAGGGTAGGGTTAGGTTAAGGGTAAGGGTTAGTGTTACAGTTAGGGTTAGGGTTTGGGTAAGGGTAAGGGTAAGGGTTATTGATAGGGTTAGGTTTAGGGTTAGGTTTAGGTTTAGGGTTAGGGTAATGTTAAGGGTTAGAGTTAGGGTTAGGGTAAAGGTTAGGGTTAGGGTAAGGGTAAGGGGGAGGTTAGCGTTACGGTTATGGTTAGGGTAAGGGTTAATGTTAGGGTTAGGGTTAGGGTTAGGTTTAGGTTTAGGTTTAGGGTAAGGGTAAGGGTTAGGGTTAGGGATAGGGTTAGGGTTAGGGTTATGGTAAAGGTAAAGGTTCGTGTTAGTTTTAGGTTTAGAGTTAGGCTTAGCGTAAGGGAAAGGGTTAGGGATGGGGTTAGGGTTAGGGTTAAGTTTAGGGTAAGGTTTAGGGCTAGGGTAAGGGTAAGAATTAGGGTTAGGATTAGGGTGACATTTAGGATAAGTGTTAAGGTTAGGGTTAGGGTTAGGGTTAGGGTTAGGGTAAGGTTAAGGGTTAGGGTTAGGGTAAGGTTTAAGGTTAGGGTTAGGGTTAGGGTTAGGGTAGGGTAAGGGTTAGGGTTAGGGTAAGGGTTAGGTTTAGGTTTAGGATTAGTGGTAGGGTTATGGTAAGGGTTTGGGTTAGGGTTAGTGTTAAGTTTAGGGTTAGGGTTAGTTTTAGGATGAGGGTTAGGTTTAGGTTAAGGGTAAGAGTTAGGGTTAGTGTTAGGGTGAGGGTTAGTGTAAGGGTTAGGGTTAGGGTTAGGCTTAGGGTAAGGTTAAGGGTTAGGGTTTGGGTTAGGGGCTAGGGTTAGGGTTAGGGTTAGGGTTAGGTTTAGGGTTAGGGATAGGGTAAGGGTAAGGGTTAGGGATAGGGTTAGGTTTAGGGTTAAGTTTAGGGTTAGGGTTAATGTTAGGGTTAGGTTTAGGGTTAGGGTTAGGGTAAGGGTAAGGACTACGATTAGGGTTAGGTTTAGCGTTAGGGTTAAGAAAAGGGTTAGGGTTAGGGTTAGGGTAAGGGTTAGGGTTAGGGTTAGGGTAAGGGTTAGGGTTAGGGTTCGGGTTAGGGTTAGAGTTAGGCTTAGGGCAAGGGTAAGGGTTAGGGTTAGGGTTAGGGTTAGGTTAATGGTTAGGGTTAGGGTTAGGATAAGGGTTAGGGTTAGGGTTAGGGTTAGAGTTAGGGTAAGGGTAAGTTTTAGGGTTAGGGTTAGGGTAAGGGTTAGGGTTAGGGTTAGGGTTAGGTTTAGGGTTGGGGTTAGGGTTAGGGTTAGGGTTAGGGTTAGGGTTATGGTTACGTTTATGGTTAGGGTGAGGGGAAGGGTAAGTTTAGGGTTAGGGTTGGGTTTAGGGTTGGGTTTAAGGTTAGGGTTAGGGTTAGGTTTAGTGTAAGGGTAAGAGTTAGGGTTAGGGTTAGGGTAAGGGTTAGGGTAGGGTTAGGGTTAGGGTTAGGTATAGGGTTACGGTTAGGTTTACGGTTAGGGTTAGGGTAAGTGTATGTGTTAGGGTTAGTTTTCGGTTTAGGGTTAGGGTTAGGGTTAAGATAAGGGCAAGGGTTAGGGTTAGGGGTAGTGGTAGGTTTAGGGTAAGGGTTAGGGTTAGGTTTAGGGTAAGGGTAAGGTTGAGGTTTCAGGTTAGGGTTACGGTAAGGGTAAAGGTTAGGCTTAGGGTTAGCATTAGATTTAGGGTTAGGGTAAAGGTAAGGGTTAGGATTAGTGTTATGGTTATGGTTATGGTTAGGGTTAGGGTTAGGGTTAGGGTTAGGTTTAAGGTTAGGGTTAGGGTAAGGGTTAGGGTTAGGGTTAGGGTTAGGGTTAAGGTTAAGGTTAGATTTAGGGATAGGGTTAGGTTAGGGTTAGGGTTAGGGTTTGGGTTTAGGGTTAGGGTTAGGGTTATTGTAAGAGCTACGGTTAGGTTTAGGGTTAAGGTAAGGATTAGGGTTATGGTTAGGGTTAGGGTAAGGGTAAGTGTTAGGGTTAGGGTTAGGGTTAGGAAAAGTGTTTGGCTTAGGGTCAGTGTTAGTATTAGGGTTAGGGTAAGTGTTAGGGTTAGGGTTAGGGTTAGGGTGACGGTTAGGGTTAGGGTTTGGGTTAGGGTTAGGTGTTAGGGATAGGGTTAGGGTTAGGGTTAGAGTTAGTGTAACATTAAGGGTTAGGGTTAGGGTTAGGGTTAGGTTTAGGGTTAGGGTGAGTGTAGGGTAAGGGTTAGGGTTAGGGTTAGGGTTAGGGTTAGGGTTAACCTTAGCGTTAGTGTTAGGGTTAGGGTAAGGTTTAGGGTTAGGGTTAGTGTAAGGGTATAGGTTAGGGTTAGGGTTAGGGTTAGGGAAAGGGTAAGCGTTAGGGTTAGGATTAGGGTTAAGGTGAGGATTAGGGTTAGGGTTAGGTTTCGGGTAAGGGTTAGCCTTAGGGTTAGGGTAAGGTTGAGGGTTAGGGTTAGGATTAGGGTTAGGTTTAGGCTTAGGGTTAGGGTTAGAGTAAGGGTTAGGGTTTTGGTTAGGGTTAAGTTTAGGGTTAGGGTTAGGGTTTGGGTAAGAGTAAGGGTTAGGTTTAGGATTAGGGTTAGGGTTAGGGTAAGTGTTAGTGTTAGTGTTAGTGTTAGGGTTAGGGTTAGGGTATGCGTTAGGGTTAGGGTTACGGTAAGGGTTAGGATTAGGGTTAGGGTTAGGGTTAGGGTAAGAGTATGTGTTAGCGTTAGGATTTGGGTTAGGGGTAGGGTTAGCGTTAGGGTAAGGGTAAGGGTTAGGTTTAGGGTTAAGCTAACGGTAAGGGTTAGGGTTATGGTTAGGTTTAGGTTTACGGTAAGGGTTAGGGTTAGGTTTAGGGTAAGGGTAAGGTTTACGATTAGGGTTAGTGTTAGGGTTAGGGTAAGGGTTAGGGTTAAGTTTAGGGTTAGGGTTAGGGTAAGTGTAAGGGTAAGTGTATGTGTTAGGGTTAGTGTTAGGGTTAGGGTTAGGGTTACGGTTAGGGTTAAGGTAAGGGTAAGCTATAGGGTTAGGGTTAGGGTTTGGTTTAGGGTAAGGGTTAGTGTTAGGTTTATGATAAGGGTAAGGTGTAGGTTTAGGGTTACGGTTAGGGTTAGGGTTAGGGTAAGGGTAAAGGTTAGGATTAGGGTTAGGGTTAGGTTTAGGGTTAGGGTAAAGGTAAGAGTTATGGTTAGATTTAGGGTAAAGTTTAGCATTAGGGTTAGGGTTAGGGTCGGGTGTAGGGTAAGGGTAAGGGTAAGGGTTAGGGTTAAGTTTAGGGTTAAGGTTAGGGTTAGGGTTAGGGTTAGGGTTAGCGGTTAGATTTAGTGTTAGGTTTAGAATAAGAGTTAGGGTTAGAGATTAGGGTTAGTGTTAGGATTAGGTTAAGGGGTAGGGTTAGGGTTAGGATAAGGGTTAGGGTTAGGGTTAGGGTTAGAGTTAGGGTAAGGGTAAGTTTTAGGGTTAGGGTTAGGTTTATGGTTAGGGTTAGGGTAAGGGTTAGGGTTAGGGTTAGGGTTAGGTTTACTGTTGGGGTTAAGATAGGGTTAGGGTTAGGGTAAGGGTAATGGTTAGGTTTAGGGTTAGGGTTAGGGTAAGTGTTAAGGTTAGGGGTTAGGGTTAGTATTAGTGTTAGGTTAAGGGTTAAAGTTAGGATTAGGGTTAGGGTAAGGGTTAGGGTTAGGTTTAGGATTAGGGTAGGGATTAGGGTAAGGGTAAGTGTTAGGGTTAGTGTTAGGGTTAGGTTAAGGGTTAGGGTTAGGGTTAGGGTTAGTGTTAGGATAAGGGTTAGCGTTAGGGTAAGGTTTAGGTTTAGGGTTAGGGTTAGGGTACGAGTTAGGTTTAGGGTTAGGTTTAGTGTTGTGGTTAAGTTTAGGGTTAGGGTAAGGGTTAGGGCTAAGGTTAGGTTTAGTTTTTGGTTTAGGGTTTGTGTTAGGGTTAGATTAATGGTAAGGGTTAGGATTAGGATTGGAGTTACGGTTAGGTTAAGGGTTAGGGTGAGGGTTAGGGTTACGGTTAGGTTTTGGGTTACGGTTAGGGTAAGGGTAAGTGTTAGGGTTAGGGTTAGGTTTAGTGTTGTGGTTAAGGTTAGGGTTAGGGTAAGGGTTAGTGTTAGGTTTAGGGTAAGGGTAAGGTTTAGGGGTAGGGTTATGGTTAGGGTTAGTTTTGAGTTAAGGGTAATTGTAAGGGTTATGGTTAGGTTTAGGGTTAGGTTTAGGGTTATGGTAATCGTAAGGGTTAGGTTTAGGGTAAGAGTTAGGGTTAGGGTTAGGGTTAGGGTAGGGGTTAGGGTAAGGGTAAGTGTTAGGGTTAGGGTTAGGTTTATAATAAGGTTAAGGGTTAGGGTTAGGGTTAGGTTTCGGGGTTAGGGTAATGGTTAGGTTTAGGATTAGGGGTTAGTGTTAGTGTTAGGGTTAGGTTAAGGGTTAGGGTTAGGGTTAGGATAAGGGTTAGGGTTAGGGTTAGGTTTAGGGTTAGGGTAAGGGTAAGTGTTAGTGTTAGGGTTAGGATTAGGGTTAGGGTGAGTGTAGGGTAAGGGTTAGGGTTAGGGTTAGGGTTAACCTTAGGTTTATGGTTATGGTTAGGGTTAGGGTAAGTTTTAGGGTTAGGGTTAGGGGAAGGGTATAGGTTAGGGTTAGGGTTAGGGTTAGGGTTAGGGTGAGGATTAGGTTTAGGGTTAGGGTTCGGGTAAGGGTTAGCGTTAGGGTTAGGGTAAGCTTTAGGTTTAGGGTTAGGGTTAGGGTTAGGGTTAGGTTTAGGGTTAGGATTAGGGTTAGGGTAAGTTTTAGGGTTTTGGTTAGTGTTAGGGTTAGGTTTAGGGTTAGGATAGGGTTAGGGTAAGGATAAGGGTTAGGTTTAAGGTTACGGTTAGGGTTAGGTTTAGGATTAGGGTAAGGGAAAGGGTTAGGATTATGATTAGGGTTAGGTTTAGGGTAAGGGTTAGGGTTAGGGTTAGGGGTAAGGGAAGGGTCAGGGTTAGGTTAGGGTTAGGGTTAGGGTTATGGGTAGGGTTAGGTTTGGGGTTGGGGTTAAGTTTAGGGTTAGGGTTAGGGTAAGGGTTAGGGTTAGGGTAAGGGTAAGTGTTAGTGTTAGTGTTAGGGTTAGGGTTAGGGTAAGGGTTATTGTTAGGGTTAGGGTAAGTTTAAGGGTAAGGGTTAGCTTTAGGGTTAGGGTTATGGTTAGGGTTAGGGTAAGAGTATGTGTTAGCGTTAGGGTTGGGGTTAGGTTTAGGTTAGGATTAGGGTTAGGGTAAGGGTATGTGTTAGGGTTAAGATTAGGGTTAGGGTTAGTGTTAGGGTTATGGTAAGGGTTATGGGTAGGGTTAGAGTAAGGGTAAGGATTAGAGTTAGGGTTAGGATTAGAGTTAGGTTTAGGGTTAGGGTAAGGGTAAGGGTTAGGATTAGGGTTAGGGTTAATGTTAGGGTAAGGGTAAGGGTTAGGGTCAAGGTCAGGGAAAGGGTTAGGGTTACGGTTAGGTTTAGGGTTAGGGTTAGGTGAGGGTTAGGGTAAGGGTTAGGGTTTGGGTTAGGGTTAGTTGTTAGGGATACGGTTAGGGTTAGGGTTAGGCTAAGGTTAAGGGTAAGGGTTAGGGTTAGGGTTAGGTTTATGGTTAGGTTTAGGGTAAGGGGAGGGTTAGGGATAGGGTTAGGGTTAAGGTAAAGGTAAAGGTTCGGGTTAGTTTTAGGTTTAGAGTTAGGCTTAGGATAAGGGATAGGGTTAGGGATAGGGTTAAGTTTAGGGTTAAGTTTAGGGTAAGGTTTAGGGTTAGGGTAAGGGTAAGGATTAGGGTTAGTTTTAGGTTTAGTGTTAGGGTTAGGGTAAGGGTAAGGGTTAGTGTTAGGATTAGGGTTAAGGTTAAGGTTAGGGTTAGGAATAGGGTTAGGGTTAGGGTAAGAGTTAGGTTAGGGTAAGGTTTAGGGTTAGGGTTAAGTTAGGGTTAGAGTTAGGTTTAGGGTTAGGGTAAGGGTAAGGGTAGGGTTAGGGTTAGGGTTAGGGATAGGTTAAGGGTTAGGGTTAGGGTTTAGGGTTAATGTTAGGGTTAGGGTAAGGGCTAGGTTTAGGGTTAGGGTTAGGGTAAGGATTAGGGTTAGGGTTAGGGTTAGGGTGAGGGTAAGGGTTAGGGTTAAGTTTAGGGTTAGGGTTAGTTTTAGGGATAGGGTTAGGGTAAGGGGAAGGGTTAGGGTTAGGATTAGGGTTAGGGTTAGGTAACGGTTAGGGTTAGGGTTAGGGGAAGGTTAGGGGTAGGATTAGGGTTAAGGTTAGCGTAACGGTTAGGGTTATGGTTAGGGTTAGGGTTTGTTTTAGGGTTAGGGTTAGGGTTAGGGTTAGGGTAAGGGTAAGGCTTAGGGTTAGGATTAGGGTTATGGTTAGGGTAAGGGTTATGGTTAGGGTTAGGGTTAGGGTTAGGTTAAGGGTAAGGGTTAGTGTTAGAGTTAGGGTTAGGGTTAGGGAAAGGGTAAGGTTTAGGGTTAGAGTTAGGGTTAGGGTTAGGGTTAGGGAAAGGGTAAGGGTTAGGGTTAGGGTTACAGTTAGGGTAAGGGTAATGGTTAGGGTTAGGGTTAGGGTTAGGTTAAGGGTAAGGGTTAGTGTTAGAGTTAGGGTTAAGGTTAGGGTAACGGTTAGGGTTAGGGTTAGGGTAAGGTTAGGGTTAGGTTTCGGGTGAGGGTTAGAGTTATGCTTAGGGTAAGGGTAAGGGTTAGGGTTAGGGTTAGGTTAAGGGTTAGGGTTCGGGTTTAGGGTTAGGGTTAGGGTTAGGGTTAGGATAAGGGTTAGAGTTAGGGTAAGGGTAAGTGTCAGGGTTAGGATTAGCGTTAGGGTTATGGTTAGGTTTAGGGTAAGGGTAAGGGTTAGGGTTAGGGTTAGGGTTAGGTTTAGGGTTGAGTTAAGGTTAGGGTTACTGTTAGGGTAAGGGTAAGGGTTACTGTATGGGTTAGGTTTAGGGTTAGGGTTAGCGATAGGGTAAGGGTAAGGGTTAGGGTTTGGTTAGGTTTAGGTTAATTGTTAGGGTTAGGGTTAAAGTTAGGATAAGGGATAGGGTTAGGGTTAGGGTTAGAGTTAGGGTAAGGGTAAGTTTTAGGCGTAGGTTTTGGTTATGGTTAGCGTTAAGGTAGGGGTTAGGGTTAAGGTTAGGGTTAGGTTTAGAGTTGGGGTGCAGGTTAGGGTTAGGGTTAGGGTAAGAGTACGGGTTAGGGTTAGGGTTACGGTTAGGGTAAGTGTTAGAGTTAGGGTTACGGTTAGTGTTAGGGTAAGTTTCAGGGTTAGGGTTAGAGTTAGGGTAAGGTGTTAGGGTTAGGGTTAGGTTAGGGTTAGGTTTAGGGTTAGGGTTAGGGTAAGGGTAAGGTTTAGGGTTAGGGTTATGGTTTGGGTTATGATTAGGGTTAGGGTTAGGTTTAGGTTTAGGGTTAGGATAAGGGTAAGAGTTAGGGTTTAGGTTAGGGTTAGCATTAAGGTTAGGGTTAGGGTAAGGGTAAGCGTTAGAGTTAGGGTTACGGTTATGGTTAGGGTTAGGGGTTATGGTTAGGTTTAGGTTTAGGGTTAGGGTTAGGGTCAGGATAAGAGTTAGGGTTATGGATAAGGTTAGGGTTCAGTTTAGGTTTAGGGTTAGGGTTATTGTAAGGGATAGGGTTAAGGTTAGGGTTAGGGTAAGGTTTAGTTTAGGGTTAGGATTAGGGTAAGGGTAAGGGTTAGGGTTAGGATCAGGGTTAGGGTTAGGAATAGGGTTACGGTTAGGGTTAGGGTTAGGGTTAGGGTAAGTGTATGTTTTTGGGTTAGTGTTAGGGTTAGGGTTAGGGTTAGGGGTTATGGTTAGGCTTAGGGTTAGGGTTAGGGTTAGGGTAAGGGTAAGGGTTAGGGTAAGGGATAGGGTTAGGTTTAGGGTTAGGTTTAGGGTTAGGTTTAGCATAATGGTAAGGGTTAGGGTAAGGGTTAGGTTTAGGGTTAAGGTTAGGGTTAGGGTTAGGGTAAGGTTAAGGGTGAGTTTAGGGTTAGGTTTATGGTTAGGGTTAGGGTTAGGTTTAGATTTAGGGTTAGGGTGAGGGTTAGGGAAAGGGTAAGAGTAAGGGTTAGGGTTAGGGTTAGGGTAAGGGCAAGTGTTAGGGTTAGGGTTAGGGTTAGGGTTAGGGTAAGGGTTAGGGTAGGGTTAGAGTTAGGGTTAAGGTTAGGGTAACGGTTAGGGTTAGGGTTAGGGTAAGGTTAGGGTTAGGTTTCGGGTGAGGGTTAGAGTTATGCTTAGGGTAAGGTTAAGGGTTAGGGTTAGGGTTAGGTTAAGGGTTAGGGTTCGGGTTTAGGGTTAGGGTTAGGGTTAGGATTAGGGTGAGGGTTAGATTTAGGGTTGGGGTTAAGGTTAGTTTTAAGGTTAGGGTAAGGGTAGGGGTTACGGTTTGGGTTAGGGTTAGGGTTAGGTAAGGGTAAGGGTTAGGGTTAAGGTTACGGTTAGTGTTAGGGTTAGTGTTAGGGTTAGGGTTAGGATTAGGTTTAAGGTTAGGGTTAGGGTTAGGGTTTAGTGTTAGGGTTAGGGTTAGGGTTAGGATAAGGGATAGGGTTAGGTTAAGGTAAGGGTAAGTGTTAGGGTTAGGGTTAGGGTTAGGGATAGGTTAGGGTTAGGGTAAGGGTTAGGGTTAGGGTTAGGGTTAGGGTTAGGGTAAAGGTTAGGGTTAGGGTTAGGGTAAGGGTTAGGGTTAGGGATAGGGTTAGGGTTAGGTTTAGGTTTAGGGTCAGGGTTAGGGTAAGGGTAAAGGTTAGGGTTAGTGTTAGGGTTAGGGTTAAGGTTAGGGTTAGGGATAGGGTAAGGGTAAGGGATAGGGTTAGGTAGGGTTAGGGTTAGGGTAAAGGTAAGGTTTAGGGTTAGTGTTAGGTTTAGGGATAGGCTTAGGGTAAGAGTAAGGGTTAGGGATAGTGTTAGGGTTAGGGTTAGGGTTAGGGTTAGGGTTAGGTTTAGGGTTAGGGTTAGGGTAAGGGTAAGGATTAGGGTTAGGGCTAGGGTTAGCGTTAGGTTTGAGGTTAGGGTTAGGGTTAGGCTTAGGGTAAGGGTTAGGGTTAGGGTTAGGATAAGGGTTAGGTTTAGGTTTCGGGTTAGGGTTAGAATTAGGCTTAGGGTAAGGGTAATGGTTAGGGTTAGGGTTAGGTTTAGGGTTAGGTTACGGGTTAGGGTTAGGGTTTAGTGTTAGGGTTAGGGTTAGGGTTAGGATAAGGGTTAGGGTTAGGGTAAGGTAAGGGTAAGTGTTAGGGTTAGGGTTAGCGTTAGGGTTATGGTTAGGGTTAGGGTAAGGTTTAGGGTTAGTGTTAGGCTTAGGGTAAGGGTAAGGGTTAGGGTTAGAGTTAGGCTTATGGTTAAGGTTAGGGTTAGGTTTAGGGTTAGGATACGGGTAAGAGTTAGGGTTTGGGTTAGGGTTAGGCTAAGGGTAAGGTTTAGGGTTAGGGTTAGGGCTAGGGTAGGGGTTAGAATAAGTGTTAGGGATAGAGTTAGGGTTAGGATAAGGGTATGGTTTAGGGTTAGGTTTAGGGTTAGGCTTTGGGTAAGGGTAAGGGTTAGGGGTAGTGTTAGGGTTAGGGTTAGGGTTAGGGTTAGGGTTAGGCTTTGGGTAAGGGTAAGGATTAGGGATAGTGTTAGGGTTAGGGTTAGGGTTAGGGTTAGGGTTAGGGTTAGGGTAAGGGTAAGGATTAGGGTTAGGGTTAGGGTTAGCGTTAGGGTTAAGTTTAGGGTTAGGGTTAGGGTTAGGGTAAGGTTTAGGGTTAGGTTAGGGTAAGGGTTAGGTTTAGGTTTCGGGTTAGGGTTAGAATTAGGCTTAGGGTAAGGGTAAGGTTAGGGTTAGGGTTAGGTTTAGGGTTAGGTTAATTATTAGGGTTAGGGTTTAGGGTTAGGGTTAGGGTTAGGGTTAGGGTTATGATAAGGGTTAAGTTTAGGGTAAGGTAAGGGTAAGTGTTAGGGTTAGGGTTAGCGTTAGGGTTATGGATAGTGTTAGGGTAACGGTAAGGTTTAGGGTTAGGGTTAGGGTAAGGGTAAGGGTTAGGGTTAGGGTTAGGGTTATGGTTAAGGATAGGGTTAGGTTTAGGTTTAGGGTACGGGTATGGGTTAGGTTTAGGGTTGGGGTTAGGCTTAGGGTAAGTTTTAGTGTTAGGGATAGGGCTAGGGTAGGGGTTAGAGTAAGTGTTAGGGATAGGGTTAAGGTTAGGATAAGTGTAAGGGTTAGGGTTAGGCTTAGGGTTAGGGGTTAGGGTTAGTGTTAGGGTTAGGGTAATGGTTAGGTTTAGGGGTTAGGGTTAGTGTTAGGATTAGTTTAAGGGTTAGGGTTAGGGTAAGGGTTAGGATAAGGGTTAGGTTAGGGTTAGGGTTACGGTTAGGGTTAGGGTTAAGGTTAGGGTTAGGGTAAGGTTTAGGGTTAGGGTTAGGATTAGGGTTAGGGTTAGGGTTAGGGTTGGGTTTAGGGTTGGGTTTAAGGTTAGGGTTAGGGTTAGGGTTAGGGTAGGTTTAGGGTTATTTTTAGGGTAAGGTTTAGGTTGAGGGTTCGGGTTAGGGTTAGGTTTTGGTTAGAGTAAGGGTAAGGGTTAGGGTTAGGGTTAGGGTTAGGTTTAGGGTTAGGGTAAGGGTAAGGGTTAGGATTAGGGTTAGGGTAAGGGATAGGGTTAGGGTAAAGGTAAGGATTAGGGTGAGGGTTAGATTTAGGGTTGGGGTTAAGGTTAGGTTTAGGGTTAGGGTAAGGGTCGGGGTTACGGTTTGGGTTAGGGTGAGGGTTAGGTAAGGGTAAGGGTTAGGGTTAAGGTTACGATTATGGTTAGGGTTAGTGTTAGGGTTAGGGTTAGGATTAGGTTTAAGGTTAGGTTTAGGGTAAGTGTTAGGGTTAGGGTTAGGGTTAAGGTTAGGGTTAAGGTTAGGGTTAGGTTTAATGTTTTAGTTAGGATAAGGGAAAGGGTTAGTGTTAGAGTTAGGGTTAGGGTTAGGGTAAGGGTAAGGGTTAGGGTTAGGCTTAAGTTTACGGTTAGTGTTAGGGTTAGGGTTAGGATTAGGTTTAAGGTTAGGGTTAGGGTAAGTGTTAAGGTTAGGGTTAGGGTTAAGGTTAGGGTTAGGGTTAGGGTTAGGTTTAATGTTAGGGTTAGGATAAATGTAAGGGTTAGTGTTAGATTTAGGGTTAGGGTTAGGGTAAGGGTAAGGTATAGGGTTAGGTTTAGGGTTAGGGGATATTTTTAGGGTTAGGTTTAGGGTTAGGGTTAGTGTAGGGTTAAGATTTAGGGTTATGGATAGGGTTAGGGTAAGGGTAAGGTTTAGGGTTAGGGTTAGGTTTAGGGTAAGGGTAAGGGTTAGGGTTAGGGTTAGGGTTATGGTTATGGTTAGGGTTAGGTTTAGGGTTAGGATAGGGGTAATTGTTAGGGTTAGGGTTAGGGTTAGGCTTAGGGTAAGCTTTAGGGTTAGGGTTAGGCCTAGGGTAGGGGTTAGAGTAAGTGTTAGGGATAGGGTTAGGGTTAGCGATAGTGTTACGGTTAGGGTTAGGATTAGGGTTAGGTTTAGGGTTAGGGTTAGGGTTAGGGTAAGGGTAAGGATTAGGGTTAGGGTTAGCGTTAGGGTTAAGGTTAGGGTTAGGCTTAGGGTAGGGTAAGGGTTAGGGTTAGGTTAGCGTAAGGGTTAGGTTTAGGTTTCGGGTTAGGGTTAGGGTTAGGATTTGGGTTAGGGTAAGGTTAAGGTTTAGGGTTAGGTTTAGGGTGAGGTTTAGGTTTAGTGCTGGGGTTAAGTTTAGGGTTAGGGTAAGGGTTAGGCTTAGGGTAAAGTTAGGGTTAGGGTTAGGGTTAGATTTAGGGTTGGGGTTAAGGTTAGGTTTAGGGTTAGGATAAGGGTAAGGGTTAGGGTTAGGGTTAGATTTAGGGTTAGGGTAAGGGTAAGGGTTAGGGTTAGGGCTAAGGTTAGGGTTAGGGTAAGTGTTAGGGTTAGGGTTAGGGTTAGGTTTAAGGTTAGGGTAACGGTTAGGGTTAGGGTTAGGTTTAGGGTTAGGGTTAGGTAAAGGGTAAAGGTTAGTGTTAGAGTTAGGGTTAGGGTTAGGCAAAGGGTAAGGGTTAGGGTTAGGGTTAGGGTAAGTATTAGGGTAAGTGTTAGGGCTAATTAAGGGTTAGGAGTAGGGTTAGGGTTAGCATTAAGGTTAGTGTTAGGGTTAGGGTAAGGGTAAGGGTTAGGGGTTATGGTTAGGGATAGGTTTAGGGTTAGGTTTAGGGTAAGGGTAAGGGTTAGGGTTAGGGATAGGGTTAGGTTTAGGGTTAGGTTTAGGGTTAAGGTTAGGGTTAGATTTAGGGTTGGGGTTAGGGTAAGGGAAGGGTTAGAGTTAGGATTAGGGTTAGGGTTAGGGTAACGGTTAGGGTTAGGGTTAAGTTTAGGATTGGGGTTAGTTTTATGGTTAGGGTTAGTGTTAGGGTAAGGGTAAGGGTTAGGTTTAGGATTAGGGTTAGGGTTAGGGCAAGGGTTATGGTTATGGTTAGGGTTACGTTTAGGGTTTGGGTTAGGGTAAGGGTTAGGGTTAGTTTTAGGTTTAGGGTTAGGTTTAGTGTTGGGATTAAGGTTAGGGTTAGGGTAAGGTTTAGGGTTACGGTTAGGTTCAGATTTAGGGTTGGGGTTAAGGTTAGGTTTAGGGTTAGGGTAAGGGTAAGTGTTAGAATTAGGGTTAGGGTTAGGGTAAGGGTAAGGGTTAGGGTTAGGGTTAAGGTTAGGGTTAGGGTAAGGGTTAGGGTTAGGGTAAGGTTTAGGATTAGGGTGAGGGTTAGATTTAGGGTTGGGGTTAAGGTTAGGTTTAGGGTTAGGGTAAGGGTAGGGGTTACGGTTAGGGTTAGAGTAAGGGTAAGGGTTAGGGTTAGGGTTAAGGTTAGGGTTAGGGTTAGTGTTAGGGTTAGGGTTAGAATTAGGTTTAAGGTTAGGTTTAGGGTAAGTGTTAGGGTTAGGGTTAGGGTTAAGTTAGGGTTAGGGTTAGGGTTAGGGTTAGGTTTAATGTTAGGGTTATGATAAGGGTAAGGGTTAGTGTTAGAGTTAGGGTTAGGGTTAGGGTAAGGGTAAGGGTTAGGGTTAGGGTTAGGATTAGGGGATATGTATAGGGTTAGGTTTAGGGTTAGGGTTAGGGTAAGGGTAAGGGTTAGGGTTAGGGATAGGGTTAGGGTTAGGGTTAGGTTTAGAGTTAGGGTTATTGTTAGGGTAAGGGTAAGGGTTAGGGTTAAGGTTAGGGTTAGGGTTAAGGTTAGGGTTAGGGATAGGGTAAGGGTAAGTGGTAGGGTTAGGGATAGGGTTAGGGTTAGGGTAAAGGTAAGGTTTAGGGTTAGTGTTAGGTTTAGGGTTAGGCTTAGGGTAAGGGTAAGTGTTAGGGATAGTGTAAGGGTTAGGGTTAGGGTTAGTGAGTGTTAGGGTTAGGTTTAGGTTTACGGTTAGGGTTAGGGTAAGGGTAAGAATTAGGGTTAGGGTTATGATTAGCGTTAGGGTTAAGGTTAGGGTTAGCGTTAGGGTTAGGGTAAGGTTTAGGGTTAGGATTAGGGTAACGGTTAGGTTTAGGTTTCGGATTAGGGTTAGAATTAGGCTTAGGGTAAGGGTAAGGGTTAGGGGTTAGGGTTAGGTTAGGGTTAGGGTAATGGTAAAGGTTAGGGTTAGGTTAGGTTTAGGGTAAGAGTTAAGGGTTAGGGTTAGAGGGTTATGTTTAGGTTAGGGTTAGTTTTAGGGTTAGGTTTAGGGTTAGGGTAAGGGTAAGGGTTAGGGTTAGGGTTAGGATTTGGTTTAGGGTAAGGGTAAGGTTTAGGATTACGTTTTGGGTTAGGGTTAGATTTAGTGTTGGGGTTAAGTTTTAGGCTTAGGTTAAGGGTTAGGTTTAGGATAAGGTTAGGGTTAGGGTTAGGGTAGATTTAGGGTTGGGGTTAAGGATAGGTTTTGGGTTAGGGTAAGGGTAAGGGTTAGGGTTAGGGTTAGGTTTAGGGTTAGGGTAAGGGTAAGGGTTAGGGTTAGGGTTAAGGTTAGGGTTAGGGTAAGTGTTAGGGTTAGGGTTAGGGTTAGATTTAAGGTTAGTGTTACGTTAGGGTTAGGTTAGGTTTAGGGTAGGGTTAGGTTAAGGGTAAGGGTTAGTGTTAGAGTTAGGGTTAGGGTTAGGGAAAGGGTAAGGGTTAGGGTTAGGGTTAGGGTAAGGGTTAGGGTTAGTGTTAGGGCTAGGGTAAGTGTTAGGGTTAGGGTTAGGGTTAGGTTTAGGGTTTGGGTTAGGGTAAGGGAAAGGGTTAGGGTTAGGGATTGGGTTAGGGTTAGGTTAAGGTAAGGGTTAGGGTTAATGTTAGGTTTAGGGTTAGGCTTAGGGTAAGGTAAGGGTTAGGGATAGGGTTAGGGTTAGGGTTAAGTTTAGGGTAAGGGTTAGGGTTAGGGTAATGGTAAGAATTAGGGTTAGGATTAGGGTGAGGGTTAGGGTAAGTGTTAGTTTTAGGGTTAGGGTTAGGGTTAGTGTTAGGGTAAGTTTAAGTGTTAGGGTTATGATTGGGGTTACGTGTTAGTGTTAGGGTTAGGTTAGGGTTAGGGTTAGGGTTAGGGTTAGGGTAAGGGTAAGAATTAGGGTTAGGGTTATGATTAGCGTTAGGGTTAAGTTTAGGGTTAGCGTTAGGGTTAGGGTAAGGGTTAGGGTTAGGATTAGGGCAAGGGTTAGGTTTAGGTTTCGGGTTAGGGTTAGAATTAGACTTAGGGTAATGGTAAGGGTTAGGGTTAGGGTAAGGTTTAGGGTTAGGGGAAGGGAAGAGTTAGGGTTAGGGTTAGGGTTAGGTTTAGGGTAAGGGTTAGGGTTAGGGTTATGTTTAGTGTTAGGGTTAGTTTTAGGGTTAGGGTTAGGGTAAGGGTAAGGGTTAGGGTTAGGGTTAGGGTTAGGATTTGGTTTAGGGTAAGGGTAAGGTTTAGGGTTAAGTTTAGGTTTAGGGTTAGGTTTAGTGTTGGAGTTAAGTTTAGGGTTAGGGTAAGGGTTAGGTTAGGGTAAGGTTAGGGTTAGGGTTAGGGTTAGATTTAGGTTTGGGGTTAAGGTTAGGTTTAGGTTAGGGTAAGGGTAAGGGTTAGGGTTAGCATTAGGTTTAGGATTAGGGTAAGGGAAAGGGTTAGGGTTAGGGTTAAGGTTAGGGTTAGGGTAAGTGTTACGGGTTAGGGTTAGGGTTAGGGTTAGATTTAAGGTTAGTGTTACGGTTAGGTTTAGGGTTAGGTTAGGTAAGGGTTAGTGTTAGAGTTAGGGATAGGGTTAGGGAAAGGGTAAGGGTTAGGGTTAGGGTTAGGGTAAGGGGTTAGGCTTAGTGTTAGGGCTAGGGTAAGTGTTAGGGTTATGGTTAGGGTTAGGTTTAGGGTTTGGGTTAGTGTAAGGGAAAGTGCTAGGGTTAGGGATTGGGTTAGGGTTAGGTTAAAGGTAAGGGTTAGGGTTAATGTTAGGTTTAGGGTTAGGCTTAGGGTAAGGGTAAGGGTTAGGGATAGGGTTAGGGTTAGGGTTAAGTTTAGGGTAAGGGTTAGGGTTAGGGTAAGGGTAAGAATTAGGGTTAGGATTAGGGTGAGGGTTAGGGTAAGTGTTAGGGTTAGGGTTAGGGTTAGTGTTAGGGTAAGTTTAAGTGTTAGGGTTATGGTTAGGTTAGGTGTTAGGGTTAGGTTAGGTTAGGGTTAGGTTTAGGGTTAGGGATAGGGTAAGGGTAAGGGTGAGGGTTAGGGTTAGGGTTAGGGTTAAGGTTAGCGTTAGGGTTAGGGTAAGGGTAAGGGGGAGGTTAGTGTTAGGGTTATGGTTAGGGTAATGGTTAGGGTTAGGGTTAAGTATAGGGTTAGGGTTAAGGTTAAGGTTAGTGTTAGGGTTAGGGTTAGGGTTAGGTTTAGGTTCAGGGTAGGATAAGGGTAAGGGTTAGGGTTAAGGTTAGACTTAGGGTAAGGTTTAGGTTAGCGTTAAGATTAGGGTAATGATAAGGGTAGGGTTAGGATTAGGGTTAGGGTTAGGGTAAGTGTTAGAGTTAGTGTTAGGTTTAGGGTTAGGATTAATTTTAGGGTAGAGTTATGGTAAGGGTAAGGATTAGGGTTAGGGTTAGGGTTAGCGTTAGATTAAGGTTAGGGTTAGGGTTAGGCTTAGGGTAACTTTAGGGTTAGGTTCGGGTAAGAGTTAGGGTTAGGGTTCGGGTTAGGGGTTAGAGTTATGCTTAGGGTAAGGGTAAGGTTTAGGGTTAGGGTTAGGGTTAGGGTTACGTTAATGATTTGGGTTAGGGTTTAGGGATAGGGTTAGGGTTGGGATAGGGTAAGCTTAAGGGTAAGGGTTATTGTAAGGGTTAGGGTTAGGGTTAGGGTTAGCGATAGGGTAAGGTAAGGGTTAGGGTTAGGGTTAGGTTTAGGTTAAGGGTTAGGTTTAGGGTTAGGGTTAGGATAAGGGTTAGGGTTAGGTTTAGGGTTAGAGTTAGGGAAAGGGTAAGTTTTAGGGTTAGGGTTAGGTTTAGGGTTAGGGTTAGGTTAAGGGTTAGGGTTAAGGTTTGGGTTAGGTTTAGGGTTAGGTTTAGGGTAAGGGTAAGGGTTAGGGTTAGGGTTAGGGTTAGGTGTTAGGGTTAGGGTAGGTTAGGGTTAGGTTTAGGGTAGGGTTAGGTTAAGGGTAAGGGTTATGGTTATGGTTAGGGTTAGGGTTATGGTTAGCGTTAAGGTTAGGGTTAGGGTTAGGTTTAGGTTTAGGGTTAGGATAAGTGTAAGGGTTAGGGTTAGGGTTAGGGTTAGCATTAAGGTTAGGGTTAGGGTAAGGGTGAGGGTTAGGGTTAGGGTTAGGGTTACGGTTAGGGTTAGGGGTTAGGGTTAGGGTTAGGGTTAAGGTTAAGGTTAGGGTTAGGGTTAGGGTTAGGGTTAGGGTAAGGGCTAGGGTTAAGGTTAGTTTTAGGGTAAGGATTAGGGTTAGGGTTAGGGTTAGGGTTAGGTTAAGGGTTAGGGTTAGGGTAAGTGTATGTGTTAGGGTTTGTGTTAGGGTTAGGGTTAGAGTTAGGGTTAGGGTTAGGGTTAGGGTTAGGGTAAGTGTATGTGTTAGGGTTTGTGTTAGGGTTAGAGTTAGGATTAGGGTTAGGGTTAAAGTAAGGGTAAGGGTTAGGGTTAGGCTTCGGGGAAGGTTTTCGGTAAGGGTTCGGGTTAGGTTGAGGGTATGGGTAAGGTGAGGGTTTGGGTTAGGGTTAGGTTTCGGGTTAGGGTAAGTGTAGGAATTAGGGTTAGGTTTAGGGTTATGTTTAGGGTTAGGATAAGGGTAAATATTAGGATTAGTGTTAAGGTTATGGTTAAGGTTAGGGTTAGGGTTAGAGTTAGGTATAAGGTTAGGGTTAGCGTTAGGGTTAGGGTTAGCTTTAGGGTTAGGGTTAGGGTTAGGGTAAGGTTAAGGGATAGGGTTAGGGTTAGGGTTAAGGTTAAGGTTAGTGTTAGGGTTAGGGTTAGGGTTAGGGTAAGGGCTAGGGTAGGGTGAGGTTTAGAGTTAGGGTTAAGTTTAGGATTAGAGTTAGGTTTAGGTTTAGGGTAAGGGTAAGGGTTAGGGTTAGGGTTAGGGTTAGGATTAGGTTAAGGGTTAGGGTTAGAGGTTAGGGTTAGGTTTAGGGTTAGGGTAAGGGCTAGGGTTAGGGTTAGGGTTAGGGTAAGTATTATGGTTAGGATTAGGATAAGGGTAAAAGTTAGTGTTAGGTTTAGGGTTAGTGGTTAGGGGTAGGGTTAGGGTTAGGGTTAGTGTTAAGGTTAGGGGTAGGGTTAGGGTAAGGGTAATAGTTTAGATTAGGTTTGGGTTAGGGTTAGGGTAAGGGTAAGGGTTAGTTTTAGGGTTAGGGTTAGGGTTAGGGTAAGGATAAGGGTTAGGGTAAGGGTAAGGGTTAGGATTAGGATTAGGGTTAGGGTTAGGTAAGGTTTAGGTTTTGGGTTAGGGTTAGGTTTAGGGTTAGGGTAAGGGTAAGGGTTATGGTTAGGGTTATGGTTATTGTAAGGGTTAGGGTTAGGTTAAGGTTTAGGGTTAGGGTTAGGGTTAGGTTAAGGGTTTGATTTAGGGTTGGGGTTAAGGTTAGGTTTAGGTTTAGGTAAGGGTAAGGGTTAGGGTTATCGTTATGTTTAGAGTTAGGGTAAGGGTAAGGGTTAGGATTAGGGGTAGGATTATGGTAAGGGTTAGGGTTAGGGTTAGGGTTCAGGTTAGGGTTAGGGTTAGTTTTAGTGTTAGGGTTAGGGATAGGGTAAGGGTAAGGGTTAGGGTTACGATTAGGCTTAGGGTTAGGGTAAGGGTTAGGGTTAGGGTTAGTGTTAGGGTTAGGTTTAGGTTTAGGGTTAGGGTAAGGGTAAATGTTAGCGTTAGGGTTAGGGCTAGGTTTAGTTTTGGGGTTAAGTTTAGGGTTAGGGTAAGGGTTAGGATTAGGGATAGGTTTAGGGTTAAGGTTTGGTTAGGGTTAGGGATAGGGTTAGGGTTAGGGTAAGGGTAAGGTTTAGGGTTAGGGTTAGCGTTAGGGTAAGGATAAGGGTTAGGTTAGGGTTAGGTTTAAGGTAAGGGTAAGGGTTAGGGTTAGGGTTAGGTTTAGGGTAAGGGTAAGGGTTCGGGTTAGGGTAAGGATTAGGGTTAGGTTAGGGTAAGGGTTAGGTTAGGGTTAGGGTAAGTGTTAGGGTTAGGGTTAGGATAAGGTTTAGGGTTAGGGTTAGTGTTAGAGCTAGGGTAGGGGTTAGGGTTAGGGTTAGGGTTAGGGTAAGGTTTAGGGTTAGGGATAGGGTTAGGGTAAGGGTAAGGGTTAGGGTTAGGGATAGGGTTAGGATTAGGGTTAGGTTTAGGGTTAGGGTTAGGGTAAGGGTAAGGGTTAGGGTTAGGGTCAGGTTTAGAGTTAAGTATAGGGTTAGGGTTAGGGTAAGGGTAAGGGTTAGGTTAGGGTTAGGGTTAGGGTTAGGGTAAGGGTTAGATTTAGGCTTAGGGTTGGGTTGAGGGATAGGGTTAGGGTTAGGGTAAGTGTAAGGGTTAGGGTTAGGGATAGGGTAGGGTTAGGGTGAAGGTAAGGGTTAGGGTTAGTGTTAGGTTTAGGGTTAGGTTTAGTGTTAAGGTTAGGGGTAGGGTAAGGGTAAGGGTAATAGTTTAGATTAGGTTTGGGTTAGGGTTAGGGTAAGGGTAAGGGTTAGTTTTAGGGTTAGGGTTAGGGTTAGGGTAAGGATAAGGGTTAGGGTAAGGGTAAGGGTTAGGGTTAGGATTAGGGTTAGGGTTAGGTAAGGTTTAGGTTTTGGGTTAGGGTTAGGTTTAGGGTTAGGGTAAGGGTAAAGGTTAGGTTTAGGGTTAGGGTTAGGGTAAGGGTAAGGGTTATGGTTAGGGTTATGGTTATTGTAAGGGTTAGGGTTAGGTTAAGGGTTAGGGTTAGGGTTAGGGTTAGGTTAAGGGTTAGATTTAGGGGTTAGCGTTAGGGTTTGGTTATAGTTATGATAAGTGTTAGGGTTAGGGTTTCGGTTAGGGTTAGGTTAAGTGTTAGAGTTAGAGTTAAGGTTAGGGTAACCGTTAGGATTAGGGTTAGGGTTAGGGTAAGTGTTAGGGTTAGGGTTAGGGTTAGGTTAGGTTTAGGGTTAGGGTTAGGGTTAGGGTAAGTGTAAGGGTTAGGGTTAAGTTAACGATATGGTTACGGTTTGTTTTAGGGTTAGGGTTAGGTTGAGGGTAAGGGTAAGAGTTAAGGTTAGGATTAGGGTTAGGTTTAGGGTAAGGGTTAGCGTTAGGGTTAGGTTTAGGGTTAGGGTTAGGGTAAGGGTCAAGGTTGGGGTTAGGGATAAGTATAGGTTTAGTGTTGGGGTTAAGGTTAGGTTTGGGGTAAGGGTTAGTGTTAGGGTTAGGTTTAGGGTTAGGTTTAGGCTTATGGTTAGGGTTAGGGTTAGGTTTAGGGTTAGGTTTAGGGTTACGGTTAGGGTTAGGGTTAGGGTTAGGGTAAGGGTATGTGTTAGGGTTAGGGTTAGGGTTAGGATTAGCGTTACGGTAAGGGTAAGGGTTAAGGTTAGGGTTAGGGTTAGGGTTAGGTTTAGGGTAAGGATTAGGGTTAGGTTTAGGTAAGGGTAAGGTTTAGGGTTAGGGTTAGGGTTAGGGTTAGGGTAAGGGTAAGTGTTAGGGTTAAGGTTAGGGTTAGGGTTAGGTTTAGGGTTATTGTAAGGGTAAGGGTTAGGATTAGGGTTAGGTTTAGGGTTAGGGTTAGGGTAAGTTTTAGGGTAAGGTTTAGGGTTAGATTAGGGGTTAGGGTAAGGGTAAGTGTTAGGGTTAGGATAATGTTAAGTGTAAGAGTTAGGGTTAGGGTTAGGTTTTGGGGTTCGGATTAGGGTTAGGGTTAGGGGTTAGGGTTAGGGTTAAGGTTAGGGTTAGGGTATGGGTTATGGTTAGGGGTGAGAGTAAGTGTTTGGGTTAGGTTAAGGGTTAGGGTTAATGTTAGGGTTAGTGTTACGATAAGGTTTAGGTTTAGGGTTAGGCTTAGGGTTAAGGTAAGGTTTAGGGTTAGGGTTAGAGTTAGAGTTAGGGTTAGGGTACGTATTATGGTTATGGTTAGGGTTAGGGTTAGGGTAAGGGTTAAGGTTTAAGTTTAGGGTTAGGGTAAGGGTTAGGGTTAGGGTTACGTTTAGGTTTAGGGTTAGGGTTAAGGTTAGGGTTAGATTTAGGTTTAGGTTTAGGGTTAGCCTTAGGGTTAGGGTAAGGGTAAGGGTTAGGGTTAGGATTGGGGTTAGGGTTGGGTAAAGTTTAGGGTTAGGGTTACGGTTATGTTTAGGGTTACGGTTAGGGAAAGGGTAAGGGTTAGGGTTAGGTTTAGGGTTATAGTTATGGTAAGGGTAAGGGTTAGGTTTAGGGTTAGGGTTAGGTTTAGGGTTAGGGTAAGGTTTAGGGTTAGGGTTAGGGTAAGGGTAAGGGTTAGGGTTAGGTTTAGGGTTATAGTTATGGTAAGGGTAATGGTTAGGTTTAGGGTTAGGGTTAGGTTTATTGTTAGGTTTATGGGTAGGGTAAGGATAAGGGTTAGGGTTAATGTTAGGGTTAGGGTTAGGGTTAACGTTAGTGTTAGGGTGAGGGTAAGGGTAAGGGTTAGGGTTAGGTTTAGGGTTAGGGTTAGGGTAAGGGTAAGGGTTAGGGGTAGGGTTAGGGTTAGGTTTAGGTTTAGGTTTAGTGTTACGGTTAGGGTTAGGGTTAGCATTAGGGTAAGGGTATGTGTTGGGGTCAGTGTTAGGGTTAGGTTTAGGGTTAGGGATAGGTTTAGGGTAAGGTTTAGAGTTAGGTTTAGGGTAAGGGTAAGGCTTAGGGTTAGGGTTAGGGTTAGGGTAAAAGTAAGGGTAAGGATTAGGGTTAGGGTTAGGTTCAGGGTTAGCGTAAGGATAAGGGTTAGGGTTAGGGTTAGGGTTAGGGTTAGGGTTAGGGTAGGCGTTAGGGTAAGGGTAAGTGTTAGGGTTAGGGTTAGAATAAGGTTAAGGGTTAGGGTTAGGGGTGGGGTTAGGGGTTAGAATTAGGGTTTTGGTTAGTGTTAGGTTTAGGATTAGGGTTAGGGTAAGGGTAAGTGTTAGGGTTAGGGTTAGGGTTAGGGTTAGTGTTAGGTTTAGGGTTAGGGTTAGGTTTGGGGCAATTGTTAGGGTTAGGGTTAAGTTTAAGGTTAGGGTTAGGGTTAGGGTTAGGGTTAGGTTTAGGCTTAGGGTTAGGGTAAGGGTAAGGGTTAGGGTTAGGGTTAGGGTTAGGATAAGGGTTATGGTTAGGGTAAGGGTTACGGTTAGGGTAAGGGTTACGGTTAGGATTAGTGTTACGGTTAGGGTTAGAGTTAGGTTTAGGGTGAGGGTAAGGGTAAGGATTAGGGTTAGGGTTAGGGTTAGTGGTTAGGTTTAGTGTTAGGGTTAGGGTAAGGGTTAGGGTTAGGGGTTAGGTTTAGTGTTAGGGTTACGTAAAGGATTAGGGTTAGGGTTACGGTTAGGGTTAGGATAAGGGTTAGGGTTAGCTTAAGGGTTAGAGTTAGGGTAAGGGTAAGTTTTAGGGTTAGGGTTAGGGTTAGGGTTAGGGTAAGGGTTAGGGTTAGGTTTAGGGTAAGGGTAAGATTTAGGGTTAGTGTTAGGGTTAGGGTTAGGGTTGGTGTTAGGTTTAGGGTTAGGGTTAGTGTAAGGGCAATTGTTAGGGTTAGGGTTAGGGTTAAGGTTAGGGTAAGGGTAAGTGTGAGGGTTAGGATTAAAGTTAGGGTTAGGGTAAGGGTTAGGGTAAGGGTAAGGGTTAGATTAGGGTTAGTTTTAGGGTTAGGTTAAGGTTTAGGGTTAGGGGTTAGGTTTATGGTTAGGGTTAGGGTAAGGGTTAGGGTTAGGTTTAGGGTAAGGATTAGGGTTAGGTTTAGGGTAAGTGTTAGTGTTAGGGTTAGGTTTAGGGTTAGGGTTAGGGTAAGGTTAGGGTTAGGGTTAGGGTAAGGGCAAAGGTTAGGGATAGGGTTAGGGTTAGGTTTAGGGTTAGGGTTAGGGTTAGGGTAAGGGTAAGTGTTAGGGTTAAGGTTAGGGTTAGGGTTAGGGTTAGAGTTAGGGTTAGGATTAGATTTAGGGTTGGGGTTAAGGTTAAGTTTAGGGTTAGGTAAGGGTAAGGGTTAGGGTTAGGGTTAGGGTTAGGGTTAGGGTAAGGGTAAGGGTTAGGATTAGGGTTAGGATTATGGTAAGGGTTAGGGTTAGGGTTAGGGATAGGGTAAGGGTAAGGGTTAGGGTTACGATTAGGGTTAGGGTTAGGGTAAGGGTTAGGGTTAGGGTTAGTGTTAGCATTAGGTTTAGGGTTAGGTTAGGGTTAGGGTTAGGGTTAGGGTTAGGGTTAGAGGTTAGGGTTAGGGTTAGGGTTAGGGTAAGGATAAGGGTTAGGGTTAGGTTTAGGGTTAGAGTTAGGGAAAGGGTAAGTTTTAGGGTTAGGGTTAGGTTTAGGGTTAGGGTTAGGTTAAGGGTTAGGGTTAAGGTTTGGGTTAGGTTTAGGGTTAGGTTTAGGGTAAGGGTAAGGGTTAGGGTTAGGGTTAGGGTTAGGTGTTAGGGTTAGGGTTAGGTTAGGGTTAGGTTTAGGGTAGGGTTAGGTTAAGGGTAAGGGTTATGGTTATGGTTAGGGTTAGGGTTATGGTTAGCGTTAAGGTTAGGGTTAGGGTTAGGTTTAGGTTTAGGGTTAGGATAAGTGTAAGGGTTAGGGTTAGGGTTAGGGTTAGCATTAAGGTTAGGGTTAGGGTAAGGGTGAGGGTTAGGGTTAGGGTTAGGGTTACGGTTAGGGTTAGGGGTTAGGGTTAGGGTTAGGGTTAAGGTTAAGGTTAGGGTTAGGGTTAGGGTTAGGGTTAGGGTAAGGGCTAGGGTTAAGGTTAGTTTTAGGGTAAGGATTAGGGTTAGGGTTAGGGTTAGGGTTAGGTTAAGGGTTAGGGTTAGGGTAAGTGTATGTGTTAGGGTTTGTGTTAGGGTTAGGGTTAGAGTTAGGGTTAGGGTTAGGGTTAGGGTTAGGGTAAGTGTATGTGTTAGGGTTTGTGTTAGGGTTAGAGTTAGGATTAGGGTTAGGGTTAAAGTAAGGGTAAGGGTTAGGGTTAGGCTTCGGGGAAGGTTTTCGGTAAGGGTTCGGGTTAGGTTGAGGGTATGGGTAAGGTTGTGGGTTTGGGTTAGGGTTAGGTTTCGGGTTAGGGTAAGTGTAGGAATTAGGGTTAGGTTTAGGGTTATGTTTAGGGTTAGGATAAGGGTAAATATTAGGATTAGTGTTAAGGTTATGGTTAAGGTTAGGGTTAGGGTTAGAGTTAGGTATAAGGTTAGGGTTAGCGTTAGGGTTAGGGTTAGCTTTAGGGTTAGGGTTAGGGTTAGGGTAAGGTTAAGGGATAGGGTTAGGGTTAGGGTTAAGGTTAAGGTTAGTGTTAGGGTTAGGGTTAGGGTTAGGGTAAGGGCTAGGGTAGGGTGAGGTTTAGAGTTAGGGTTAAGTTTAGGATTAGAGTTAGGTTTAGGTTTAGGGTAAGGGTAAGGGTTAGGGTTAGGGTTAGGGTTAGGATTAGGTTAAGGGTTAGGGTTAGAGGTTAGGGTTAGGGTTAGGGTTAGGGTAAGGGCTAGGGTTAGGGTTAGGGTTAGGGTAAGTATTATGGTTAGGATTAGGATAAGGGTAAAAGTTAGTGTTAGGTTTAGGGTTAGTGGTTAGGGGTAGGGTTAGGGTTAGGGTTAGTGTTAAGGTTAGGGGTAGGGTTAGGGTAAGGGTAATAGTTTAGATTAGGTTTGGGTTAGGGTTAGGGTAAGGGTAAGGGTTAGTTTTAGGGTTAGGGTTAGGGTTAGGGTAAGGATAAGGGTTAGGGTAAGGGTAAGGGTTAGGATTAGGATTAGGGTTAGGGTTAGGTAAGGTTTAGGTTTTGGGTTAGGGTTAGGTTTAGGGTTAGGGTAAGGGTAAGGGTTATGGTTAGGGTTATGGTTATTGTAAGGGTTAGGGTTAGGTTAAGGTTTAGGGTTAGGGTTAGGGTTAGGTTAAGGGTTTGATTTAGGGTTGGGGTTAAGGTTAGGTTTAGGTTTAGGTAAGGGTAAGGGTTAGGGTTATCGTTATGTTTAGAGTTAGGGTAAGGGTAAGGGTTAGGATTAGGGGTAGGATTATGGTAAGGGTTAGGGTTAGGGTTAGGGTTCAGGTTAGGGTTAGGGTTAGTTTTAGTGTTAGGGTTAGGGATAGGGTAAGGGTAAGGGTTAGGGTTACGATTAGGCTTAGGGTTAGGGTAAGGGTTAGGGTTAGGGTTAGTGTTAGGGTTAGGTTTAGGTTTAGGGTTAGGGTAAGGGTAAATGTTAGCGTTAGGGTTAGGGCTAGGTTTAGTTTTGGGGTTAAGTTTAGGGTTAGGGTAAGGGTTAGGATTAGGGATAGGTTTAGGGTTAAGGTTTGGTTAGGGTTAGGGATAGGGTTAGGGTTAGGGTAAGGGTAAGGTTTAGGGTTAGGGTTAGCGTTAGGGTAAGGATAAGGGTTAGGTTAGGGTTAGGTTTAAGGTAAGGGTAAGGGTTAGGGTTAGGGTTAGGTTTAGGGTAAGGGTAAGGGTTCGGGTTAGGGTAAGGATTAGGGTTAGGTTAGGGTAAGGGTTAGGTTAGGGTTAGGGTAAGTGTTAGGGTTAGGGTTAGGATAAGGTTTAGGGTTAGGGTTAGTGTTAGAGCTAGGGTAGGGGTTAGGGTTAGGGTTAGGGTTAGGGTAAGGTTTAGGGTTAGGGATAGGGTTAGGGTAAGGGTAAGGGTTAGGGTTAGGGATAGGGTTAGGATTAGGGTTAGGTTTAGGGTTAGGGTTAGGGTAAGGGTAAGGGTTAGGGTTAGGGTTAGGTTTAGAGTTAAGTATAGGGTTAGGGTTAGGGTAAGGGTAAGGGTTAGGTTAGGGTTAGGGTTAGGGTTAGGGTAAGGGTTAGATTTAGGCTTAGGGTTGGGTTGAGGGATAGGGTTAGGGTTAGGGTAAGTGTAAGGGTTAGGGTTAGGGATAGGGTAGGGTTAGGGTGAAGGTAAGGGTTAGGGTTAGTGTTAGGTTTAGGGTTAGGTTTAGTGTTAAGGTTAGGGGTAGGGTAAGGGTAAGGGTAATAGTTTAGATTAGGTTTGGGTTAGGGTTAGGGTAAGGGTAAGGGTTAGTTTTAGGGTTAGGGTTAGGGTTAGGGTAAGGATAAGGGTTAGGGTAAGGGTAAGGGTTAGGGTTAGGATTAGGGTTAGGGTTAGGTAAGGTTTAGGTTTTGGGTTAGGGTTAGGTTTAGGGTTAGGGTAAGGGTAAAGGTTAGGTTTAGGGTTAGGGTTAGGGTAAGGGTAAGGGTTATGGTTAGGGTTATGGTTATTGTAAGGGTTAGGGTTAGGTTAAGGGTTAGGGTTAGGGTTAGGGTTAGGTTAAGGGTTAGATTTAGGGGTTAGCGTTAGGGTTTGGTTATAGTTATGATAAGTGTTAGGGTTAGGGTTTCGGTTAGGGTTAGGTTAAGTGTTAGAGTTAGAGTTAAGGTTAGGGTAACCGTTAGGATTAGGGTTAGGGTTAGGGTAAGTGTTAGGGTTAGGGTTAGGGTTAGGTTAGGTTTAGGGTTAGGGTTAGGGTTAGGGTAAGTGTAAGGGTTAGGGTTAAGTTAACGATATGGTTACGGTTTGTTTTAGGGTTAGGGTTAGGTTGAGGGTAAGGGTAAGAGTTAAGGTTAGGATTAGGGTTAGGTTTAGGGTAAGGGTTAGCGTTAGGGTTAGGTTTAGGGTTAGGGTTAGGGTAAGGGTCAAGGTTGGGGTTAGGGATAAGTATAGGTTTAGTGTTGGGGTTAAGGTTAGGTTTGGGGTAAGGGTTAGTGTTAGGGTTAGGTTTAGGGTTAGGTTTAGGCTTATGGTTAGGGTTAGGGTTAGGTTTAGGGTTAGGTTTAGGGTTACGGTTAGGGTTAGGGTTAGGGTTAGGGTAAGGGTATGTGTTAGGGTTAGGGTTAGGGTTAGGATTAGCGTTACGGTAAGGGTAAGGGTTAAGGTTAGGGTTAGGGTTAGGGTTAGGTTTAGGGTAAGGATTAGGGTTAGGTTTAGGTAAGGGTAAGGTTTAGGGTTAGGGTTAGGGTTAGGGTTAGGGTAAGGGTAAGTGTTAGGGTTAAGGTTAGGGTTAGGGTTAGGTTTAGGGTTATTGTAAGGGTAAGGGTTAGGATTAGGGTTAGGTTTAGGGTTAGGGTTAGGGTAAGTTTTAGGGTAAGGTTTAGGGTTAGATTAGGGGTTAGGGTAAGGGTAAGTGTTAGGGTTAGGATAATGTTAAGTGTAAGAGTTAGGGTTAGGGTTAGGTTTTGGGGTTCGGATTAGGGTTAGGGTTAGGGGTTAGGGTTAGGGTTAAGGTTAGGGTTAGGGTATGGGTTATGGTTAGGGGTGAGAGTAAGTGTTTGGGTTAGGTTAAGGGTTAGGGTTAATGTTAGGGTTAGTGTTACGATAAGGTTTAGGTTTAGGGTTAGGCTTAGGGTTAAGGTAAGGTTTAGGGTTAGGGTTAGAGTTAGAGTTAGGGTTAGGGTACGTATTATGGTTATGGTTAGGGTTAGGGTTAGGGTAAGGGTTAAGGTTTAAGTTTAGGGTTAGGGTAAGGGTTAGGGTTAGGGTTACGTTTAGGTTTAGGGTTAGGGTTAAGGTTAGGGTTAGATTTAGGTTTAGGTTTAGGGTTAGCCTTAGGGTTAGGGTAAGGGTAAGGGTTAGGGTTAGGATTGGGGTTAGGGTTGGGTAAAGTTTAGGGTTAGGGTTACGGTTATGTTTAGGGTTACGGTTAGGGAAAGGGTAAGGGTTAGGGTTAGGTTTAGGGTTATAGTTATGGTAAGGGTAAGGGTTAGGTTTAGGGTTAGGGTTAGGTTTAGGGTTAGGGTAAGGTTTAGGGTTAGGGTTAGGGTAAGGGTAAGGGTTAGGGTTAGGTTTAGGGTTATAGTTATGGTAAGGGTAATGGTTAGGTTTAGGGTTAGGGTTAGGTTTATTGTTAGGTTTATGGGTAGGGTAAGGATAAGGGTTAGGGTTAATGTTAGGGTTAGGGTTAGGGTTAACGTTAGTGTTAGGGTGAGGGTAAGGGTAAGGGTTAGGGTTAGGTTTAGGGTTAGGGTTAGGGTAAGGGTAAGGGTTAGGGGTAGGGTTAGGGTTAGGTTTAGGTTTAGGTTTAGGGTTACGGTTAGGGTTAGGGTTAGCATTAGGGTAAGGGTATGTGTTGGGGTCAGTGTTAGGGTTAGGTTTAGGGTTAGGGATAGGTTTAGGGTAAGGTTTAGAGTTAGGTTTAGGGTAAGGGTAAGGCTTAGGGTTAGGGTTAGGGTTAGGGTAAAAGTAAGGGTAAGGATTAGGGTTAGGGTTAGGTTCAGGGTTAGCGTAAGGATAAGGGTTAGGGTTAGGGTTAGGGTTAGGGTTAGGGTAGGCGTTAGGGTAAGGGTAAGTGTTAGGGTTAGGGTTAGAATAAGGTTAAGGGTTAGGGTTAGGGGTGGGGTTAGGGGTTAGAATTAGGGTTTTGGTTAGTGTTAGGTTTAGGATTAGGGTTAGGGTAAGGGTAAGTGTTAGGGTTAGGGTTAGGGTTAGGGTTAGTGTTAGGTTTAGGGTTAGGGTTAGGTTTGGGGCAATTGTTAGGGTTAGGGTTAAGTTTAAGGTTAGGGTTAGGGTTAGGGTTAGGGTTAGGTTTAGGCTTAGGGTTAGGGTAAGGGTAAGGGTTAGGGTTAGGGTTAGGGTTAGGATAAGGGTTATGGTTAGGGTAAGGGTTACGGTTAGGGTAAGGGTTACGGTTAGGATTAGTGTTACGGTTAGGGTTAGAGTTAGGTTTAGGGTGAGGGTAAGGGTAAGGATTAGGGTTAGGGTTAGGGTTAGTGGTTAGGTTTAGTGTTAGGGTTAGGGTAAGGGTTAGGGTTAGGGGTTAGGTTTAGTGTTAGGGTTACGTAAAGGATTAGGGTTAGGGTTACGGTTAGGGTTAGGATAAGGGTTAGGGTTAGCTTAAGGGTTAGAGTTAGGGTAAGGGTAAGTTTTAGGGTTAGGGTTAGGGTTAGGGTAAGGGTTAGGGTTAGGTTTAGGGTAAGGGTAAGATTTAGGGTTAGTGTTAGGGTTAGGGTTAGGGTTGGTGTTAGGTTTAGGGTTAGGGTTAGTGTAAGGGCAATTGTTAGGGTTAGGGTTAGGGTTAAGGTTAGGGTAAGGGTAAGTGTGAGGGTTAGGATTAAAGTTAGGGTTAGGGTAAGGGTTAGGGTAAGGGTAAGGGTTAGATTAGGGTTAGTTTTAGGGTTAGGTTAAGGTTTAGGGTTAGGGGTTAGGTTTATGGTTAGGGTTAGGGTAAGGGTTAGGGTTAGGTTTAGGGTAAGGATTAGGGTTAGGTTTAGGGTAAGTGTTAGTGTTAGGGTTAGGTTTAGGGTTAGGGTTAGGGTAAGGTTAGGGTTAGGGTTAGGGTAAGGGCAAAGGTTAGGGATAGGGTTAGGGTTAGGTTTAGGGTTAGGGTTAGGGTTAGGGTAAGGGTAAGTGTTAGGGTTAAGGTTAGGGTTAGGGTTAGGGTTAGAGTTAGGGTTAGGATTAGATTTAGGGTTGGGGTTAAGGTTAAGTTTAGGGTTAGGTAAGGGTAAGGGTTAGGGTTAGGGTTAGGGTTAGGGTTAGGGTAAGGGTAAGGGTTAGGATTAGGGTTAGGATTATGGTAAGGGTTAGGGTTAGGGTTAGGGTTCAGGTTAGGGTTAGGGTTAGTTTTAGGGTTAGGGTTAGGGATAGGGTAAGGGTAAGGGTTAGGGTTACGATTAGGGTTAGGGTTAGGGTAAGGGTTAGGGTTAGGGTTAGTGTTAGGTTTAGGTTTAGGGTTAGGGTTAGGGTAAGGGTAAATGTTAGCGTTAGGGTTAGGGCTAGGTTTAGTTTTGGGGTTAAGGTTAGGGTTAGGGTAAGGGTTAGGATTAGGGATAGGTTTAGGGTTAGGGTTTGGTTAGGGTTAGGGATAGGGTTAGGGTTAGGGTAAGGGTAAGGTTTAGGGTTAGGGTTAGCGTTAGGGTAAGGATAAGGGTTAGGTTAGGGTTAGGGTTAAGGTAAGGGTAAGGGTTAGGGTTAGGGTTAGGTTTAGGGTAAGGGTAAGGGTTCGGGTTAGGGTAAGGATTAGGGTTAGGTTAGGGTAAGGGTTAGGTTAGGTTAGGGTTAGGGTAAGTGTTAGGGTTAGGGTTAGGATAAGGTTTAGGGTTAGGGTTAGTGTTAGAGCTAGGGTAGGGGTTAGGGTTAGGGTTAGGGTTAGGGTTAGGGTAAGGGTTAGGGTTAGGGTTAGGGGTAGGTTTAGGGTTGGGTTTAAGGTTAGGGTTAGGTTAGGGTAAGGGATAGGTTTAGGGTTAGAGTTAGGTTTAGGGTTGGGGTTAAGGTTAGGGTTAGGGTTAGGTTAAGGGTACGGCTTAGGGTTAGGTTTGGGGTTAGAGTTAGTGTTAGGGTAAGGTTTAGGGTTAGGGTTAGGTTAGGGTAAGGGATAGAGTTAGGGTTAGAGTTAGGTTTAGGGTTGGGGTTAAGGTTAGGGTTAGGGTTTGGGTAAGGCTAAGGGTTATGGTTAGGCGTAAGGTTACGGTTAGGGTTAGGGTAAGGATAAGGGTTAGGGTTTGGGTTAGGTTTAGGGTTGGGGTTAAGGTTAGGGTTAGGGTTAGGGTAAGGGTAAGGGTAAGGGTTAGGGTTAAGGTTAGGTTTAGGGTTAGGGTTAGGGTAACGGTAAGGTTTAGGGTTAGGGTTAGTGGTAGTGTTTGGTTTAGTGTTGGGGTTAAGGTTAGGGTTAGGGTAAGGGTTAGGATTAGGGTTGGGGTTAGGGTTAGGGTTAGGGCTAGGGTAAGGTAAAGGGTAAGGGTTAGGATTAGGGTTAGGGTTATGGTTAGGGTTATGGTTAGGTTTAGATTTGGGGTTAAGGTTAGGGTTAGGGTAAGCGTTACAGTTATGATTAGGGTTTGGGTAAGGGTAAGGGTTAGCATTAAAGTTAGGGTTAGGGTTAGGTTAAGGGTATGGCTTAGGGTTAGGGTTAGGGTTATGGTTAGGGAAAGGGTAAGGTGTAGGGTTAGGTTTAAGGATAGGGTAAGGATTAGGGTTAGGTTTATGGTTAGGGTAAGGGTAAGGTTAGGGTTATGGTTAGGGTTACGGTTAGGGTTAGGTGTTAGGGTTAGTGTTAGGATTAGGGTTAGGGTTAGGGTTAGGGTAAGGGTAAGTTTTAGGGTTAGGGGTAGGGTTAGGGTTAGGTTAAGGGTTAGGGTTAGGGTTTAGGGTTAGGGTTGGGGTTAAGGTTAGTGATAGGTTTAGGGTAAGGGTTAGGGTTAGGGTTTAGGGTTAGGGTTGGGGTTAAGTTTAGGGTTAGGGTTAGGGTAAGGATTAGGGTTAGGGTTAGGGTTAGGGTAAGGGCAAGGGTTAGGGTTAGGGTGAGGGTTACGGTTAGAGTTAGGGGTTAGGTTTAGTGTTAGGTTCAGGGTTAAAGTTAGGGTAAGGATAAGAGTTAGGGTTAGGGATAGGGTTAGGGATCGGGTTAGGTTTAGGGTAGGGTTAGGGTAAGGGTTAGGGTTAGGGTTATGGTTATGGTTAAAGTTAGGCTGAGAGTTAGGGTAAGGGTAAGGGTTATTGTTAGGGTTAGGGTTAGGGTAAGTGTTAGTTTTAGGGTTAGGGTTAGGGTTAGGGTAAGGGTAAGTTTTAGGGTTAGGGGTAGGATTAGGGTTAGGATAAGGGTTAGGGTTAGGGGTTAGGGTTATGGTTGGGGTTAAGGTTAGGGTTAGGGTTAGGTAAGGGTTATGGTTAGGTTTAGCATTAGGGTAAGTGTAAGGGTTAGGGTTAAGGTTAAGGTTACATGTAGGGTTAGGGTTAGGGTAAGGGTAAGGGTTAGTGTTAGGGTTATGTTTAGGTTTAGTGTTCGGGTTAAGTTTAGGGATATTGTAAGGGTTATGGTTACAGTTAGGTTTAGTGTTGGGGTTAGGGTTAGGGTAAGGGTTAAGGTTAGGGTTAGGGTTAGGGTAAGGGTAAGGATTAGGGTTAGAGTTAAGGTTACGGTTAGGGTTAGGGGTTAGGGTTAGTGTTAGGTTTAGGGTTAGGGTTAGGGTATGGATAAGAGTTAGGTTTGGGGGTAGGGTTAGGGTAAGGGTTAGGGTTAGGGTATGGTTATGGTTAATGTTAGGCTTAGAGTTAGGGTAAGGGTAAGGATTAGGGTTAGGGTTATTGTTAGGGTAAGTGTTAGGGTTGGGGTTAGGGTAAGGGTAAGTGTTAGGGTTAAGGTTAGGGTTAGGGTTATGTTTAGGGTTAGGGTTAGGGTTAGGGTAAGGGTAAGGGTTAGGGTTAGGGTTAGGGTTAGGGTTAGGATTAGGGTAAGGGAAAGGATTAGGGTTAGGGTTAGGATAAGGGTTAGGTTTAGGGTTAGGGTAAGTGTTAGGGTTAGGGTTAGGGTTAGGGTTAGGATAAGGGTAAGGGTTAGTTTTAGGATTAGGGTTAGGGTTAGGATAAGGGTTAGGGTTAGGTTTAGGGTTAAAGTTAGGTTAAGAATAAGTTTTAGGGTAGGGTTAGGGTTAGGGTTAGGGTAAGGGTTAGGGTTAGGGTTAGAGTTAGGGTTACGGTTAGGGTTAGCGGTTAGGGTTAGTGTTAGGTTTAGGGTTAGGGTTAGGGTATGGATAAGAGTTAGGTTTGGGGGTAGGGTTAGGGTAAGGGTTATGGTTAGGGTATGGTTATGGTTAATGTTAGGCTTAGAGTTAGGGTAAGGGTAAGGATTAGGGTTAGGGTTATTGTTAGGGTAAGTGTTAGGGTTAGGGTTAGGGTAAGGGTAAGTGTTAGGGTTAAGGTTAGGGTTAGGGTTATGTTTGGTGTTAGGGTTAGGGTTAGGGTAAGGATAAGGGTTAGGGTTAGGGTTAGAGATAGGTTTAGGTTTAGGGTTAGGGTTAGGTTTAGTGTTGGTGTTAAGGTTAGGGTTTGGGTAAGTGTTAGGGTTAGGGTTAGTTTTAGGTTTAGGTTTAGGTTTAGGGTTACGGTTAGGGTTAGGGTTAGGGTTAGGGTAAGGGTATGTGTTAGGGTTAGGTTTAGGGTTAGGGTTAGCGTTAGAGTAAGGGTTAGGATTAGGGTTAGGTTTAGTGTTAAGGTAAGGGTAAGGGTTAGGTTTCGGGTTAGGGTTAGGTAAGGGTTACCGTTAGGGTTAGGGTTAGGGTAAGGGTTAGGGTAAGGGTTAGGGTTAGGGTTAGGGTAAGTGTTAGGGTAAGGGTTAGGGTTAGTATAATGTAAGGTTTAGATTTAGGATTAGGGTTAGGGTTAGGATAAGGGTTAGGTTTAGGGTTAGGGTAAGTGTTAGGGTTAGGGTTAGGGTTAGGGTTAGGATAAGGGTAAGGGTTAGTTTTAGGATTGGGGTTAGGGTTAGGATAAGGGTTAGGGTTAGGTTTAGGGTTAAAGTTAGGTTAAGAATAAGTTTTAGGGTAGGGTTAGGGTTAGGGTTAGGGTTAGGGTAAGGGTTAGGGTTAGGGTTAGAGTTAGGTTTAGGGTTGGGGTTAAGGTTAGGGTTAGTGTTAGGTTTAGGGTTAGGGTTAGGGTATGGATAAGAGTTAGGTTTGGGGGTAGGGTTAGGGTAAGGGTTAGCGTTAGGGTAAGGTTATGGTTAATGTTAGGCTTAGAGTTAGGGTAAGGGTAAGGATTAGGATTAGGGTTATTGTTAGGGTAAGTGTTAGGGTTAGGGTTAGGGTAAGGGTAAGTGTTAGGGTTAAGGTTAGGGTTAGGGTTATGTTTAGGGTTAGGGTTAGGGTTAGAGATAGGTTTTGGTTTAGGGTTAGGGTTAGGTTTAGTGTTGGTGTTAAGGTTAGGTTTAGGGTAGGTGTTAGGGTTAGGGTTAGTGTTAGGTTTAGGTTTAGGTTTAGGGTTAAGTTTAGGGTTAGGGTTAGGGTTAGGGTAAGGGTATGTGTTAGGGTTAGGTTTAGGGTTAGGGTTAGCGTTAGAGTAAGGGTTAGGATTAGGGTTAGGTTTAGTGTTAAGGTAAGGGTAAGGGTTAGGTTTCGGGTTAGGGTTAGGTAAGGGTTACCGTTAGGGTTAGGGTTAGGGAAGGGTTAGGGTTAGGTTTAGTTTTAGGGTTATGTTTAGGTTAACGGCAAGGGTTAGGGTTAAGGTTAGGGTTAGGGTTAGATTTAGGGTTAGGATTAGGGTTAGGGTAAGTGTAAGGTTTAGGTTTAAGATTAGGGTTAGGGTTAGGGTAAGGGTTAGGGTAGGGTTAGGGTTAAGGTTAGGATTAGGTTTAGTTTTAGGTTTAGGGTTAGGGTTAGGGTTAGGTTTAGGTTTAGGTTTAGGGTTACGGTTAGGGTTAGGGTTAGGGTTAGGGTAAGGGTATGTGTTAGGGTTACGTTTAGGGTTAGGTTTAGCGTTAGAGTAAGGGTTAGGAATAGGGTTAGGTTTAGTGTTAAGGTAAGGGTAAGGGTTAGGTTTCAGGTTAGGGTTAGGTAAGGGTTACCGTTAGGGTTAGGGTTAGGGTAAGGGTTAGGGTAAGGGTTAGGGTTAGGGTTAGGGTAAGTGTTAGGGTTTGGGTTAGGGTTAGTATAATGATAAGGTTTAGATTTAGGATTAGGGTTAGGGTTAGGATAAGGGTTAGGGTTAGGGTTAGGGTTAAAGTTAGGTTAAGAATAAGTTTTAGGGTAGGGTTAGGTTTAGGGTTAGGGTAAGTGTTAGGGTTAGGGTTAGGGTTAGGGTTAGGATAAGGGTAAGGGTTAGTTTTAGGATTAGGGTTAGGGTTAGGATAAGGGTTAGGGTTAGGTGTAGGGTTAAAATTAGGTTAAGAATAAGTTTTAGGGTAGGGTTAGGTTTAGGGTTAGGGTAAGGGTTAGGGTTAGGGTTAGAGTTAGGTTTAGGGTTGGGGTTAAGGTTAGGGTTAGGGTTAGGGTAAGGGTTAGGGTTAGGGTTGGAGTTAAGTTTAGGGTTAGGGTTAGGGTAAGGGTTAGGATTAGGTTTAGCGTTAGGGTGAGGGTAAGGGTTACGGTTAAGGTTAAGGTGAGGTTTAGGGTTAGGGTTAGAGTAAGGGTAAGGGTTAGGGTTAGGGTTACGATTAGTGTTGGGGTTAAGGTTAGGGATAGGTTAAGGGTTAGGGTTAGAGTTAGGTTTAGTGTTGGGGTTAGGGTTAGGGTAAGGGTTACGGTTAGGGTTAGGGTTAGGGTAAGGGTAAGGGTTAGGTTTAGGGTTAGGGTTAGGGTTAGGGTTAGGGGTTAGGGTTAGTGTTAGGTTTAGTGTTAGGGTTAGGGTAAGGATAAGAGTTAGGCTTGGGGATAGGGTTAGGGTTCGGGTTAGGTTTAAGGTAGGGTTAGGGTTAGAGTTATGTTTATGGTTAATGTTAGGCTTAGAGTTAGGGTAAGGGTAACGATTAGGGTTAGGATTATGGTTAGGGTAAGTGTTAGGGTTAGGGTTAGGGTAAGGGTAAGGGTTAGGGTTAAGGTTAGCGTTAGGGTTAGGTTTAGGGTTAGGGTTAGGGTAAGGGTAAGGGTTAGGGCTAGGGTTAAGGTTAGGTTTAGGTTTAGATTTAGGGTTAGGATAAGGGTTAGGGTTAGGGTTAGGGTAAGGGTTAGGGTTAGGGTTAGGGTTAGCGTTAGGGTTAGGTTTAGGGTTAGGGTTAGAGTTAGCTTTAGGGTTAGGGTTAGGGTAAGGATTAGGGTTAGGTTTAGGGTTAGGCTAAGTGTTAGTGTTAGAGTAAGGGTTACAGTTAGGGTTAGGGTAATGGTTAGAGTTAGGGTTAGGGTAAGGGTTAGGTTTAGGGTTAGAGTTAGGGTAAGGGTAAGGGTTAGGTTTAGGATTAGGGTTAGGGTTAGTGTAAGGGGTAGGGTAGGGTTAGGGTTAAGGTTAGGGTTAGGGTTAATTTTAGGGTTAGGGTTAGGGTTAGGGTAAGGGTAAGGGTTAGGGTTAGGATTAGGGTGAGGGTTAGGGTAAGGGTTAGGGTTAGGTTTAGGGTTAGGGTTAGGTTTAGGGTTAGGGTTAGGGTAAGGGTAAGGGTTATGGTTAGGGTTAGGGTTAGGTTTAGTGTTGGGGTTAAGGTTAGGATTAGGGTATGTGTTAGGGTTAAGGTTAGGGTTAGGTTTAGGGTTAGGTTTAGGGTTACGGTTAGGGTTAGGCTTAGGATTAGGGTAAGGGTATGTGTTAGGGTTAGGGTTAGGGTTATGGTTAGCGTTAGGGTAAGGGTAAGGGTTAGGGTTAGGTTCAGTGTTAAGGTAAGGGTAAGGGTTAGGGTTAGGGTTAGGGTAAGGGTTAGGGTTAGGGTAAGTGTAGGGTGAGGGTTAGGGTTAAGATCAGGGTTAGGGTTAGGGTTAGGGTTAAAGTTAGGTTAAGGGTAAGTTTTAGGGTAGGGTTATGGTTAGGGTTAGGGTAAGGGTTAGGGTTAGGTTTAGAGTTAGGTTTAGGGTTGGGGTTAAGGTTGGGGTTAGGGTTAGGGTAAGGGTAAGGGTTAGGGTTAGGATTACGGTTACGGTTAGGGTTAAAGTTATGTTTAGGGTTAGGGTAAGTGTAAGGGTTAGGGTTAGGGGTAGGGTTAGGGTAAGGATTAGTGTTAGGGTTAGGGTTAGGCTAAGTGTTAGTGGTAGGGGAAGGGTTACGGTTAGGTTTAGGGTAAGTTTTAGGGTTATGGTTAGGGAAGGGTTAGGGTTAGGTTTAGTTTTAGGGTTATGTTTAGGTTAACGGCAAGGGTTAGGGTTAAGGTTAGGGTTAGGGTTAGATTTAGGGTTAGGATTAGGGTTAGGGTAAGTGTAAGGGTTAGGTTTAAGATTAGGGTTAGGGTTAGGGTAAGGGTTAGGGTAGGGTTAGGGTTAAGGTTAGGGTTAGGTTTA
>JANJXV010000785.1:237500-272500 GCA_024803745.1 Megascapheus bottae
AGGGTTAAGGTTAGTGTTACGGTTAGGGTTAGAGTTAGGTTTAGGGTGGGGGTAAGGGTAAGGATTAGGGTTAGGGTTAGGGTTAGGGTTATGTTAAGGGTTAGGGTTAGCTGTTAGGGTTAGGGTTAGGGTTACGGTTAGAGTAAGGGTAAGGGTTAGGGTTAGGGTTAGGGTAAGTGTTAGGGTTACGGTTACGGTTAGGGTAAGTGTTAGTGTCAGAGTTAGGATGAGGGTTAGGTTATGGTAAGGGTTAGGGTTAGGGTTAGGGTTAGGGTAAGGGTAAGGGTTAGCGTTAGGGTTAGGGTTAGGTTTAGGGTTAGGGTTAGGGTTAGGGTAAGGGTAAGGGTTAGGGTTAGTTTTAGGGTTAGGGTTAGGTTGAGAGTAAGGGTAAGGGTTAGGTTTAGGGTTAGGGTTAGAGTTAGGGTAAGGGTTAGGGTTAGGGTTGGATTAAGTTTAGGGATAGGGTTAGTTTTAAGTTTAGGGTTAGGGTTAGGGTAAGGGTAAGGGTTAGGTTTAGGATTAGGGTTAGGATAAGGGTAAGGGTTAGGGTAGGGTTAGGGTTAGGTTTAGGGTTAGGTTTAGGGTAAGGGTTAGGGTTAAGGTTAAGGTTTGGTGTAGGGTTAGTGTTAGGGTAAGGGTAAGGGTTATGGTTATGGTTAGGGTTAGGGTTAGGGTTGGAGTTAAGATTAGAGATAGGATTAAGGTAAGGGTACGGATTAGGGTTAGGGTTAGGTTTAGGTTTAGGGAAAGGGTTATTATTAGGGTTAGGGTTAGGGTAAAGTTTAGGGATAGTGTTAGGGTTAGGGTTAGGGTTAGGGTTAGGTATCGGATAAGGTTTAGGTTTACGGTTAGGGTTAGAGTTAGTGTAAGGGTAAGTTTTAGCGTTAGGGTTAGGGTAGGGTTAGGTTTAGGGTAAGGGTTAAGGTTAGGGTAAGGGTTAGGTTTTGGGTTGGGGTTACGATTAGGGTTAGGGTTAGGGTAAGGATAAGGGTTAGGGTGAGGGTTAGGGTTAGGGTTAGGTTTAGGGTTAGGGTAAGGTTTAGGTTTAGGATTAGAGTTAGGGTTAGGGGTTAGGTTTAGGGTTAGGGTTAGGGGTTAGGTTTAGTGTTAGGGTTAGGGTAAGGGTTAGGGTTAGGGGTTAGGTTTAGTGTTAGGGTTACGTAAAGGGTTAGGGTTAGGGTTACTGTTGGGGTTAGGATAAGGGTTAGGGTTAGCTTTAGGGTTAGAGTTAGGGTAAGGGTAAGTTTTAGGGTTAGGGTTAGGTTTAGTGTAAGGGTAACGGTAAGGGTTAGGGTGAGTGTTAGGGTTTAGGTAAAGATAGGGTTAGGTTTAGGTTTAGGGTTAGGTTTAGGGTTAGGGTTAGGGTTAGGGTAAGGGTAAGATTTAGGGTTAGTGTTAGGGTTAGGGTTAGGGTAAGGGTATGCGTTACGGTTAGGTTTAGGGTTATGTTTAGGGTTAGGGTAAGGTTTAGGGGTTAGGTTTAGGGATAGGTTAGGGTTAGGTTTAGGGTTAGGTTTAGGGTTAGGGTTAGGGTTAGGCTTAGGGTAAGGGTATGTGTTAGGGTTAGTGTTAGGGTTAGGGTTAATGTTAGGATTAGGGTTAGGGTTAGGGTTAATGTAAGGGTAGGGTTAGGGTTAGGGTTAGGGTTAGGTTTACGGTAAGAGTTAGGGTTAGGTTTAGGGTAAGGGTAAGTTTTAGGTTTAGGGTTAGGGTTAGGGTTAGGGTAAGGGTATGGGTTATGGTTAGGGTTAGGGTTAGGTTTATGGTTAGGGTAAGGATAAGGGTTAGGTTTAGGGTAGGGATTAGGGTAAGGGTAAGAGTTAGGGTTAGGGGTAGGGTTAGGGGTTATTGTTAGGGTTAGGGTTAGGGTTAGGTATAGGGTTAGGTTTAGGGTTAGGTTTGGTGTTAGGTTTAGGGTTAGGGTTAGTGTAAGGGCAATTGTTAGGGATAGGGTTAGGGTTAAGGTTAGGGTTAGGGTTAGGGTTAGGTTTAGGGTTATTGTTAGGGTAAGGGTAAGGGTAAGTGTGAGGGTCAGGGTTGAAGTTAGGGCCAGGGTTAGGGTTAGGGTTAGGGTAAGGCTTAGGGTTAGGGTAAGTGTTAGGTTTAGGTTTAGGGTTACGGTAACGGTTAGAGTTAGGTTTAGGGTTAGGGTAAGGGTAAGGGTTAGGTTAGGGTTAGTTTTAGGGTTAGGTTAAGGTTTAGGGTTAGGGGTTAGGTTTATGGTTATGGTTAGGGTAAGGGTTAGGGTTAGGGTTAGGGTAAGGATTAGGGTTAGGGTTAGGGTAAGTGTTAGTGTTAGGGTTAGGTTTAGGGTTAGGGTTAGGGTAATGTTTAGGGTTAGGGTTAGGTAAGGGCAAGGTTTAGGGATAGGGTTAGGGTTAGGTTTAGGGTTAGGGTTAGGGTTAGGGTAAGGGTAAGTGTTAGGGTTAAGGTTAGGGTTAGGGTTGGGGTTAGAGTTAGGGTTAGGGTTAGATTTAGGGTTGGGGTTAAGTTTAGGTTAAGGGTTAGGGTAAGGGTAAGGGTTAGGGTTAGGGTTAGGGTTAGGGTAAGAGTAAGGGTTAGGATTATGGTAAGGGTTAGGGTTAGGGTTAGGGTTCAGGTTAGGGATAGGGTTAGTTTTAGGGTTAGGGTTAGGGATAGGGTAAAGGTAAGGGTTAGGGTTACGATTAGGGTTAGGGTTAGGGTAAGGGTTAGGGTTAGGGTTAGTGTTATGGTTAGGTTTAGGGTTAGGGTTAGGGTAAGGGTAATGGTTAGCGTTAGGGTTAGGGCTAGGTTTAGTTTTGGGGTTAAGGTTAGGGTTAGGATAAGGGTTAGGATTAGGGATAGGTTTAGGGTTAGGGTTAGGTTAGGGATAGGGTTAGGGTTAGGGTAAGGGTAAGGGTAAGGGTTAGGGTTAGGGTTAGCGTTAGGGTAAGGATAAGGGTTAGGTTAGGGTTAGGGTTAAGGTAAGGGTAAGGGTTAGGGTTAGGGTTAGGTTTAGGGTAAGGGTAAGGGTTCAGGTTAGTGTAAGGGTTAGGGTTAAGTTAGGGTAAGGGTTAGGTTTGGGTTAGGGTAAGTGTTAGGGTTAGCGTTAGGATAAGGTTTAGGGTTAGGGTTAGTGTCAGAGTTAGGGTAGGGGTTAGGGTTAGGGTTAGGGTTAGGGTTAGGGTAAGGGTTAGGGTTAGGTTAGGGGTAGGTTTAGGGTTGGGGTTAAGGTTAGGGTTAGGTTAGGGTAAGGGATAGGTTTAGGGTTAAAGTTAGGTTTAGGGTTGGGGTTAAGGTTAGGGTTAGGGTTAGGTTAAGGGTAAGGCTTAGGGTTAGGTTTGGGGTTAGAGTAAGTGTTAGGGTTAGGGTTAGGGTTAGGTTAGGGTATGGTATAGAGTTAGGGTTAGAGTTAGGTTTAGGGTTGGGGTTAAGGTTAGGGTTAGGGTTTGGGTAAGGCTAAGGGTTAGGGTTAGGGTAAGGTTACGGTTAGGGTTAGGGTAAGGATAAGGGTTAGGGTTTGGGTTAGGTTTAGGGTTGGGGTTAAGGTTAGGGTTAGGATTAGGGTTAGGGTAACGGTAAGGTTTAGGGTTAGGGTTAGTGGTAGGATTAGGTTTAGTGTTGGGGTTAAGGTTAGGGTTAAGGTAAGGGTTAGGGTTAGGGTTGGGTTTAGTGTTGGGGTTAAGGTTAGGGTTAGGGTAAGCGTTACAGTTAGGATTAGGTTTTGGGTAAGGGTAAGGGTTAGCATTAAAATTAGGGTTAGGGTTAGGGTAAGGGTAAGGGTTAGGGTTAGGGTTAGGGTTAAGGTTAGGGAAAGGGTAAGGTGTAGGGTTAGGTTTAGGGATAGGATAAGGATTAGGGTTAGGGTTAGGGTAAGGGTAAGTTTAGGGTTAGGGTTAGGGTTAGGGTTACGGTTAGGGTTAGGGGTTAGGGTTAGTGTTAGGGTTAGGGTTAGGGTTAGGGTAAGGGAAAGTTTTAGGGTTAGGTGTAATGTTAGGGTTAGGTTAAGGATTAGTGTTAGGGGTTAGGGTTAGGGTTGGGTTTAAGGTTTGGGTTAGGGTTAGGGTAAGGGTTAGGGTTAGGTTTAGCGTTAGGGTAAGCGTAAGGGTTAGGGTTAAGTTTAAGGTTAGGATTAGGGTTAGGGTTAGGGTAAGGTTAAGGGTTAGGGTTAGGGTTAGGGTTAGGGTTAGCGTTGGGGTTAAGTTTAGGGATAGGGTTAGGGTAAGGGTAAGAGTAAGAGTTAGGTTTAAGGTTAGGTTTAGGGTTACGGTTAGGGTAAGGGTAAGGTTTAGGGTTAGGGTTAGTGGTAGGGTTAGGTTCAGTGTTGGGTTAAGGTTAGGGTTAGGGTAAGGGTTAGGGTTACGGTTAGGATTCGTGTTGGGGTTAAGGTTAGGGTTAGGGTAAGGGTTACGGTTAGGGTTAGGGTTAGGGTAAGGGTAAGGGTAAGGTTTAGGATTAGGGTTAGGGTTATGGTTAGGGTTGGGGTTAGATTTAATTTTGGGGTTAAGGTTAGGGTTAGGGTAAGGGTTACGGTTAGGTTTAGGGTTAGGGTAAGGGTAAGTGTTAGGGTTAGGGTTAGGGTTAGGGTTAGGTTAAGAGTTAGGGTTGGGGTTAGGGTTTGTTTTACGGTTGGGTTTAAGGTTAGGTTAGGGTTTGGTTAAGGCTAAGGGTTAGGGTTAGGGTTAGGGATAGTGTTGGGGTTAAGGTTAGGGTTAGGGTAAGGGTTAAGTTTAGGGTTAGTGTTAGGGTTAGGGTTAGGGTAAGGGTAAGGTTAAGGGTTAGGATTAGGGTTAGGGTTATGGTCAGGGTTAGGGTTAGGTTTAGTTTTTTGGTTAAGGTTAGGGTTAGGGTAAGGGTTACAGTTAGTGTTAGGGTTAGGGTTTGGGTAAGGGTAAGGGTTAGAATTAAAGTTAGGTTTAGGGTTAGGGTAATGGTAAGGGTTAGTGTTAGGGTTAGGGTTACGGTTAGGGAAAGGGTAAGGGGTAGGGTTAGGTTTAGGGATAGGGTAAGGATTAGGGTTAGGGTTAGGGTTAGGGTAAGAGTAAGGGTTAGGGTTAGGGTGAGCGTTACGGTTAGAGTTAGGGGTTAGGGTTAGTGTTAGGTTTAGGGTTAAAGTTAGGGTAAGGATAAGAGTTAGGGTTAGGGATAGGGTTAGGGATCGGTTTAGGTTTAGGGTAGGGTTAGGGTAGGGTTAGGGTAAGGTTTAGGGTTAGGGTTATGGTTATGGTTAAAGTTAGGCTCAGAGATAGGGTAAGGGTAATGGTTATTGTTAGGGTTAGGGTTAGGTTAAGTGTTAGTTTTAGGGTTAGGGTTAGGGTTAGGGTAAGGGTAAGTTTTAGGGTTAGGGGTAGGATTAGGGTTGGTTAAGGGTGAGGGTTAGGGGTTAGGGTTATGGTTGGGGTTAAGGTTAGGGTTAGGGTTAGGGTAAGGGTTAGGGTCAGGTTTAGCATTAGGGTAAGGGTAAGGGTTAGGGTTAAGGTTAAGATTAGGTGTAGGGTTAGGGTTAGGGTAAGGGTAAGGGTTAGGGTTAGGGTTAGGTTTAGGTTTAGTGTTCGGGTTAAGTTTAGGGATATTGTAAGGGTTAGGGTTACAGTTAGGTTTAATGTTGGGGTTAGGGTTAGAATAAGGGTTACGGTTAGGGTTAGGGTTAGGGTAAGGGTAAGGATTAGGGTTAGAGTTAGTGTTACGGTTAGGGTTAGGGGTTAGGGTTAGTGTTAGGTTTAGGGTTAGGGTTAGGGTATGGATAAGAGTTAGGTTTGGGGGTAGGGTTAGGGTAAGGGTTAGGGTTAGGGTATGGTTATGTTTAATGTTAGGCTTAGAGTTAGGGTAAGGGTAAGGATTAGGGTTAGGGTTATTGTTAGGGTAAGTGTTAGGGTTAGGGTTAGGGTAAGGGTAAGTGTTAGGGTTAAGGTTAGGGTTAGGGTTATGTTTAGGGTTAGGGTTAGGGTAAGGGTAAGGGTTAGGGTTAGGGTTAAGGTTAGGGTTAGGTTTAGAGTTAGGGTTAGGGTAAGGGTTAGGGTTAGGGTAAGGGTTAGGGTTAGGGTTAGGGTTACGGTTAGGGTTAGAGTTAGGTTTAGGGTTAGGGTAAGTGTAACGTTAGGGTTAGGGGTAGGGTTAGGGTTAGGTTAAGGTTTAGGGTTAGGGGTTAGGTTTATGGTTAGGGTAAGGGTTAGGGTTAGGGTTATGGTTAGGTTTAGGTTTAGGGAAAGGATTAGGGTTAGGGTTAGGGTTAGGCTAAGTGTTCGTGTTAGGGTAAGGGTTATGGTTAGGGTTAGGGTAAGGGTTAGGGTTAGGGTTAGGGTTAGGGTTAGGTTTAGGTTTAGGGTTATGGTTAGGTTAAGGGTAAGGGTTAGGGTTAAGTTTCGGTTAGGGTTAGTTTTAGGGTTAGGATTAGGGTTAGGGTAAGTGTAAGGGTTAGGTTTAGGATTAGGGTTAGGGTTAGGGTAAGGGTTAGGGTAGAGTTAGGGTTAAGGTTAGGGTTAGGGTTTGTTTTAGGGTTAGGACTAGGGTTAGGGTAAGGGTAAGGGTTAGGTTTAGGATTAGGGTTCGGGTTAGGGTAAGGGTTAGGATTAGGTTTAGGGTTAGGGTTAGGGTTAGCGTTAGGGTAAGGGTAAGGGTAAGGGTTATGTTTAGGGTTAGGTTTAGTGTTGGGGTTAAGGTTAGGGTTAGGGTAAGTGTTAGGGTTAGGGTTACGGTTAGGTTTAGGTTTAGGTTTATGGTTACGGTTAGTGTTAGGGTTAGGGTTAGGGTTAGGGTAAGTGTATGTGTTACGTTTAGGTTTAGGGTTAGGGTTAGCGTTAGAGTAAGGGTAAGAATTAGGGTTAGGTTTAGTGTTAAGGTAAGGGTAAGGGTTAGGTTTAGGGTTAGGGTTAGGTAAGGGTTAGCGTTAGGGTTAGGGTTAGGGTAAGGGTTAGGGTAAGGGTAAGGGTTAGGGTTAGGGGAAGTGTTAGGGTTAGGGTTAGGGTTAGGATAAGGGTAAGGGTTAGTGTTAGGATTAGGGTTAGGGTTAGGATAAGGGTTAGGGTTAGGGTTAGGGTTAAAGTTAGGTTAAGAATAAGTTTTAGGGTAGGGTTAGGGTTAGGGTTAGGGTTAGGATAAGGGTAAGGGTTAGTGTTAGGATTAAGGTTAGGGTTAGGATAAGGGTTAGGGTTAGAGTTAGGTTTAGGGTTGGGGTTAAGGTTAGGCTTAGGGTTAGGGTAAGGGTTAGGGTTAGGGTTGGGGTTAAGGTTAGGGATAGTGTAAGGGTTAGGGTTAGAGTTAGGTTTAGTGTTGGGGTTAGGGTTAGGGTAAGGGTTACGGTTATGGTTAGGGTTAGGGTAAGGGTTAGGGTTAGGGTTAGGGTTACGGTTAGGGTTAGGGGTTAGGGTTAGTGTTAGGTTTAGTGATAGGGTTAGGTTAAGGATAAGAGTTAGGGTTGGGGATAGGGTTAGGGTTCGGGTTAGGTTTAAGGTAGGGTTACGGTAAGGGTTAGGGTTAGGGTTATGTTTATGGTTAATGTTAGGCTTAGAGTTAGGGTAAGGGTAAGGGTTAGGGTTAGGGTAGGGGTTAGGGTAGGGTTAGGATTATGGTTAGGGTAAGTGTTAGGGTTAGGGTTAGGGTAAGAGTAAGGGTTAGGGTTAAGGTTAGCGTTATGGTTAGGTTTAGGGTTAGGGTTAGGGTAAGGGTAAGGGTTAGGGTTAGGGTTAAGGTTAGGTTTAGGTTTATAGTTAGGGTTAGGGTAAGGGTTAGGGTTAGGATAAGGGTTAGGGTTAGGGTTAGGGTTATGGTTAGGGTTAGAGTTAGGTTTAGGGTTAGGGTAAGGGTAACGTTAGGGTTAGGGGTAGGGTTAGGGTTAGGTTAAGGTTTACGGTTAGGGGTTAGGGTTAGGGTTAGGGTAAGGGTTAGCTTTAGGGTTAGGGTTAGGGTAAGGATTAGGGTTAGGTTTAGGGTTAGGCTAAGTGTTAGTGTTAGAGTAAGGGTTACAGTTAGGGTTAGGGTAATGGTTAGGGTTAGGGTTAGCGTAAGGGTTAGGTTTAGGGTTAGGGTTAGGGTAAGGGTTAGGTTTAGGATTAGGGTTAGGGTTAGGGTAAGGGTTAGGGTAGGGTTAGGGTTAAGGTTAGGTTTAGGGTTAGTTTTAGGGTTAGGGTTAGGGTTAGGGTAAGGGTAAGGGTTAGGTTTAGGGTTAGGATTAGGGTTAGGGTTAGGGTAAGGGTTAAGGTTAGGTTTAGGGTTAGGGTTAGGTTTAGGGTGAGGGTTAGGGTAAGGGTAAGGGTTATGGTTAGGGTTAGGGTTAGGGTTAGTGTTGGGGTTAAGGTTAGGATTTGGGTATGTGTTAGGGTTAGGGTTAAGCTTAGGGTTAATTTTAGTTTTAGGTTTAGGGTTATGGTTAGGGTTAGGCTTAGGGTTAGGGTAAGGGTATGTGTTAGGGTTAGGGTTAGGGTTATGGTTAGCGTTAGGTTAAGGGTAAGGGTTAGGGTTAGGTTTAGTGTTAAGGTAAGGGTAAGGGTTAGGGTTAGGGTTAGGGTAAGGGTTAGGGTTAGGGTTAGGGTAAGTGTAGTGTGAGGGTTAGGGTTAGGATAAGGGTCAGGGTTAGGGTTAGGGTTAAAGTTAGGTTAAGGGTAAGTTTTAGGTTAGGGTTATGGTTAGGGTTAGGGTAAGGGTTAGGGTTAGGGTTAGAGTTAGGTTTAGGGTTGGGGTTAGGGTTAGAGCAAGGGTTACGGTTAGGGTTAGGGTTAGGGTAAGAGTAAGGGTTAGGGTTAGGGTTAGGGTTACGGTTAGGGTTAAAGTTAGGTTTAGGGTTAGGGTAAGGGTAAGGGTTAGGGTTAGGGGTAGGGTTAGGGTAAGGATTAGTGTTAGGGTTAGGTTTGGGCTAAGTGTTAGTGGTAAGGTAAGGGTTACGGTTAGGGTTAGGGCAAGTTTTAGGGTTAGGATTAGGGTTAGGGTAAGTGTAAGGGTTAGGTTTAGGATTAGGGTTAGGGTTAGGATAAGGGTTAGGGTAAGGTTAGGTTTAAGGTTAGGGTTAGGTTTAGTTTTAGGGTTAGGGTTAGGTTAAGGGTAAGGGTTAGGGTTAGGATTAAGGTTAGGGTAAGGTAAGGGTTAGGGTTAGGTTTAGGGTTAGGGTTAGGGTTAGGGTAAGGGTAAGGGATATGGTTAGGGTTAGGGTTAGGTTTAGTGTTGGGGTTAAGGTTAGGATTAGGGTATGTGTTAGGGTTAAGGTTAGGGTTAGGTTTAGGGTTAGTTTTAGGGTTACGGTTAGGGTAGGCTTAGGGTTAGGGTAAGGGTATGTGTTAGGGTTAGGGTTAGTGTTATGGTTAGCGTTAGGGTAAGGGTAAGGGTTAGGGTTAGGTTTAGTGTTAAGGTAAGGGTAAGGGTTAGGGTTATGGTAAGGGTTAGGGTTAGGGTTAGGGTTAAAGTTAGGTTAAGGGTAAGTTTTAGGGTAGGGTTATGGTTAGGGTTAGGGTAAGGGTTAGGGTTAGGGTTAGAGTTAGGTTTAGGGTTGGGGTTAAGGTTAGGGTTAGGGTTAGGGTAAGGGTTAGGGTTAGGTTTAGGGTTAGGTTTAGGGTTAGGTTTTGTGTTCTGGTTAAGTTTAGGGTTAGGGTAAGGGTTAGGGTTAGGTTTAGGTTTAGTGTTGGGGTTAGGGTTAGAGTAAGGGTTACGGTTAGGGTTAGGGTTAGGGTAAGGGTAAGGGTTAGGGTTAGGGTTAGGGTTACGTTTAGGGTTAAAGTTAGGTTTAGGGTTAGGGTAAGGGTAAGGGTTAGGGTTAGGGGTAGAGTTAGGGTAAGGATTAGTGTTAGGGTTAGGGTTAGGCTAAGTGTTAGTGGTAGGGTAAGAGTTACGGTTAGGGTTAGGGTAAGTTTTAGGGTTAGGGTTAGGGAAGGGTTAGGGTTAGGTTTAGTTTTAGGGTTATGTTTAGGTTAACGGTAAGGGTTAGGGTTAAGGTTAGGGTTAGGGTTAGATTTAGGGTTAGGATTAGTGTTAGGGTAAGTGTAAGGGTTAGGTTTAAGATTAGGGTTAGGGTTAGGGTAAGGGTTAGGGTAGGGTTAGGGTTAAGGTTAGGGTTAGGTTTTGTTTTAGGTTTAGGGTTAGGGTTAGGTTAAGGGTAAGGGTTAGGGTTAGGTTTAGGGTTAGGGTTAGGTTAAGGGTAAGGGTTATGGTTATGGTTAGGGTTAGGTTTAGTGTTGGGGTTAAGGTTAGGATTAGGGTATGTGTTAGGGTTAAGTTTATGGTTAGGTTTAGGGTTAGGTTTAGGGTTACGGTTAGGGTTAGGCTTAGGGTTAGGGTAAGGGTATGTGTTAGGGTTAGGGTTAGGGTTCTGGTTAGCGTTAGGCCAAGGGTAAGGGTTAGGATTAGGTTTAGTGTTAAGGTAAGGGTAAGGGTTAGGGTTAGGGTTATGGTAAGGGTTAGGGTTAGGGTTAGGGTAAGTGTAGGGTGAGGGCTAGGGTTAGGATAAGGGTTAGGGTTAGGGTTAGGGTTAAAGTTAGGTTAAGGGTAAGTTTTAGGGTAGGGTTATGGTTAGGGTTAGGGTAAGGGTTAGGGTTAGGGTTAGAGTTAGGTTTAGGGTTGGGGTTAAGGTTAGGGTTAGGGTTAGGGTAAGGGTTAGGGTTAGGGTTAGGTTTAGTGTTAGGGTAAGGTAAGGGTTAGGGTTAAGGTTAAGGTTAGGTTTAGGGTTTGGGTTAGGGTTAGGTTTAGTGTTGTGGTTAAGGTTAAGGTTAGGGTAAGGGTTAGGGTTAGGGTTAGGTTTAGTGTTGGGGTTAGGGTTAGAGTAAGGGTTATGGTTAGGGTTAGGGTTAGGGTAAGGGTAAGGGTTAGGGTTAGGGTTATGGTTACGTTTAGGGTTAAAATTAGGTTTAGGGTTAGGGTAAGGGTAAGGGTTAGGTTTAGGGGTAGGTTTAGGGTAAGGATTAGTGTTAGTGTTAGGGTTAGGCTAAGTGTTAGTGGTAGGGTAAGGGTTACGGTTAGGGTTAGGGTAAGTTTTAGGGTTAGGGTTAGGGAAGGGTTAGGGTTAGGTTTAGTTTTAGGGTTATGTTTAGGTTAACGGTAAGGGTCGGGGTTAAGGTTAGGGTTAGGGTTAGATTTAGGGTTAGGATTAGGGTTAGGGTAAGTGTAAGGGTTAGGTTTAGGATTAGGGTTAGGGTTAGGGTAAGGGTTAGGGTTAGGGTTAGGGTTAGTTTTAGTTTTAGGTTTAGGGTTAGGGTTAGGTTAAGGGTAAGGGTTAGGGTTAGGATTAGGGTTAGGGTAGGATAAGGGTTAGGGTTAGGTTTAGGTTTAGGGTTAGGTTTAGGGTTAGGGTTAGGGTAAGGGTAAGTGTTTTGGTTAGGGTTAGGGTTAGGTTTACTGTTGGGGTTAAGGTTAGGGTTAGGGTAAGTGTTAGCGTTAGGTTTAGGGTTAGGTTTAGCGTTAGGTTTAGGCTTACGGTTAGGGTTAGGGTTACGGTAAGGGTATGTGTTAGGGTTAGGTTTAGGGTTAGAGTTAGGGTAAGGGTATGGGTTAGGGTTAGGTTTAGTGTTAAGCTAAGGGTAAGGGTTAGGTTTAGGGTTAGTTAAGGGTTAGGGTTAGGTTAGGGTTAGGGTAAGGGTTATGGTTAGGGTTAGGGTAAGTATTAGGGTTAGGGTTAGGGTTAGGATAAGGGTTAGGGTTAGGGTTAGGGTTAAAGTTAGGTTAAGGGTAAGTTTTAGGGTAGGGTTAGGGTTAGGGTTAGGGTAAGGTTTAGGGTTGGGGTTAAGGTTAGGGTTAGGGTTAGGGTAAGGGTTAGGGTTAGGTTAGCTATGGGTAAGGGTAAGGGTTAGGGTTAAGGTTATGGTTAGGTTTAGGGTTAGGGTTAGGTTAAGGGTAAGGGTAAGGTTTAGGGTTAGGGTTAGGGTTAGATTTAGTGTTGGTCTTAAGGTTAGGGTTAGGGTAAGTGTTAGGGTTAGGGTTAGGTTTAGTTTTGGGGTTAAGGTTAGGGTAAGGGTTATGGTTAGGGTTAGGTTTAGGGTAAGGATAAGGGTTACGGTTAGGTTTAGGGTTATGGTTAGGGTTAAGGGTTAGGGTTAGTGTTAGGTTTAGGTTTAGGGTTAGGGTAAGGATAAGATTTAGGGTTAGGTATAGGGTTACAGTTCGGGTTAGGTTTAGGGTTTGGGTTAGTGTAAGGGTTTTGGTTAGGATTATGGTTATGTTTAAGGTTAGGCTTAGGGTTAGGGTTAGGGTTAGGGTAAGTGTTAGGGTTAGGGTTAGGGTTAGGGTAAGGGTTAGCGTTAGGGTTAAGGTTAGGATTAGGGTTAGGGTTATGGTTATGGTAAGGGTAAGGATTAGGTTTAGGTTTAGCGTTAGGGTAAGGGTTAGGTTTAGGGTTAGGGTTAGGTTTAGGGTTAGGGTTAGGGTAAGGATAAGGTTTAGAATTAAGGTTAGGGTTAGGGTTAGGGTTTAGGTTAGGGTTAGGGTAAGGGTAAGGGTTAGGTTTAGGGTTTGTGTAAGGGTTAGGGTTAGGGGTTAGTTTAAGGGTTAGAGTTAGTGTAAAAGTTAGGGTTAGGTTTAGGATAAGGGTTAAAGTTAGGGTAAGGGTAAGTGTTAATAGAGTTAGGGTTAGGGTTAGTGTAAGGGTTAGGGTTAGGGTTAGGGTTAGGTTTGGGGTAGTGGTTAAGGTTAGGGTTAGGATTAGGGAAGGGTAAGTGTTAGGGTTAGGGTTAGGGTTAGAGTAAGTGTTAGGGTTAGGGTTAGGGTTAGGGTTAGGGGAAGGGGAAGGGTTTGGGTTAGGGTTATGGTCAGAGTTAGGGTTAGGGTTAGGGTAAGGGTAAGGGTTAGGGTTAGGGTTAGAGGTAGGGTTAGGGTTAGGGTAAGGGTTAGGGTTAGGGGTTAGGGTTAGTGTTAGGGTTTGGTTAAGGGTTAGGTTTAGGGTTAGGGTTAGGGTTAGGATAAGGGTTACGGTTAGGGTTAGGTTAAAGGTAGGTGTTAGGGTTAGGGTTAGGGTTAGGGTAAGGGTAAGGGTTAGGGTTAGTGATAGGTTTAGGGTTGGGGTTAAGGTTAGGGTTAGGATTGGATTAAGGGTAAGGGTTAGGCTTAGGTTTAGGGTAAGTGTTAGGGATAGGGTTAGGGTTAGGGTAAGGGTAAGGGTTAGGGTTAGGGTTAGGGTTAGGTGTTAGGGTTAGGGTTAGGTTTAGGTTTAGGTTTAGGGTTAGGGATAGGGTAAGGGTATAGGTTAGTGTTAGTGTTAGGGTTAGGGTTAGTTTTAGGGTTAGGTTTAGGGTAAGGTAAGGCTAAGGGTTAGGGTTAGCATAAGGGTTAAGGTTAGGGTTAAGGTTAGGTTTAGGGTTGGGTTTAGGGTAAGGGTAAGGGTTAGGGTTAGGGTTAGGGTTAGGGAAAAGGTAAGGGTTAGGGTTAGGTTTAGGGTTAGGGCAAGGATTAGGTTTAGGTTTAGGGTTAGGGTAAGGTTTAGGGTTAGGGTTAGTGTTAGCATTACTGTTAGGGTTATGGTAAGTGTTAGGGTTAGGGGTAGGGTTAGGGTAAGGGTAAGGGTTAGGGTTAGGGTTAGGGTTAGGGTTCGGGTTAGGTTCAGGGTTAGGTTTATGGTAAGGGTTAGGGTTAGGGTTAGGGTTGGGGTTAAGATTACGGTTAGGGTTAGGTAAGGGTAAGGTTTAGGGTTAGGGTTAGGATAAGGGTTATGGTTATGGTTAGGGTTAGGGTTAGGTTTAGGGTTAGGGTAAGAGTAAGGGTTTGGGTTAGAGTCAGGGTTAGGTTTAGTGTTAGGGTTAGTGTAAGGATAAGGGTTAGAGTTAAGGTTAGGGTTAGGGTTAGGGTTAAGGTTAGGGTGAGGGTAAAGGTAATGGTGAGGGTTAGGTTTATGGTTAGGTTTAGGGTAAGGGTAAGTGTTAGTGTTAGGTTTAGGTTTAGGGTTAGGGTTAGGGTTAGGGTACTGGTAAGGGTTAGGGTTAAGGTTAGCGTTATTGTTAGGTTTAGGGTTATTGTTAGTTTAGGGTAAGGTTAAGGGTTAGGGTTAGGATTAGTGTTAGGATTAAGGTTAGGGTTAGGTTTAGGGTATGTGTTACTGTTAGGGTTAGGGTTAGAGTTAGCGTTAGGGTAAGGGTAAGGGTTAGGGTTATTGTTAGTGTTAACGTAAGGTTAAGGGTTAGGGTTAGGGTTAGAGTTAGGTAATGGTTAGGGTTAGGGTTAGGGTTAGGGTAAGGTTTAGGGTAAGAGTTAGGGTTAGGGTTGGGGTTAAAGTTAGGTTAAGGGTAAGTTTAGGGTAGGGTTAGGGTTAGGGTTCGGGTAAGGGTTAGATTTAGCATTAGGGTAAGGGTAAGCGTTAGGGTTAAGGTTAAGGTTAGGTTTAGGGTTAGGTTTAGGGTAAGGGTTAGGGTTAGGTTTAGCATTAGGGTAAGGGTAAGGGTTAGGGTTAAGGTTAAGGTTAGGTTTAGGGTGAGGTTTAGGGTAAGGGTAAGGGTTAGGGTTAGGGTTAGGGTCAGGGTTCGGGTTAGGGTTAGGGTTAAGTTTACGGTTAGGGTTAGGTAAGGGTAAGGTTTAGGGTTAGGGTTAGGGTTAGGATAAGTTTTAGGTTTAGGGTTAGGGTTAGGGTTAGAGTTAGGGTAAGGGTAAGGGTTAGGGTTAAGGTGAGGGTTAGTGTTAGGGTCAGGGTTAGGTTAAGGGTAAGTGTTAGGGTTAGGTTTAGGGTTAGGGTAAGAGTAAGGGTTTGGTTTAGGTTTAGGGTTAGGTTTAGGGTTACGGTTAGGGTAAGGATAAGGGTTAGAGTTAAGGTTAGGGTTAGAGTTAGGGTTAGGTTTAAGGTTAGGGTGAGGGTAAAGGTAAGGGTTAGGGTTAGGTTTATGGTGAGGTTTAGGGTAAGGGCAAGTGTTAGTGTTAGGTTTAGGGTTATGTTTTGCCGGGGCCAACCGGCAGCAAACCAGGGTTCGCAGATTGGGGTTCCTGAAATAGGGGACAAGGACTAGGAAAAAAAGAAGAGAGACAGACACACCGGGTCTGGGATGTCCGCAGTCCAGGCAAAGACTCCCGAGACTGCCGCGTTTATTTTCCACTCCCCCTTCTTCCCTCCTCCTCTCCCAGGGACCCTCCAGGTGTTACATTCATATGGTAATTCTCAGGTCATTTACATAGAATAGGGCCAGAAAGCAATAAGACTATATAGCCATCGTCTGATGCAAGTCAAGGTACAGTTTGATTCCACTCTGGCTCCCAACATGTCCCCCGTTTTTTATTTTAAAAGAAACACAAGTGCAATTTTTACTCTTTTCTATACCCCTAATTTATCCTGTCACATTTTCCAAAAATGACTTTGTTCCCTTGGTCCAACGGGGATTTGATGGGCGGAGATTCAACTTCCGTGACTTCTTCAAGCTGACTCAGGGGCGCCGTCTCCACGCTTGACCAGGGACCTTAAGAAGCCCAGCCTGTTTTTTCAAGGGGTTGCAAGGACTAGACACCAGGAACAACAATCTACTCCAAACTAGAAATCATACTTGACATTCAACAACTGCACAAACCATCCTTGGCCACAACAGCGCAGCCTACCTAGCACCCATTTGCAAAGGCTTTTTCTTGATTGTCTGGGGAACTAAATTTCTGCAACCTTAACAATGCTTCAGTTGTCAGATCTAAACAGATTAATAGAGACACAAGCCTCAGATCCACAAACTTTTCCTGAATTTATGGCTGGTGTCAAAAATAAAAAATAAAAATTTTACTCAATTAGGACTTTAAACTACCCGCTATCACAGAAGATTGACAAGTTCCTGCCCAGTTATGAAAGGCACGGGCATTAGTAAGGCATGCTTACAAACTATTCTATGACCTCCCGGCTCTGATTAATTTGATTGGCCAAGCACAAGTGACTAAGATCTGACACCATCTCTGCCATCCAAGCAGAGGCTTTCGTGTCCCAGTAGTGTCTCTACACACAGGGATAAACATGCCATTGGCATTTCACTTTGTTGGTTGCTGTACTTGAACTCGGGGCCTGGGTACTGTCTCTCAGCTCTCCAGCTCAAGGCTAGCACCCTACCACTATGAGTCCCAAGCTTGGTGCTTGAGTGCTTCCCCCCAGCTTTTCAGCTCAGAGCTAGCACTCTGCCACTTCGAGCTCCAAAACAACTCTGTCCTAGCATCCTGCTGGCAGATTAGACACCATAGTCTCACAGGGACTTTGCTTTGCCCGGGCAGGCTCAAAGCTGTGGCTTTCAGATCAATGAGTCCTACAAAAGGCCACGTTACTCCCAATTAAAGCAACAAGGTGGTCAACACAGAAATAGTCTCTAAGCATGAGCTTACCTAGAACCTGGTAAAAGCCAAAGTTACATCTGAATAAGGATTGCTGTCCTTCTCCATGGGCTAGCTGGAAGTTGCTATAAGGTAACTTACAAGAGCAAGCTGAAATAGCAATTAAGCAATTACTTTGGTAGTCCTAATTTTCCTTTTTTCTCTTTCTTTAAACATTTAAGACAACTTCACTTTCAAATATTGTTTAGAAACCCATTTCCAATGTTCTTAATAACTTTTACTGATACTGGCTTAAACAATTAACACCTTAGCCTTTATTTGCAATTGAAAAACCTTTAAGGGCACAAAGAACTCCTTCTGCCTTCAGGCCCCCTAAGGCTCAAGGCACTCCTCTTGCCTTTTAGAAAAAAGGGCTCTTTTGCAGTTTAGATTACTGTCTAGAACTCCAACAACAGTTTAAACTCAAATAACAGTTTTTCCCTAATTCAAGAACTATAGACATCAGTGCACCAAAAGTCTAAGTCTGGACTTAGTTTTCTCTCCTTTTTTAAAATACACCCAATAGCATGGAGATAAACCTTTAAACATTCCTTTAAAATACTAATCACATTATCCACATTTTACCATCAGATTTCTAGTGTCAGTTTGCAAAAAAGGACAGGCAAAATTTCTGACGTTAATGAACAATTTTACATTCAAATTTCTAATACATGTTTCCAAACTTTAACTTAAAGTAATAAATCCCAAATTCCCTAACACCTCTGTGCTGAACAGGATACAATGTTTACAATGTAAACAGCTGTATGTATTGCAATACCAGATTTTTTAAAATGCAGATTTCAGGATCTTTAGAAAAATACTTTTGACCAGTTTTTCTTTAAAACAATGCAATAATACTTTTAAGACATAGGAAACATTCAAGCATAATAATTTTCTTGAAGTTTAGACTTAGATTTACCCAATTGCCTTTGTTTCAAATGAGTTCAACCATTGTTTTATACAGCATGCTGACAATTTAACCTTGAACATGTTCACTCACTCATTCACACACATTCATACTCAAAGATCATAAAGTGCGCAAAATTAATATTGGCCGTTCGTTTTCCGGAAGTTTGTGTCAAGAGAGTTTTGCCAATTTTACTCTTACAGGTGAGAACCAGGTTCAAAACAAAACTTTTTGCAAAGCAACTTAGCTGGAATTTATTTTTCCAGGGCTTGTCACAACTGCAGACATGGGGGAGCGGCCATGCTAGGCCCAGAAATGTTCAAATAAATAACAAGGATGTGTGCTTGAGTACGCACAGAAAAACCATAAGGATCAATACTTAGAAATGGTACCAATTTTAAAGACAAAACTGGACAAGAAAAAAATATGTAACACGAACAAGACAGAGAAACGGAGACTTTTAAATAATCAGACATTGACATATAACAAGAAAATTGGACTCAATCAGATACACTTAACACAAAAAACATGAGCTCAAATGAATGTTTTCACCAAACAGTTATTTTTAGATTTAGACATGTCTTGCTGGTGGGACTCTCAGGTATGCCTTGTTATCGACAAGAAACTCAGAAGGGGAGGGGGGGTCAAGGCGTCCCTTGACCACCCAGGCCTCTGTTTTAGGCCCACAGTGCACCTTTTCAAACAAACAAACAAAAATAAAATAAAATAAAACAAAACAAAATAAAACACAGACATACAAGGGGGTCGGCCGACTTCTACTTACCTCTGGAGGCCTTTGCTTTTCACCTGGGCATCTTTTACAAAAAAGGTTATTAAGAAGAGGGCTGGTAAAGACAAAATAATGTCACATATTAAATTGTGTAGAGTCAATAAATATGTTAAAAGGTCCCTACATAATAGTAAAAGGAGGAGAAACACAGCTCATATGAATGTGTGGAACAAGTGGATCAGTAGCAGTCCCGATTGACATGCACAAATAACTCAGGTCCTTCCCACGTCGCAGGATGCACCACTGGAGGGTTGGGGGTGTAGGCACAGTGAGTCGCTGCTTGGATGGCCACTGTCACTCTCCACGATCCGAACGCAGCTTTCAGGCAGCCAGCGGGAGTCATTTTCTCCTTGTGAAAAAACACATACATGCCCTCGACCCCAGGTTAGAACAGGATCGGGTCCATGCCAAGCACCAGTTAGGGGATCCTTCCATTTTACTAAGGCAAAAGGACGCTGCGCTCTTTTTTCCCAGAATCGCTGAGCAGCAGATAAATTATTTGAATCCAAATTCAAAAAATTTAAAACAAATAAAGCATGATTAAGTATATTCACAGGGGTAGCGGGATATGACTCTCCTTTCTGTATTTTAGAAATTTGATGTTTTAATAATCCATTAGCTCTCTCCACGATGCCTTGACCTTGAGGATTGTAAGGAATGCCTGTAATATGAGTGATATTATAGGAATGGCAGAAGGATTGAGATGCTCGGCTTGCATAGCCAGGGCCATTATCTGTTTTTATTTGCGAGGGAATCCCCATCTCAGCAAAGCATCGAATGCAGTGAGAGATACAATGTTTAGTGGCTTCCCCAGCAAGGGGGGTGGCCAAGATAAAATTAGAATAAGTATCTACAGTAACATGAACATATTTTAATCGGCCAAATGATGGAACATGTGTGACATCCATCTGCCAAATGTGATTAGAAAGCAGTCCTCGTGGATTTATGCCTAAATGGGGGGCTGGTGAAAAAGGGACACAGTTGGAGCAAGTCTTAACTATTTGTCGTGCTGCTTCTCTAGATAATTTAAACTGTCGGCGCAAGGCTCGACTGTTTTGATGATGGATGGCATGTGACTGCTTAGCAAGTTCAACCTGAGTTAAGTAAACTCTGGTGGCGGAGTCAGTAACTGCATTGCCCTCACTTAAAGGGCCAGGAAGATTAGTGTGAGCTCGAACAAAGCCAAAAAAACAGGGGTGGTTGCGAGAACAAAGCAAAGTTTGTACTTGGCGAAATTGGGTCTGAATATTGGAGTTAGTAGTTCCAATAAAGGGAACAGTTTCTATGACTTGAAGAGCACGAATTACATATTGACTGTCTGAGTATAAGTTAAAGGGCTCGTCTTGTAACAGGACGAGTGCTTGTAAAACAGCCTCTAATTCCACCTCTTGGGCGGAGGAAAAACCCGTAACCCAAGATTGAGTTTTCCCATTAATGGTCAAAGCAGCCTTTCCATTAGAGGATCCATCTGTAAATACCAAAGCAGCAGAAGATAAAGGCGAGGCCTGTACTATGGAAGGAAATAGGAACGTATGACACGCAGCAAATTGGAGAAGTTTGTTAGATGGGTAGTGATGCAAAATTTTCCCCGTATAATTGGCCCAAGCAATGGCCCAAGAATCGCAATGGGCGAATAGCCAATCTTGTTGTTGTAGATTATATGGGACACAGATAAAATGAGGTTCCTGACCTAAATATTTACGGGAATCCACTCGGCACATATGTATCAGATTAGCTACCAATTCGTAGTAGGGGGTCAGCACTTTGCCGGGTGTTGATGGTAGATAAAGCCATAAAAGTGGGCCATCCTGCCACAATACAGCAGTTGGGGAGTGAGAAGTAACTAAAATATAAACTCCCCATGGTTTAGAATAGTCACAATAGGTCACTTGTTGCTGGGAAATTGCCTTTTCTACAATTTGGATGGCCCTCCTGGCGTCAGGATTTAATTCGCGCAAGGATGTAGGGTTGGTATCTCCTTTTAAGAGATCAAAAAGGGGTTTTAACTCTCCTGTGGAGAGCTTTAGATAAGGCCGAAGCCAATTTATATCTCCTAAGAATTGCTGAAAATCATGAAGAGTTCTTAAGTGTGAAGTTTTTAATTGTATTTTTTGGCTTTTAAAATAGTGTGGGCCTAATATATGGCCTAGATATGTAAAAGGGGGGTGTTCCTGAACCTTTTCAGCTGCTATTATAAGGCCAAAGAGGCTCAGATCTTGCTTTAGTTGTCCAAAGGCTTGTCATACGATGATAGGGTCAGAACAAGCCAACAAGATGTCATCCATATAATGAACAATATAAACAGAAGAAAATTTTTCACGAGTGGAAGAAATGGCTCTAGCTACAAAACTTTGACATAAAGTTGGGCTATTTGCCATGCCCTGTGGGAGCACAAGCCAGTGATATCGCTTCATGGGTTCTTTAAAATTAACAGAGGGGACGCTGAAGGCAAAGCGCTTACAGTCTTGAGGCGCCAGGGGTATAGTATAGAAACAATCCTTCAAATCTATAATAATCTTATAAGTATCCTTTGGGATTGCCATGGGTGAAGGCAAGCCAGGCTGTAGGGCCCCCATCAGTTCCATTGTCGCGTTAACCTTTCTCAAATCCTGTAACAGCCTCCATTTACCTGACTTTTTCTTTATAACAAAAATTGGAGAATTCCATGGAGAGTTAGAAGGGGCCACATGTCCCAAGTCCAGCTGTTCCTGTACCAGCTGCTGAACTGCAATGATCTTTTCTAGAGAAAGAGGCCACTGTTCAACCCATACCGGTTGTTCAGAGAGCCAATTTATGGGATCAGCATGAGGGGGAGGGCAAACGACAGCTCCCGTCAAGGGATACCCTAATCCTTGTCTCGTAGGGTGAGACTGGGGTTGGAGTGGCTCTAGCTCCCCCTGTGCTGCTCGGCCTAGTCCCCTAAAGGGGAGGAGGCCTTGATCAAGTAACTGCTTAGTGACCGCAGCACTAGGACTAAACATATACACTCCCATTTTTTCCATGATATCACGACCCCATAAATTAATTGGCAGATGATCCAAGACAAATGGCTGAAAATGACCAGAGTGCCCTTCCTCATCTCTCCAGACAAGAATCGCACTGCACTGCTGTGGGTCAGTTGCTTGCCCAACCCCCTGTAGGGAAGTCATAGAGGTTGTCAGGGACCATTGGGCTGGCCAATGTTTTTTTAGATATCACAGACACATCTGCTCCAGTGTCTAATATTTCTTTAAAGGGCTTTTCTTGTATAAATATAGTCATCTCAGGCCTCTCTTGTTTTATGCTTTGTACCCAATAGATATCAGAAGATCTAAATCCTCTCTGTCCACATGGGGAATTAGCAGTCTCCCCGGGAGGTAAAGGCACAAGTATTAATTGTGCTAATTTTTGACCGGCTGGGATCGATACCACGTGTTTCGGGGCAGAGGCCATAACTTTGATTTCTCCAGTAAAATCCTGGTCAATTTTGCCAGGTGTAATCTGTATCCCTTTAAGGGCTGAGCTACTTCGCCCTAACAGCAATCCAGCCACTCCCGGGGGAAGGGGGCCGAAGACCCCCGTGGGGAGAGCTTGTGTCCCCATCTCTGGGGTCAATACTGAGCAGGTGGAGGAACAGAGGTCCAATCCTGCACTTCCTGGGGTAGCAAGGAGGAGGCCGGAGACTGATCTTGGGGGGTTGTTAGAAGATGCACTTGTGGCCGAGAAGAGGGAGGGACTGCCCCATGGTTTTGCGGGGCCAGGGGCTGGCCCCTTCTCCGGTTTCCCAAATACGGGCGGCCATTGCGATTTGTTGCTGACTTGCAATCTTTAGCCCAGTGCTTCCCTTTACCACAGCGTGGACATGTGCCAGGTGATTTTTCTCTCTTTTGCCTGGCCTGGCGTGGGCATTGCGTCCTCCAATGTCCTATTTGTCCACAAGAAAAGCAACGCCCTGGGGGTCTAGCATCCCGAGAATGCCGCTGACCTCTATATTTTAGAGACTCAGTAACAGTCTTTCCTTGAGGAGCGGCGGCCTAAGTAAGGCCTTGTACATGGGAGGGTCCAATATCAGCACACAGTGAAATAAAGTCCGTGATTCCTCCCTTATTCCTATGGGGTCTGATAGCCGCCTGACAGGCGGCGTTGGCATTTTCATAGGCTATGTGTCTAACTATACTCTTCCTTGCATTCTCATCTTGTACTAGGCAGTCTGCAGTCTCCATTAATCGAGACAAAAATTCTAGATAAGGTTCATTCGGTCCCTGTTTAACTTCTACTAGATTTTTTGTACGATTGGAATTGCGTAACTTTTTCCAAGCCTCTCTCGCCGCAGCATTTATTTGTAAATAGGCCTCCTTTGCATAACCCAATTGATCTTCGGTGTTTTTATAGGTTCCCTCTCCTAACAACTGATCAACAGTGTAAGGCAGGTTCTTAGACCTATTTGTTTCAATTTTAGCCCGACACTGTGCAGTGAACTCTGTCTCCCATAATAAGTACTCTCCTGCACTAAGGCATGCTGTGGCAAGCCGCTTCCAGTCATTTGGTCATGCAATACCAGCACACGCGGCCTCCAATATTACTTGAGTAAAAGGGGCAGTTGGCCCATATTGGGAGCAGGCATTTTTTAAATCCTGTAATAGTTTAACAGGAACAGGTTGATGGTATACTTGTTCATCATGATCAACTAAACTAGGAAAGCATCGAGGCCCTGAAATACCTTCCCTCTCTCTAGCAGCCTGAGTCAGGTTTAATTGCGATGCACTGTGCCTGGTTGTAGTGCCTGTTAAAAGGGACTTGTTTCTAGGGCCTTTAGGCTTGCCTAAAGGTTGAGAAAGGGATTGAGGCTGTAAGGCTGCAGCTGGAGGCGGTGGGTGTGAGGGGTAAGGTTTAGAATCAGACACCATAGTGGCCTGAGGGTCATATTTCTTTCCTACTTCTGGGGGGGGCTCTCTGCTCTGTCCCCATTTTCGATAGAAGATGTAGCATTTCTTCTAACTTCTTCTCTATCATAGCCACCCGGCCCTCCAATGACTCATCATAACTTTCCTCCTTGGTATTCAAACCTGAATTCTGATACTCAATATCTACTGGTTGTTGTTCCCTTTTCAAGATCTCACTTAGACTCTCTTGGGCTGCAGCATATGCCTCACCCTCAGGTTCTTCAGAAGGGTCCTTTAACTCATAAAGTTCCCTTAATTCAAGATTAAGTTCAGCAATTTCATGTAGAGGATCTATGTATTCACTTACTAAATTCCATACAGTAGTAGCCTCTACTGGGGTCTTTTCGGGGCCATATACATCATAATAATCTTGAATTCTTTTTCCTATCCGCTGCCAGGTTTTTTGGAATTCCTCCTCTATAGACCTCGGGTATGCCTCCTCGAGAAACTGTAGGAAGCACTGAAGCACCCCTTTTTCCACCCACGTTCCGTGGGCTTCAAATAGGCCTGTTAAGATCGGTAGAAATAACCCATGGCTATTAGCTTGACCCATAATTTTTACTCCTGATTATACTATCTTAATAGTCCTACGATGTGTACCTCACCACAGGGAGGGGTCCTTCACCTTCATCCCAGATTTTCAGGGTCCCTGTTCGGGCGCCAGATGCCGGGGACAACCGGCAGCAAACCAGGGTTCGCAGATTGGGGTTTCTGAAAGAGGGGACAAGGACTAAGAAGAAAAAGAAGAGAGACAGACACACCGGGTCCGGGATGTCCGCAGTCCAGGCAAAGACTGCCGAGACTGCCGCGTTTATTTTCCACTCCCCCTTCTTCCCTCCTCTTCTCCCAGGGAACCTCCAGGTGTTACATTCATATGGTAATTCTCAGGTCATTTACATAGAATAGGGATAGAAAGCAATAAGACAATATAGCCATCGTCTGATGCAAGTCAAGGTACAGTTTGATTCCACTCTGGCTCCCAACAAGGTTTAGGTTTAGGGTTAGGGTTAGGGTTAGGGTAAGGGTAAGGGTTAGGGTTAAGGTTAGGGTTAGGGTTAGGTTTAGGGTTAGGGTTAGGTTTAGGGTAAGGTTAAGGGTTAGGGTTAGGATTAGGGTTAGGGTTAGGGTAAAGGCTTGGGTTAGGGTTAGGATTAGGGTTAGGTTTAGGGTTAGGGATAGGGTAAGGGTAAGGGTTAGGGTTAGGGTTAGGGTTAGGTTTAGGGTTGGGGTTAAGGTTAGGTTTAGGGTTAGTGTACCGGTAAGGGTTAGGGTTAGGTTTAGGGTTAAGGGTAAGGTTTAGGGTTAGGGTTAGGGTTAGGGTTAGGGTTACGGTTAGGGTTAGGGTTAGGGTTAGGATAAGGGTATGTGTTAGGGTTAGGGTTAGGGTTAGTGTTAGGTTAAGTGTTAGGGTTACGGTTAGGGTTACGGTTAGGGTAAGTGTTAGGGTTAGGTTTAAGGTTAGGGTTAGGGTTAGTGTTACGGTTAGCGTTAGGGTAAGTGTAAGGGTTAGGGTTAGGTTTAGGGTTAGAGTAATGGTAAGGGTTATGTTTAGCGTTAGGGTTAGGGTTAGGTTTAGGGTTACGGTTAGGGTTAGGATTAGGGTGAGTGTAAGGGTATGTGTTAGTGTTAGAGTTAGGGTTAGAGTTAGCGTTAGGGTAAGGGTAAGGGTTAGGGTTAGGGTTAGTGTTAAGGTAAGGGTAAGGGTTTGGGTTAGGGTTAGGGTTAGGTAAGGGTTAGGGTTAGGGTTAGGGTTAGGGTAAGGGTTAGGGTTAGGGTTAGTTTAAGTGTTAGTGTTAGGGTTAGGGTTAGGGTTAGGATAAGAGTTAGGGTTAGGGTTAGGGTTAAAGTTAGGTTAAGGGTAAGTTTTAGGGTAGGGTTAGGGTTAGGGTTAGGGTAAGGGTAAGGGTAAGGGAAGGTTTAGGTTTAGGGTTAGGGTTAGGTTTAGTGTTGGGGTTAAGGTTAGGGTTAGGGTAAGGGTTAGGGTTAGGGTTAGGTTTAGTGTTGGGGTTAGGGTTAGGGTAAGGGTTATGGTTAGGGTTAGGTTTAGGGTAAGGGTAAGGGTTACGGTTAGGGTTAGGGTTACGGTTAGGGTTAGGGGTTAGGGTTAGAGTTAGGTTTAGGTTTAGGGTTAGGGTAAGGATAAGATTTAGGGTTAGGTATAGGGTTACAGTTCAGGTTAGGTTTTGGGTTTGGGTTAGTGTAAGGGTGTTGGTTAGGGTTATGGTTATGGTTAAGGTTAGGCTTAGGGTTAGGGTTAGGGTTAGGGTTAGGGTAAGTGTTAGGGTTAGGGATAGGGTTAGGGTAAGGGTTAGGGTTTGGGTTAGGGTTAAAGTTAGGTTAAGGGTAAGTTTTAGGGTAGGGTTAGGGTTAGGGTTAGGGTTAGGGTTAGATTTAGGGTTGGGGTTAAGTTTAGGGTTAGGGTTAGGGTAAGGGTTAGGGTTAGGTGTAGTATTAGGGTAAGCGTAAGGGTTAGGGTTAAGGTTAAGGTTAGGTTTAGGGTTAGGTTTAGGGTAAGGGTTAGGGTTAGGTTTAGCATTAGGGTAAGGGTAAGGGTTAGGGTTAAGGTTAAGGTTAGGTTTATGGTTAGGTTTAGGGTAAGGGTAAGGGTTAGGGTTAGGGTTAGGGTTCGGGTTAGGATTAGGGTTAGGGTTATGGTAAGGGTTAGGGTTAGGGTTAGGGTTGGGGTTAAGTTTACGTTTAGGGTTAGGTAAGGGTAAGGTTTAGGGTTAGGGTTAGGGTTAGGATAAGTGTTAGGGTTAGGGTTAGGGTTAGGGTTAGAGTTAGGGTAAGGGTAAGGGTTAGGGTTAAGGTGAGGGTTAGGGTTAGTGTTAGGGCCAGGGTTAGGGTAAGGGTAAGTGTTAGGGTTAGGTTTAGGGTTAGGGTAAGAGTAAGGGTTTGGTTTAGGTTTAGAGTTAGGTTTAGGGTTACGGTTAGGGTAAGGATAAGGGTTAGAGTTAAGGTTAGGGTTAGTGTTAGGGTTAGGGTTAAGGTTAGTGTGAGGGTAAAGGTAAGGGTTAGGGTTAGGTTTATGGTTAGGTTTAGGGTAAGGGTAAGTGTTAGTGTTAGGTTTAGGGTTAGGTTTAGGGTTAGGGTTAGGGTTAGGGTTAGGGTAAGGGTAAGGGTTATGGTTAAGGTTAGGGTTAGGGTAAGGTTTAGGGTTAGGGTTAGGTTTAGGGTAAGGTTAAGGGTTAGGGTTAGGATTAGGGTTAGGGTTATTGTAAAGGCTTGGGTTAGGGTTATGGTTAGGGTTAGGTTTAGGGTTAGGAATAGGGTAAGGATAAGGGTTAGGGTTAGGGTTAGGGTTAGGTTTAGGGTTGGGGTTAAGATTAGGTTTAGGGTTAGTGTACCGGTAAGGGTTAGGGTTAGGGTTAGGGTTAAGGGTAAGGTTTAGGGTTAGGGTTAGGGTTAGGGTTAGGTTTAGGGTTACGGTTAGGGTTAGGGTTAGGGTTAGGGAAAGGGTATGTGTTAGGATTAGGGTTAGGGATAGTGTTAGGGTAAGTGTTAGGGTTACGATAAGGGTTACGGTTAGGGTAAGTGTTAGGGTTAGGTTTAAGGTTAGGGTTAGGGTTAGTGTTACGGTTAGCGTTAGGGTAAGTGTAAGGGTTAGGGTTAGGTTTAGGGTTAGAGTAATGGTAAGGGTTATGTTTAGCGTTAGGGTTAGGGTTAGGTTTAGGGTTACGGTTAGGGTTAGGATTAGGGTGAGTGTAAGGGTATGTGTTAGTGTTAGAGTTAGGGTTAGAGTTAGCGTTAGGGTAAGGGTAAGGGTTAGGGTTAGGGTTAGTGTTAAGGTAAGGGTAAGGGTTTGGGTTAGGGTTAGGGTTAGGTAAGGGTTAGGGTTAGGGTTAGGGTTAGGTTAAGGGTTAGGGTTAGGGTTAGTTTAAGTGTTAGTGTTAGGGTTAGGGTTAGGGTTAGGATAAGAGTTAGGGTTAGGGTTAGGGTTAAAGTTAGGTTAAGGGTAAGTTTTAGGGTAGGGTTAGGGTTAGGGTTAGGTTTAGGGTTGGGGTTAAGGTTAGGGTTAGGGTTAGGGTAATGGTTAGGGTTAGGTTTAGCGTTAGGGTAAGGGTTAGGGTTAAGGTTAAGGTTAGGTTTAGGTTTAGGGTTAGGGTTAGGTTTAGTGTTGGGGTTAAGGTTAGGGTTAGGGTAAGGGTTAGGGTTAGGGTTAGGTTTAGTGTTGGGGTTAGGGTTAGGGTAAGGGTTATGGTTAGGGTTAGGTTTAGGGTAAGGGTAAGGGTTACGGTTAGGGTTAGGGTTACGGTTAGGGTTAGGGGTTAGGGTTAGAGTTAGGTTTAGGTTTAGGGTTAGGGTAAGGATAAGATTTAGGGTTAGGTATAGGGTTACAGTTCAGGTTAGGTTTTGGGTTTGGGTTAGTGTAAGGGTGTTGGTTAGGGTTATGGTTATGGTTAAGGTTAGGCTTAGGGTTAGGGTTAGGGTTAGGGTTAGGGTAAGTGTTAGGGTTAGGGATAGGGTTAGGGTAAGGGTTAGGGTTTGGGTTAGGGTTAAAGTTAGGTTAAGGGTAAGTTTTAGGGTAGGGTTAGGGTTAGGGTTAGGGTTAGGGTTAGATTTAGGGTTGGGGTTAAGTTTAGGGTTAGGGTTAGGGTAAGGGTTAGGGTTAGGTGTAGTATTAGGGTAAGCGTAAGGGTTAGGGTTAAGGTTAAGGTTAGGTTTAGGGTTAGGTTTAGGGTAAGGGTTAGGGTTAGGTTTAGCATTAGGGTAAGGGTAAGGGTTAGGGTTAAGGTTAAGGTTAGGTTTATGGTTAGGTTTAGGGTAAGGGTAAGGGTTAGGGTTAGGGTTAGGGTTCGGGTTAGGATTAGGGTTAGGGTTATGGTAAGGGTTAGGGTTAGGGTTAGGGTTGGGGTTAAGTTTACGTTTAGGGTTAGGTAAGGGTAAGGTTTAGGGTTAGGGTTAGGGTTAGGATAAGTGTTAGGGTTAGGGTTAGGGTTAGGGTTATAGTTAGGGTAAGGGTAAGGGTTAGGGTTAAGGTGAGGGTTAGGGTTAGTGTTAGGGCCAGGGTTAGGGTAAGGGTAAGTGTTAGGGTTAGGTTTAGGGTTAGGGTAAGAGTAAGGGTTTGGTTTAGGTTTAGAGTTAGGTTTAGGGTTACGGTTAGGGTAAGGATAAGGGTTAGAGTTAAGGTTAGGGTTAGTGTTAGGGTTAGGGTTAAGGTTAGTGTGAGGGTAAAGGTAAGGGTTAGGGTTAGGTTTATGGTTAGGTTTAGGGTAAGGGTAAGTGTTAGTGTTAGGTTTAGGGTTAGGTTTAGGGTTAGGGTTAGGGTTAGGGTTAGGGTAAGGGTAAGGGTTATGGTTAAGGTTAGGGTTAGGGTAAGGTTTAGGGTTAGGGTTAGGTTTAGGGTAAGGTTAAGGGTTAGGGTTAGGATTAGGGTTAGGGTTATTGTAAAGGCTTGGGTTAGGGTTATGGTTAGGGTTAGGTTTAGGGTTAGGAATAGGGTAAGGATAAGGGTTAGGGTTAGGGTTAGGGTTAGGTTTAGGGTTGGGGTTAAGATTAGGTTTAGGGTTAGTGTACCGGTAAGGGTTAGGGTTAGGGTTAGGGTTAAGGGTAAGGTTTAGGGTTAGGGTTAGGGTTAGGGTTAGGTTTAGGGTTACGGTTAGGGTTAGGGTTAGGGTTAGGGAAAGGGTATGTGTTAGGATTAGGGTTAGGGATAGTGTTAGGGTAAGTGTTAGGGTTACGATAAGGGTTACGGTTAGGGTAAGTGTTAGGGTTAGGTTTAAGGTTAGGGTTAGGGTTAGTGTTACGGTTAGCGTTAGGGTAAGTGTAAGGGTTAGGGTTAGGTTTAGGGTTAGAGTAATGGTAAGGGTTATGTTTAGCGTTAGGGTTAGGGTTAGGTTTAGGGTTACGGTTAGGGTTAGGATTAGGGTGAGTGTAAGGGTATGTGTTAGTGTTAGAGTTAGGGTTAGAGTTAGCGTTAGGGTAAGGGTAAGGGTTAGGGTTAGGGTTAGTGTTAAGGTAAGGGTAAGGGTTTGGGTTAGGGTTAGGGTTAGGTAAGGGTTAGGGTTAGGGTTAGGGTTAGGTTAAGGGTTAGGGTTAGGGTTAGTTTAAGTGTTAGTGTTAGGGTTAGGGTTAGGGTTAGGATAAGAGTTAGGGTTAGGGTTAGGGTTAAAGTTAGGTTAAGGGTAAGTTTTAGGGTAGGGTTAGGGTTAGGGTTAGGTTTAGGGTTGGGGTTAAGGTTAGGGTTAGGGTTAGGGTAATGGTTAGGGTTAGGTTTAGCGTTAGGGTAAGGGTTAGGGTTAAGGTTAAGGTTAGGTTTAGGTTTAGGGTTAGGGTTAGGTTTAGTGTTGGGGTTAAGGTTAGGGTTAGGGTAAGGGTTAGGGTTAGGGTTAGGTTTAGTGTTGGGGTTAGGGTTAGGGTAAGGGTTATGGTTAGGGTTAGGTTTAGGGTAAGGGTAAGGGTTACGGTTAGGGTTAGGGTTACGGTTAGGGTTAGGGGTTAGGGTTAGAGTTAGGTTTAGGTTTAGGGTTAGGGTAAGGATAAGATTTAGGGTTAGGTATAGGGTTACAGTTCAGGTTAGGTTTTGGGTTTGGGTTAGTGTAAGGGTGTTGGTTAGGGTTATGGTTATGGTTAAGGTTAGGCTTAGGGTTAGGGTTAGGGTTAGGGTTAGGGTAAGTGTTAGGGTTAGGGATAGGGTTAGGGTAAGGGTTAGGGTTTGGGTTAGGGTTAAAGTTAGGTTAAGGGTAAGTTTTAGGGTAGGGTTAGGGTTAGGGTTAGGGTTAGGGTTAGATTTAGGGTTGGGGTTAAGTTTAGGGTTAGGGTTAGGGTAAGGGTTAGGGTTAGGTGTAGTATTAGGGTAAGCGTAAGGGTTAGGGTTAAGGTTAAGGTTAGGTTTAGGGTTAGGTTTAGGGTAAGGGTTAGGGTTAGGTTTAGCATTAGGGTAAGGGTAAGGGTTAGGGTTAAGGTTAAGGTTAGGTTTATGGTTAGGTTCAGGGTAAGGGTAAGGATTAGGGTTAGGGTTAGGGTTCGGGTTAGGATTAGGGTTAGGGTTATGGTAAGGGTTAGGGTTAGGGTTAGGGTTGGGGTTAAGTTTACGTTTAGGGTTAGGTAAGGGTAAGGTTTAGGGTTAGGGTTAGGGTTAGGATAAGTGTTAGGGTTAGGGTTAGGGTTAGGGTTAGAGTTAGGGTAAGGGTAAGGGTTAGGGTTAAGGTGAGGGTTAGGGTTAGTGTTAGGGTCAGGGTTAGGGTAAGGGTAAATGTTAGGGTTAGGTTTAGGGTTAGGGTAAGAGTAAGGGTTTGGTTTAGGTTTAGGGTTAGGTTTAGGGTTACGGTTAGGGTAAGGATAAGGGTTAGAGTTAAGGTTAGGGTTAGTGTTAGGGTTAGGGTTAAGGTTAGTGTGAGGGTAAAGGTAAGGGTTAGGGTTAGGTTTATGGTTAGGTTTAGGGTAAGGGTAAGTGTTAGTGTTAGGTTTAGGGTTAGGTTTAGGGTTAGGGTTAGGGTTAGGGTTAGGGTAAGGGTAAGGGTTAGGGTTAAGGTTAGGGTTAGGGTAAGGTTTAGGGTTAGGGTTAGGTTTAGGGTAAGGTTAAGGGTTAGGGTTAGGATTAGGGTTAGGGTTATTGTAAAGGCTTGGGTTAGGGTTATGGTTAGGGTTAGGTTTAGGGTTAGGAATAGGGTAAGGATAAGGGTTAGGGTTAGGGTTAGGGTTAGGTTTAGGGTTGGGGTTAAGATTAGGTTTAGGGTTAGTGTACCGGTAAGGGTTAGGGTTAGGGTTAGGGTTAAGGGTAAGGTTTAGGGTTAGGGTTAGGGTTAGGGTTAGGTTTAGGGTTACGGTTAGGGTTAGGGTTAGGGTTAGGGAAAGGGTATGTGTTAGGATTAGGGTTAGGGATAGTGTTAGGGTAAGTGTTAGGGTTACGATAAGGGTTACGGTTAGGGTAAGTGTTAGTGTTAGGTTTAAGGTTAGGGTTAGGGTTAGGGTTAAGGTTAGCGTTAGGGTAAGTGTAAGGTTTAGGGTTAGGTTTAGGGTTAGAGTAATGGTAAGGGTTATGTTTAGCATAAGTGTTAGGGTTAGGGTTAGGGTTAGGTTTAGGGTTACGGTTAGGGTTAGGATTAGGGTTAGTGTAAGGGTATGTGTTAGTGTTAGAGTTAGGGTTAGAGTTAGCGTTAGGGTAAGGGTAAGGGTTAGCGTTAGGATTAGTGTTAGGTAAGGGTAAGGGTTAGGGTTAGGGTTAGGTTTAGGGTTAGGTAAGGGTTAGGGTTAGGGTTAGGGTTAGGGTAAGGGTTAGGGTTAGGGTTAGTTTAAGTGTTATGGTTAGGGTTAGGTTAGGGTTAGGATAAGATTTAGGGTTAGGGTTAGGGTTAAAGTTAGGTTAAGGGTAAGTTTTAGGGTAGGGTTAGGGTTAGGGTTAGGTTTAGGGTTGGGGTTAAGGTTAGGGTTAGGGTTAGGGTAAGGGTTAGGGTTAGGTTTAGCGTAAGGGTAAGGGTTATGGTTAAGGTTAAGGTTAGGTTTTGGGTTAGGGTTAGGGTAAGGGTAAGGGTAAGGTTTAGGTTTAGGGTTAGGGTTAGGTTTAGTGTTGGGGTTAAGATTAGGGTTAGGGTAAGGGTTAGGGTTAGGGGTAGGTTAGGGTTAGGGTAAGGTTTAGGGTTAGGGTTAGGATAAGTGTTATGGTTAGGGTTAGGGTTAGTATTAGGGCAAGGGTAAGGGTTAGGGTTAAGGTGAGGGTTAGGGTTAGTGTTAGGGTCAGGGTTAGGGTAAGGGTAAGGGTTAGGGTTAGGTTTAGGGTTAGGGTAAGAGTAAGGGTTTGGTTTAGGGTTTGGGTTAGGTTTAGGTTTAGGGTTAGGGTAAGGATATGTGTTAGAGTTAAGGTTAGGGTTAGGGTTAGGGTTAGGGTTAAAGTTAGGGTGAGGGTAAAGGTAAGGGTTAGGGTTAGCTTTATGGTTAGGTTTAGGGTAAGGGTAAGTGTTAGTGTTAGGTTTAGGGTTAGGTTTAGGTTTAGTGTTAGGGTTAGGGTTAGGGTAATGGTAAGAGTTAGGGTTAAGGTTAGGGTTAGGGTTAGGTTTAGGGTTAGTGTTAGGTTTAGGGTAAAGTTAAGGGTTAGGGTTAGGAGTAGGGTTAGGGTTAAGGTTAGGGTTAGGGTTAGGGTATGTGTTAGTGTTATGGTTAGGGTTAGAGTTAGCGTTAGGTTAAGGGTAAGGGTTAGGGTTTGGGTTAGTGTTAAGGTAAGGTTAAGGGTTAGGGTTAGGAAAGGGTTAGGGTTAGGGTTAGGGTTAGGGTAAGGGTTAGGGTTATGGTTAGTTTAAGTGTTAGGGTTTGGGTTAGGTTTAGGGTTAGGATAAGAGTTAGGGTTAGGGTTAGGGTTAAAGTTAGGTTAAGGGTAAGTTTTAGGGTAGGGTTAGGGTTAGGGTTAGGGTAAGGGTTAGATTTAGGGTTGGGGTTAAGTTTGGGGTTAGGGTTAGGGTAAGGGTTAGGGTTAGGTTTAGCATTAGGGTAAGGGTTAGGGTTAGGGTAAGGGTTAGGGTTAGGGTTAGGGTTAGGGTAAGGGTTAGGTTTAGGGTTAGGGTTAGGGTTAGGGTAAGGGTTAGGGATAGGTTTAGGGTTAGGTTTAGGGTAAGGGTTAGGGTTAGGGTTAAGGGTTAGGGTTTGGTTTAGGGTTAGGTTTAGGGTTAGGGTAAGGGTTAGGGATAGGGTTAGGGTTAGGGTTAGGGTAAGGGTTAGGGTTAGGGTAAGGGTTAGGGTTAGGTTTAGCATTAGTGTAAGGGTAAGGGTTAGGGTTAAGGTTAAGGTTAGGTTTAGGGTTAGGTTTAGGGTAAGGGTAAGGGTTAGGGTTAGGGTTAGGGTTAGGATTAGGGTTAGGGTTATGGTAAGGGTTAGCGTTAGGGTGAGGGGTAGGGTTAAGTTTACGGTTCGGTTTAGGTAAGAGTAAGGTTTAGGGTTAGGGTTTGGGTTAGGATAAGTGTTAGGATTAGGGTTAGGGTTAGGGTTAGAGTTAGGGTAAGGGTAAGGGTTAGGGTTAAGGTGAGGGTTAGGGTGATTGTTAGAGTCAGGGTTAGGGTAAGGGTAAGTGTTAGGGTTAGGTTTAGGGTTAGGGTAAGAGTAAGGGTTTGGTTTAGGTTTAGGGTTAGGTTTAGGGTTACGGTTAGGGTAAGGATAAGGGTTAGAGTTAAGGTTAGGTTTAGTGTTAGGGTTAGGGTTAAGGTTAGGGTGAGGGTAAAGGTAAGGGTTAGGTTTAGGTTTAGGTTTAGGGTTAGGGTTAGGGTAAGGGTAAGGGTTAGGGTTATGGTTAGGGTTAGGGTTAGGTTTAGGGTTAGGCTTAGGTTTAGGGTAAGTTTAAGGGTTAGGGTTAGGATTAGGGTTAGGGTTAGGGTAAAGGCTTGAGATAGGGTTAGGGTTAGGGATAGGGTAAGAGTAAGGGTTAGGGTTAGGGTTAGGGTTAGGTTTAGGGTTGGGGTTAAGATTAGGTTTAGGGTTAGTGTACCGGTAAGGGTTAGGGTTAGGGTTAGGGTTAAGGGTAAGGTTTAGGGTTAGGGTCAAGTTTAGGGTTAGGGTTAGGTTTAGGGTTACGGTTAGGGTTAGGGTTAGGGTTAGGGGTAGGGTAAGGGTATGTGTTAGGGTTAGGGTTAGGGTTAGTGTTAGGGTAAGTGTTAGGGTTACGGTTAGGGTTACGGTTAGGGTAAGTGTTAGGGTTAGGTTTAAGGTTAGGATTAGGGTTAGGGTTAGCGTTAGGGTAAGTGTAAGGGTTAGGTGTAGGTTTAGGGTTAGAGTAATGATAAGGGTTATGTTTAGCGTTAGGTTTAGGGTTAGGGTTAGGGTTAGGTTTAGGGTTACGGTTAGGGTTAGGGTTAGGGTTAGTGTAAGGGTATGTGTTAGTGTTAGAGTTGGGGTTAGAGTTAGCGTTAGGGTAAGGGTAAGGGTTAGGGTTAGGGTTAGGTTTAGGGTTACGGTTAGGGTTAGGATTAGGGTTAGTGTAAGGGTATGTGTTAGTGGTAGAGTTGGGGTTAGAGTTAGCGTTAGGGTAAGGGTAAGGGTTAGGGTTAGGGTTAGTGTTAAGGTAAGGGTAAGGGTTAGGGTTAGGGTTAGGGTTAGGTAAGGGTTAGGGTCAGGGTTAGGGTTAGGGTTAGTTTAAGTGTTAGGGTTAGGGTTAGGGTTAGGGTTAGGATAAGATTTAGGGTTAGGGTTAGGGTTAAAGTTAGGTAAAGGGTAAGTTTTAGGGTAGGGTTAGGGTTAGGGTTAGGTTTAGGGTTGGGGTTAAGGTTAGGTTTAGCGTTAGGGTAAGGGTTAGGGTTAGGTTTAGCGTTAGGGTAAGGGTTAGGGTTAAGGTTAGCGTTAGGTTTAGGTTTAGGGTTAGGGCAAGGGTAAGGGTAAGGTTTAGGGTTAGGGTTAGGGTTAGGTATAGTGTTGGGGTTAAGGTTAGGGTTAGGGTAACGGTTAGGGTTACGGTTAGGTTTAGTGTTGGATTCAGGGTTAGGGTAAGGGTTGTGGTTAGGGTTATGTTTAGGGAAGGGTAAGGGTTACGGTTAGGGTTAGGGTTACGTTTAGGGTTAGGGGTTAGGGTTAGTGTTAGGTTTAGGTTTAGGGTTAGGGTAAGGATAAGATTTAGGGTTAGGTATAGGGTTACAGTTCGGGTTAGGTTTAGGGTTTGGGTTAGTGTAAGGGATTTGGTTAGGGTTATGGTTATGTTTAAGGTTAGGCTTAGGGTTAGGGTTAGGGTTAGGGTTAGGGTTAGGGCAAGTGTTAGGGTTAGGGTTAGGGTAAGGGTTAGGGTTAGGGTTAGGGTTAAAGTTAGGTTAAGGGTAAGTTTTAGGGTAGGGTTAGGGTTAGGGATAGGGTAAGGGTTAGATTTAGGGTTGGGGTTAAGTTTAGGGTTAGGGTTAGGGTAAGGGTTAGGGTTAGGTTTAGCATTAGGTTAAGGGTAGGGTTAGGGTTAAGGTTAAGGTTAGGTTTAGGGTTAGGTTTAGGGTAAAGGTTAGGGTTAGGTTTAGCATTAGGGTAAGGGTAAGGGTTAGGGTTAAGGTTAAGGTTAGGTTTAGGGTAAAGGTAAGGGTTAGGGTTAGGGTTACGGTTCGAGTTAGGATTAGGGTTAGGGTTATGGTAAGGGTTAGGGTTAGGGTTAGGTTTAGGGTTAAGTTTACGGTTAGGGTTAGGTAAGGGTAAGGTTTAGGGTTAGGGTTAGGGTTAGGATAAGTGTTAGGGTTAGGGTTAGGGTTAGGGTTAGAGTTGGGTAAGGGTAAGGGTTAGGGTTAAGGTGAGGGTTAGGGTTGGTGTT
>JANJXV010000785.1:277500-300000 GCA_024803745.1 Megascapheus bottae
TAGGTTTAGGGTTAGGGTTAGGGTTAAGTTTACGGTTAGGGTTAGGTAAGGGTAAGGTTTAGGGTTAGGGTTAGTGTTAGGATAAGTGTTAGGGTTAGGGTTAGTGTTAGGGTAAGGGTAAGGGTTAGGGTTAAGGTGAGGGTTAGGGTTAGTTTTAGGGTCAGGCTTAGGTTAATTCTAAGGGTTAGGGATAGGTTTAGGGTTAGGTTAAGAGTAAGGGTTTGGTTTAGGTTTAGGGTTAGGTTTAGGGTTAGGGTTAGTGTTAGGGTTAAGGTTAGGGTGAGGGTAAAGGTAAGGGTTAGGGTTAGGTTTATGGTTAGGTTTAGGCTAAGGGTAAGTGTTAGTGTTAGGTTTAGGGTTAGGGTTAAGTTTAGGGTTAGGGTTAGATTTAGGGTAAGGGTAAGGCTCTGGGTTAAGTTTAGGGTTAGGGTTAGGTTTAGGGTTTCTGTTAGGTTTAGGGTAAGGTTAAGGGTAAGGGTTACGGTTAGGTTTAGGGTTAGGTTTAGGGTTAGGGTAAGGGTAAGGGTTAGGGTTAGGGTTAGGGTTAGGTTTATGTTTGGGGTTAAGGTTAGGTTTAGGTTTAGTGTACCAGTAAGTGTTAGGGTTAGGGTTAGGGTTAACGGTAAGTTTTAGGGTTAGGGTTAGGGTTAGGGTTAGGTTTAATGTTACCGTTTGGGTTAGGGTTAGGGTTAGGGTAAGGGTATTTGTTAGGGTTAGGGTTAGGGTTAGTGTTAGGGTTACGGTTAGGGTTACGGTTAGGATTACGGTTAGGATAAGTGTTAGGGTTAGGTTTAAGGTTGGGTTAGGGTTAGAGTTAGGGTTAGCGTTAGGGTAAGTGTAAGGGTTAGGGTTAGGGTTAGGGTTAGGTTTAGGGTTGGGGTTAAGTTTAGGGTTAGGGTTAGGGTAAGGGTTAGGGTTAGGTTTAGCGTTAGGGTAAGGGTAAGGGTTAGGGTCAAGGTTAAGGGTAGGTTTAGGGTTAGGTTTTGGGTAAGGGTAAGGGTTAGGGTTAGGGTTAGGGTTAGTTTTAGGGTTAGGATTAGGGTTAGGGTAAGTGTAAGGGGTAGGTTTAGGATTAGGGTTAGGGTTAGGGTAAGGGTTAGGGTTAGGGTTAGGGTTAGCAATAGGGTAAGGGTAAGGGTAAGGGTTAGGGTTAGGTTTAGTGTTAAGGTAAGGGTAAGGGTTAGGGTTAGGGTTAGGTAAGGGTTAGGGTTAGGGTTAGGGTTAGGGTAAGGGTTTGGGTTAGGGTTAGATTAAGTGTTAGGGTTAGGGTAAGGGTTTGGGTTAGGATAAGGGTTAGGTTAGGGTTAGGCTTAAAGTTAGGTTAAGGTTAAGTTTTAGGGTAGGGTTAGGGTTAGGGTTAGAGTAAGAGTTAGGGTTAGGGTTAGGGTTAGGTTTAGGGTTGGGGTTAAGGTTAGGGTTAGGGTTAGGGTAAGGGTTAGGTTTAGGTTTAGCGTTAGTGTAAGGGTTTGGGTTAAGGTTAAGGTTAAGGTTAGGTTTAGGGTTAGGTTTAGGGTAAAGGTAAGGGTAAGGTTTAGGGTTAGGGTTAGGGTTAGGTTTAGTGTTGGGGTTAAGGTTAGGGTTAGGGTAAGGGTTAGGGTTAGGGTTAGGTTTAGTGTTGGGGTTAGGGCTAGGGTAAGGGTTACGGTTAGGGTTAGGGTTAGCGTAAGGGTAACGGTTAGGGTTAGGGTTAGGGTTAGGGTTACGGTTAGGGGTAGGGTTAGGGGTTAGGGTTAGTGTTAGGTTTAGGGTTAGGGTTAGGTAAGGATAAGATTTAGGGTTGGGGATAGGGTTACGGTTCGGGTTAGGTTTAGGGATTGGGTTAGTGTAAGGGTTTTCGTTAGGGTTATGGTTATGGTTAAGGTTAGGCTTATGGTTAAGGTTAGGGTTATGGTTAGGGTAAGTGTTAGGGTTAGGGTTAGGGTTAGGGTTAGGGTAAGGGTAAGTGTTAGGTTTAGGTTTAGGGTTAGGGTAAGGATAAGGTTTAGAATTAAGTTTAGAGTTAGGGTTAGGGTTAGGGTTAAGGTTAGGGTTAGGGTAAGGGTAAGGGTTAGGGTTAGGGTTAGGGTTAGAGTTAGGGTTAGGCTTCGGGTTAGGGTTAGGTTTGGGGTTGGGGTTAAAGTTAGGGTTAGGGTTAGAGTAAGGGTAAGGATTAGGGTTAGGGTTAGGGTTAGGGTAAGGGTTAGGTTTAGGGGTTATATTAAGGGTTAGAGTTAGTGTTCGGGTTAGGGTTAGGGTTAGGATAAGGGTTAAAGTTAGGGTAAGGGTAAGTGTTAGGATTAGGGTTAGTGCAAGGGTTAGGGTTAGTGTTAGGTTAGGTTTGGGGTTGGGGTTAAAGTTAGGGTTAGGATTAGGGAAGGGTAAGGGTTAGGGTTAGGGTTAGAGTTTGAGTAAGTGTTAGGGTTAGGGTTAGGGTTAGGGCAGGGGAAGGGTAAGGATAAGGGTTAGGGTTAGGGATAGAGTTAGGGTAAGGGTTAGGGTTAGGGTTAGTGTTAGGTTTAGGGTTGGGGTTAAGGTTAGGGTTAGGATTAGGTTAAGGGTATGGGTTAGGCTTAGGGTTAGCGTAAGTGTTAGGGATTGGGTTAGGGTTACAGTAAGGGTAAGGGTTAGGGTTAGGGTTAGGGTTAGGTGTTTGGGTTAGGGTTAGGGTTAGGTTTAGGTTTAGGGTTAGGGTTAGGGTAAGTGTAGCTCATAGGGTTAGGTTTAGGGTTAGGGTTAGGGTAATGGTTAGGGTTAGAGTTAGGATTAGGTTTAGGGTTGGGTCAAGGTTAGGGTTAGGATTATGTTAAGGGTAAGGGTTAGGGTTAGGGATAGGGTAAGTGTTAGGGTTAGGGTTAGGGTTACGGTAAGGGTAAGGGTAAGGGTTAGGGTTAGGGTTAGGTTTAGGTGTTAGGGTTAGGGTTAGGGTTAGGTTTAGGTTTAGGGTTGGGGTTAGAGTAAGGGTAAAAGTTAGGATTAGGTTAGGGTTAGGGTTAGTTTTAGGGTTAGGGTTAGGGTAAGGGTAAGGGTAAGGGTTAAGGTTAGGGTTAGGTTTAGGGTTAAGGTTAGGGTTAGGGTTAGGGTTAGGGTTAGGATTAGGGTTAAGGTTAGGGTAAGGGTAAGGGTTATGTTTAGGGTTAGGTTTAGGTTTAGGGAAAGGATAAGGGTTACGATTAGGGTGAGGGTTATGGTTAGTTTTAGGGTTAGGGTTAGGGTAAGGGTAAGTGTAAGGTTTAGGGTTAAGGTTAGGTTAGGGGTAAGGTTAGGGTTAGGGTTAGGTTTAGTGTTAGGGTTAGGGTAAGGGTAAAGGTTAAGGTTCGGGTTAGGTTTAGGGTTAGGAAAAGGGTAAAGGTTAGGGTTAGGTTTAGGGTTATATTTTGGGTTAGGTTTAGGGTTAGGGTTAAGGTAAGGGTTAGGGGTAGGGGTAGGGTTAGGATTTGGTTAAGGTTAGGGTTAAGGTTAGCTTAATGGTAAGGTTTAGGGTTAGGGTTAGGGTTAGCAATAGGGTAAGGGTAAGGGTAAGGATAAGGGTTAGGGTTAGATTTAGCGTTAGGGTTAGGGTTAGGGTAAGGGTAAGTGTTAGGTTTAGGTTTAGGGTTAGTGTAAGGATAAGGTTTAGAATTAAGGTTATGGTTAGGGTTAGGGTTAGGGTTAAGGTTAGGGTTAGGGTAAGGGTAAGGGTTAGGGTTAGGGTTAGGGTTAGAGTTAGGGTTAGGTTTCGGGTTAGGGTTAGGTTTGGGGTTGGGTTAAAGTTAGGGTTAGGGTTAGAGTAAGGGTAAGGATTAGGGTTAGGGTTAGGGTTAGGGTAAGGGTTAGGGTTAGGGGTTATGTTAAGGGTTTTATTTAGTGTTCCGGTTAGGGTTAGGATTAGGATAAGGGTTAAAGTTAGGGTAAGGGTAAGTGTTAGGGTTAGAGTTAGGATTAGGGTTAGTGTAAGGGTTAGGGTTAGTGTTAGGGTTAGGTTTGGGGTTGGGGTTAAAGTTAGGGTTAGGATTAGGGAAGGGTAAGGGTTAGGGTAAGGGTTAGGGTTAGAGTAAGTGTTAGGGTTAGGGTTAGGGTTAGGGTAGGGGAAGAAGAAGGGTTAGGGTTAGGGTTAGAGTTAGGCTTAGTGTTAGGGTAAGGATAAGGGTTAGGGTTAGGGATAGAGTTAGGGTAAGGGTTAGGGTTAGGGTTAGTGTTAGGTTTAGGGTTGGCGTTACGGTTAGGGTAGGATTAGGTTAAGGGTAAGGGTTAGGCTTAGGGTTAGGGTAAGTGTTAAGGATAGGGTTAGGGTTACAGTAAGGGTAAGGGTTAGGGTTAGGGTTAGGGTTAGGTGTTTGGGTTAGGATTAGGGTTAGGTTTAGGTTTAGGGTTAGGGTTAGGGTAAGGGTAAAGGTTAGGGTTAGGGTTAGGGTTAGTTTTAGGGTTAGGTTTAGGGTAAGGTAAGGCTAAGGTTTAGGGTTAGATTTAGGGTTAGGGTTAGGGTTAGGGTTAAGGTTAGGGTTAGGGTTAGGGTTAGTTTTAGGGTTAGGGTTAGGGTAAGGCTAAGGGTTAGTTTTAGGGTTAGGGAAAGAGTAAGTGTTAGGGTTAGGTTTAGGGTTAGTGTAAGGATTAGGGTTAGGTTTAGGGTTAGGGTAAGGTTTAGGGTTAGGGTTAGTGTTAGGATTAAGGTTAGGGTTATGGTAACTGTTAGGTTTAGGGGTAGGGATAGGGTTAGGGTTAGGGTTAGGGTTAGTTGATAGGGTTAGGGTTAGGGTTAGGTTTAGGTTTTGGGTTAGGGTTAGGTTGAGGGTAAGTTTAAGGTTTAGGATTAGGGTTAGGGTTAGGGGTAAAGTTAGGGTTAGGGTTAGGGTAAGGTTTAAGTTTAGGGTTATGGTAAAGTTAAGGGTTAGTGTTAGGGGTAGGGTAGGGAAAGGATAAGGGTTAGGGTTAGGTTTAGGTTTAGGGTTCGGGTTAGGTTTAGGGTTAGTGTTAGGATAACAGTTAGGGTTAGGCTTAGGGTTAGGTTTAGGATTATGGTTGAGGTTAGGGTTATGGTTAGAGGAACGGTTAGGGTTAGGGTTAGGTTAAGAGTTAGGATTAGGTGTAGGATTAGGATTAGAGTTAGGGTTAGGGTTAGAGCAAGGGTAAGGGTTAGGGTTAGGGTTGGAGTTAGGGTTAGGGTAAGGGTTAGGGTTAGGGGTTATGGTTAGTGTTAAGGTTAGGTTAAAGTTTAGGTTTAAGGTTAGGGTTAAGGTGAGGATAAGGGTTAGGGTTAGGGTAAAGGTAAGTGTTAGGGTTAGGGTTAGGATTATGGTTAGGGTCAGGGTTAGGGTTAGGGTAGGTTTAGGGTTGGGGTTAAGGTTAGGGTTAGGGTTAGGGTTAGGGTAAGGTTAAGGTTTAGGATTAGGGTTAGGGTTAAGTTTGAGTTTAGGTTTAGGTTTAGGGTTAGGGTTAGGGTTAAGGTTGAGGTTAGGGTTAGGTTTAGGTTTAGGGTTAGGGTTAGGGTTAGGTAAGGGTAAGGGTAAGGGTTACTGTTAGGGTTAGGGTTAGGGTAAGGTTGAGGTTAAGGTTAGGGTTAGGGTTAGAGTAAGGGTTAGAGTTAGGGTTAGGGTTAGGGTTAGGGTTAGGGTTAAGGTTGAGGTTAGGGTTAGGTTTAGGGTTAGGTTTAGGGTTAAGGTTGAGGTTAGGGTTAGGGTTAGGGTTAGGGTTAGGGTAAGGGTAAGGGTTAGGGTTAGGTTTAGGGTTAGGATTAGTGTTAGCATTAAGGTTAGGGTTATGGTAAGTGTTAGGGTTAGGGGTAGAGTTAGGGTAAGGGTAAGGGTTAGGGTTAGGGTTAGGTTTAGGGTAAGTGTTAGGGTTAGGGTTAGGTTTAGGGCAAGGTAATGGTTAGAGTTAAGTTTAGGGTTAGGGTTAGGGTTAGGGTTGGGGTTATGGTAAGGGTAAGGGTTAGGATTAGGTTTAGGGTTATGGTAAGGGTAAAGGTTAGGTTTAGGGTTAGGGTTAGGGTTAGGGTAAGGATAAGGTTTAGATTTAAGTTTAGGGTTAGGCTTAGGGTTAGGGTTAGGGTTAGGGTTAAGGTTAGGGATAGGGTAAGGGTAAGTCTTAGGGTTACTGTTAGGGTTAGGGATAGACTTAGTGTTAGGGTTAGAGTAAGGGTAAGGGTTAGGTTTACGGTTAGGGTTAGGGAAAGGGTTAGGGTTACAGGTTAGGGTTAGTGTTAGGGTTAGGTTAAGGGTTAGGTTTAGGGTTAGTGTTGGGGTTAGGATAAGGGTTAGGGTTAGGATAAGTGTAAGTGTTAGGGCTGGGGTTAGTGTTAGGGTTAGTGTTAGGATAAGGGTTAGGGTTAGGGTTAGGATTAGCTTTAGGTTTTGGGTTAAGGTTAGGATTAAAGTTAGGGTTATTGTTAGGGTTAGGGGAAGGGTAAGGTTTAGGGTTAGGTTTAGGGTTAAGATTGAGGTTAGGGTTAGGGTTAGGGTAAAGGTTTGGGTTAGGGTTAGGGTAAGGGTTAGGGTTAGGGTTAGGGTTAGGGTTAGGGGTTAGGGTTAGTGTTAGGGTAAGGTTAAGGGTTAGGTTTAGGGTTAGGATTAGGGTTAGGGTTAGGTTAAGGGTTAGGTTTAGGGTTAGGGTTAGGGTAAGTGTAGGTGATAGGGTTAGGTTTAGGGTTAGGGTTATGGTAAGGGTTAGGGTTAGAGTTAGGATTAGGTATAGGGTTGGGGTCAAGTTTAGGGTTAGGATTAGGTTAAGGGTAAGGTTTAGGGTTAGGGTTAGGGTAAGTGTTAGGGTTAGGGTTAGGGTTACGGTAAGGGTAAGGGTAAGGGTTAGGGTTAGGGTTAGGTTTAGGTGTTAGGGTTAGGGTTAGGGTTAGGTTTAGGTTTAGGGTTGGGGTTAGAGTAAGGGTAAAGGTTAGGATTAGGGTAGGGTTAGGGTTAGTTTTAGTGTTAGGCTTAGGGTAAGGGTAAGGGTAAGGGGTAGGGTTAGGGTTAGGTTTAGGGTTAAGGTTAGGGTTAGGGTTAGGGTTAGGGTTAGGATTAGGGTTAAGGTTAGGGTAAGGGTAAGGGTTATTGTTAGGGTTAGGTTTAGGTTTAGGAGAAGGGTTAGGATTAGGGTGAGGGTTAAGGTTAGTTTTAGGGTTAGGGTTAGGGTAAGGGTAAGTGTAAGGTTTAGGGTTAAGGTTAGGTTAGGGGTAAGGTTAGGGTTAGGGTTAGGTTTAGGGTTAGGGTTAGGGTAAGGGTAAAGGTTAAGGTTCGGGTAAGGTTTAGGGTTAGGAAAAGGGTAAGGGTTAGGTTTAGGTTTAGGGTTATGTTTTGGGTTAGGTTTAGGGTTAGGGTTGGGGTAAGGGTTAGGGTTAGGGGTAGGGTTAGGATTTGGTTAAGGTTAGGGTTAGGGTTAGCTTAATGGTAAGGTTTAGGGTTAGGGTTAGGGTTAGGGATAGGATAAGTGTTAGGGTTAGGGTTAGGGTTAGTGTTAGGGTAAGGGTAAAGGTTAGGGTTAAGGGTAGTGTTAGGGTAGTGTTAGGGTTAGGGTTAGAGTGAGGGTAAAGTTTAGGGTTAGGTTTAGGGTTAGGATTAGGTTTAAGGTTAAGGTTAGGTTGAGTGTAAGGGTAAGGGTTAGGTTTATGTTTAGGGTTAGATTAGGTTAAGGGTAAGTGTTAGGGTTAGGGTTATGTTTAGGTTTAGGTTTAGGGTTAGGGTTAGGGTTAGGGTTAGGGTAAGGGTAAGGGTTAGTGTTAAGGTTAGGGTTAGGTTTAGGTTTCGGGTTAGGGTTAGGGTTAGGGTTAGGGTTAGGTTTAGGTTTAGGATTAGGGTTAGGGTTAGGGTAAAGGTTTGGGTTAGGGTTAGGGTTCGGGTTAGGTTTAGGGTTAGGGATAGGGTAAGGGTAAGTGTTAGGGTTAGGGTTAGGGTTAGGTTTAGTGTTGGGGTTAATGTTAGGGTTAGGGTAAGTTTTAGGGTTTGGGTTAGGGTTAGGTTTATTGTTAGGTTTAGGGTTACGGTTAGGGTTAGGGTTATGTTTAGGGTAAGGGTTAGGGTTAGGGTTAGGGTTAGCAATAGGGTAAGGGTAAGGGTAAGGGTAAGGGTTAGGGTTAGGTTTAGTATTACGGTAAGGGTAAGGGTTAGGGTTAGGGTTAGGGTTAGGTAAGGGTTAGGGTTAGGGTTAGGGTAAGGGTTAGGGTTAGGTTTAGGGTTAGCAATAGGGTAAGGGTAAGGGTAAGGGTAACGGTTAGGTTTAGGTTTACTGTTAAGGTAAGGGAAAGGGTTAGGGTTAGGGTTAGGTAAGGGTTAGGGTTAGGGTTAGGGTTAGGGTAAGGGTTAGGTTTAGGGTAAGTGTTAGGGTTAGGGATAGGGTTTGGGTTTGGATAGGGTTAGGGTAGGGTTAGGGTTAGGGTTAGGGTTAGGGTTAGGGTTCGGTTTAGGGCTGGGGTTAAGGTTAGGGTTAGGGATAGGGTAAGGGTTAGGGTTAGGTTTAGTGTTAGGGTAAGGGTAAGGGTTAGGGTTAAGGTTAAGGTTAGGTTTAGGGTTAGGGTTAGGGTAAAGGTAAGGGTAAGGGTTAGGGTTATGGTTAGGTTTAGGTTTAGTGTTGAGGTTAAGGTTAGGGTTAGGGTAAGATTTAGGGTTGGGGTTAGGTTTAGTGTTGGGGTTAGGGTTAGGGTAAGGGTTACGGTTAGGGTTAGGGTTAGGGTAAGGGTAACGGTTAGGGTTAGGGTTAGGGTTACGGTTAGGGGTAGGGTTAGGGGTTAGGGTTAGTGTTAGGTTTAGGTTTAGGATTAGGGTAAGGATAAGATTTAGGGTTGTGGATAGGGTTACAGTTCGGGTTAGGTTTAGGGATTGGGTTAGTTTAAGGGTTTTCGTTAGGGTTATGGTTATGGTTAAGGTTAGGCTTAGGGTTAAGGTTAGGTTTATGGTTAGGGTAAGTGTTAGGGTTAGGGTTAGGGTTAGGGTAAGTGTAAGCGTTAGGGTTAGTGTTAGGGTTAGGTTTATGGTAAGGGTAAGTGTTAGGTTTAGATTTACCGTTAGGGTAAGTGTAAGGGGTAGTTTTAGGGTTAGGGTTAGGTTTAGGTTTAGGGTTAGGGTAAGCATAAGGTTTAGAATTAAGGTTAGGGTTAGGGTTAGGGTTAGGGTTAAGGTTAGGGTTAGGGTAAGGGTAAGGATTAGGGTTAGGGTTAGGGTTAGAGTTAGGGTTAGGGTTCGGGTTAGGGTTAGGTTTGGGGTTGGGGTTAAAGTTAGGGTTAGGGTTAGAGTAAGGGTAAGGATTAGGGTTAGGGTTAGGGTTAGGGTAAGGGTTAGGGTTAGGGGTTAAGTTAAGGGTTAGAGTTAGTGTTTGGGTTAGGGTTAGGGTTAGGATAAGGGTTAAAGTTAGGGTAAGGGTATGTGTTATGGTTAGAGTTAGAATTAGGGTTAGTGTAAGGGTTAGGGTTAGTGTTAGGGTAAGGTTTGGGGTTGGGCTTAAAGTTAGGGTTAGGATTAGGGAAGAGTAAGGGTTAGGGTTAGGGTTAGGTTTAGGTTTAAGTTTGGGGTTAGAGTAAGGGTAAAAGTTAGGATTAGGGTAGGGTTAGGGTTAGTTTTAGGGTTAGGCTTAGGGTAAGGGTAAGGGTAAGGGTTAGGGTTAGGGTTAGGTTTAGGGTTAAGGTTAGGGTTAGGGTTAGGGTTAGGGTTAGGATTAGGGTTAAGGTTAGGGTAAGGGTAAGGGTTATTGTTAGCCTTTGGTTTCGGTTTAGGGAAAGGATAAGGGTTAGGATTACGGTGAGGGTTATGGTTAGTTTTAGGGTTAGGGTTAGGGTAAGGGTAAGTGTAAGGGTTAGGGTTAAGGTTAGTTTAGTGGTAAGGTTAGGGTTAGGGTTAGGTTTAGGGTTAGGGTTAGGGTAAGGGTAAAGGTTAAGGTTCGGGTTAGGTTTAGGGTTAGGAAAAGGGTACGGGTTAGGTTTAGGTTTAGGGTTATGTTTTGGGTTAGGTTTAGGGTTAGGGTTAGGGTAAGGGTTAGGGTTAGGGGTAGGGTTAGGATTTGGTTAAGGTTAGGGTTAGGGTTAGCTTAATGGTAAGGTTTAGCGTTAGGGTTAGGGTTAGGGATAGGATAAGTGTTAGGGTTAGGGTTAGGGTTAGTGTTAGGGTAAGGGTAAAGGTTAGGGTTAAGGTTAGGGTTAGGGTAGTGTTAGGGTTAGGGTTAGAGTGAGGGTAAAGTTTAGGGTTAGGTTTAGGGTTAGGATTAGGTTTAAGGTTAAGGTTAGGGTTAGGGTTAGGGTTAGGGTTATGTTTAGGTTTAGGTTTAGGGTTAGGGTTAGGGTTAGGGTAAGGGTAAGGGTCAGTGTTAAGGTTAGGGTTAGGTTTAGGTTTAGGTTTAGGGTTAGGGTTAGGGTTAGGGTAAGGTTTAGGTTAGGTTTAGGATTAGGGTTAGGGTTAGGGTAAAGGTTTGGGTTAGGGTTAGGGTTCGGGTTAGGTTTAGGGTTAGGGTTAGGGTTAGGGTTAGGGGTTTGGGTTAGTGTTAGGGTAAGGTTAAGGGTTAGGTTTAGGGTTAGGATTAGGGTTAGGGTTAGGTTAAGGGTTAGGGTTAGGTTTAGGGTAAACGTAGGTGATAGGGTTAGGTTTAGGGTTAGGGTTAGGGTAAGGGTTAAGGTTAGAGTTAGGAGTAGGTATAGGGTTGGGGTCAAGGTTAGGGTTAAGATTAGGTTAAGGGTAAGGGTTAGGGTTAGGGTTAGGGTAAGTGTTAGTGTTAGGGTTAGGGTTACGGTAAGGGTAAGGGTAAGGGTTAGGGTTAGGGTTAGGTTTAGGTGTTAGGGTTAGGGTTAGGGTTAGGTTTAGGTTTAGGGTTGGGGTTAGAGTAAGGGTAAAGGTTAGGATTAGGGTAGGGTTAGGGTTAGTTTTAGGGTTAGGCTTAGGGTAAGGGTAAGGGTAAGGGGTAGGGTTAGGGTTAGGTTTTGGGGTTAAGGTTAGGGTTAGGGTTAGGGTTAGGGTTAGGATTAGGGTTAAGGTTAGGGTAAGGGTAAGGGTTATTGTTAGGGTTAGGCTTAGGTTTAGGGAAAGGAGAAGGGTTAGGATTAGGGTGAGGGTTATGTTTAGTTTTAGGGTTAGGGTTAGGGTAAGGGTAAGTGTAAGGGTTAGGGTTAAGGTTAGGTTAGGGGTAAGGTTAGGGTTAGGGTTAGGTTTAGGGTTAGGGTTAGGGTAAGGGTAAAGGTTAAGGTTCGGGTTAGGTTTAGGGTTAGGAAAAGGGTAAGGGTTAGGGTTAGGTTTAGGGTTATGTTTTGGGTTAGGTTTAGGGTTAGGGTTGGGGTAAGGGTTAGGGTTAGTGGTACGGTTAGGATTTGGTTAAGGTTAGGGGTAGGGTTAGCTTAATGGTAAGGTTTAGGGTTAGGGTTAGGGTTAGGGATAGGATAAGTGTTAGGGTTAGGGTTAGGGTTAGTGTTAGGGTAAGGGTAAAGGTTAGGGTTAAGGTTAGTGTTAGGGTAGTGTTAGGGTTAGGGTTAGAGTGAGAGAAAAGTTTAGGGTTAGGTTTAGGGTTAGGATTAGGTTTAAGGTTAAGGTTAGGGTGAGTGTAAGGGTAAGGGTTAGGTTTATGTTTAGGGTTAGATTAGGTTAAGGGTAAGTGTTAGGGTTAGGGTTATGTTTAGGTTTAGGTTTAGGGTTAGGGTTAGGGTTAGGGTTAGGGTAAGGATAAGGGTTAGGGTTAGGGTTATGGTTAGGGTAAGGGTAAGGGTTAGTGTTAAGGTTAGGGTTAGGTTTAGGTTTAGGGTTAGGTTTAGGGTTAGGTTAAGGTTTAGGTTTAGGTTTAGGATTAGGGTTAGGGTTAGGGTAAAGGTTTGGGTTAGGGTTAGGGTTCGGGTTAGGTTTAGGGTTAGGGATAGGGTAAGGGTAAGTGTTAGGGTTAGGGTTAGGGTTAGGTTTAGTGTTGGGGTTAATGTTAGGGTTAGGGTAAGTTTTAGGGTTAGGGTTAGTGTTAGGTTTATTGTTGGGTTTACGGTTACGGTTAGGGTTAGGGTTATGGTTAGGGTAAGGGTTAGGTTTAGGGTTAGGGTTAGCAATAGGGTAAGGGTAAGGGTAAGGGTAAGGGTTAGGGTTAGGTTTAGTGTTACGGTAAGGGTAAGGGTTAGGGTTAGGTTTAGGGTTAGGTAAGGGTTAGGGTTAGGGTTAGGGTAAGTTTTAGGGTTAGGTTTAGGGTTAGCAATAGGGTAAGGGTAAGGGTAAGGGTAACGGTTAGGTTTAGGTTTACTGTTAAGGTAAGGGTAAGGGTTAGGGTTAGGGTTAGGTAAGGGTTAGGGTTAGGGTTAGTGTTAGGGTAAGGGTTAGGGTTAGGGTTAGGGTAAGTGTTGGGGTTAGGGATAGGGTTTGGGTTTGGATAGGGTTAGGGTAGGGTTAGGGTTAAAGATAGGTTAAGGGTAAGTTTTAGGGTAGGGTTAGGGTTAGGGTTAGAGTAAGAGTTAGGGTTAGGGTTAGGGATAGGGTACGGGTTAGGGTTAGGTTTAGCGTTAGGGTAAGGGTAAGGGTTAGGGTTAAGGTTAAGTTTAGGTTTAGGGTTAGGGTTAGGGTAAAGGTAAGGGTAAGGGTTAGGGTTATGGTTAGGTTTAGGTTTAGTGTTGAGGTTAAGGTTAGGGTTAGGGTAAGGGTTAGGGTTAGGGTTAGGTTTAGTGTTGGGGTTAGGGTTAGGGTAAGGGTTACGGTTAGGGTTAGGGTTAGGGTAAGGGTAACGGTTAGGGTTAGGGTTAGGGTTACGGTTAGGGGTAGGGTTAGGGGTTAGGGTTAGTGTTAGGTTTAGGTTTAGGGTTAGGGTAAGGATAAGATTTAGGGTTGTGGGTAGGGTTACAGTTCGGGTTAGGTTTAGGGATTGGGTTAGTTTAAGGGTTTTCGTTAGGGTTATGGTTAAGATTAGGCTTAGGGTTAAGGTTAGGGTTATGGTTAGGGTAAGTGTTAGGGTTAGGGTTAGGGTTAGGGTAAGTGTAAGCGTTAGGGTTAGTGTTAGGGTTAGGTTTAGGGTAAGGTAAGTGTTAGGTTTAGATTTACCATTAGGGTAAGTGTAAGGGTTAGTTTTAGGGTTAGGGTTAGGTTTAGGTTTAGGGTTAAGGTAAGGATAAGGTTTAGAATTAAGGTTAGGGTTAGAGTTAGGGTTAGGGTTAAGGTTAGGGTTAGGGTAAGGGTAAGGGTAAGGATTAGGGTTAGGGTTAGGGTTAGAGTTAGGGTTAGGGTTTGGGTTAGGGTTAGGTTTGGGGTTGGGGTTAAAGTTAGGGTTAGGGTTAGAGTAAGGGTAAGGATTAGGGTTAGGGTTAGGGTTAGGTTAAGGGTTAGGGTTAGGTTTAGGGTAAACGTAGGTGATAGGGTTAGGTTTAGGGTTAGGGTTAGGGTAAGGGTTAAGGTTAGAGTTAGGAGTAGGTATAGGGTTGGGGTCAAGGTTAGGGTTAAGATTAGGTTAAGGGTAAGGGTTAGGGTTAGGGTTAGGGTAAGTGTTAGTGTTAGGGTTAGGGTTACGGTAAGGGTAAGGGTAAGGGTTAGGGTTAGGGTTAGGTTTAGGTGTTAGGGTTAGGGTTAGGGTTAGGTTTAGGTTTAGGGTTGGGGTTAGAGTAAGGGTAAAGGTTAGGATTAGGGTAGGGTTAGGGTTAGTTTTAGGGTTAGGCTTAGGGTAAGGGTAAGGGTAAGGGGTAGGGTTAGGGTTAGGTTTTGGGGTTAAGGTTAGGGTTAGGGTTAGGGTTAGGGTTAGGATTAGGGTTAAGGTTAGGGTAAGGGTAAGGGTTATTGTTAGGGTTAGGCTTAGGTTTAGGGAAAGGAGAAGGGTTAGGATTAGGGTGAGGGTTATGTTTAGTTTTAGGGTTAGGGTTAGGGTAAGGGTAAGTGTAAGGGTTAGGGTTAAGGTTAGGTTAGGGGTAAGGTTAGGGTTAGGGTTAGGTTTAGGGTTAGGGTTAGGGTAAGGGTAAAGGTTAAGGTTCGGGTTAGGTTTAGGGTTAGGAAAAGGGTAAGGGTTAGGGTTAGGTTTAGGGTTATGTTTTGGGTTAGGTTTAGGGTTAGGGTTGGGGTAAGGGTTAGGGTTAGTGGTACGGTTAGGATTTGGTTAAGGTTAGGGGTAGGGTTAGCTTAATGGTAAGGTTTAGGGTTAGGGTTAGGGTTAGGGATAGGATAAGTGTTAGGGTTAGGGTTAGGGTTAGTGTTAGGGTAAGGGTAAAGGTTAGGGTTAAGGTTAGTGTTAGGGTAGTGTTAGGGTTAGGGTTAGAGTGAGAGAAAAGTTTAGGGTTAGGTTTAGGGTTAGGATTAGGTTTAAGGTTAAGGTTAGGGTGAGTGTAAGGGTAAGGGTTAGGTTTATGTTTAGGGTTAGATTAGGTTAAGGGTAAGTGTTAGGGTTAGGGTTATGTTTAGGTTTAGGTTTAGGGTTAGGGTTAGGGTTAGGGTTAGGGTAAGGATAAGGGTTAGGGTTAGGGTTATGGTTAGGGTAAGGGTAAGGGTTAGTGTTAAGGTTAGGGTTAGGTTTAGGTTTAGGGTTAGGTTTAGGGTTAGGTTAAGGTTTAGGTTTAGGTTTAGGATTAGGGTTAGGGTTAGGGTAAAGGTTTGGGTTAGGGTTAGGGTTCGGGTTAGGTTTAGGGTTAGGGATAGGGTAAGGGTAAGTGTTAGGGTTAGGGTTAGGGTTAGGTTTAGTGTTGGGGTTAATGTTAGGGTTAGGGTAAGTTTTAGGGTTAGGGTTAGTGTTAGGTTTATTGTTGGGTTTACGGTTACGGTTAGGGTTAGGGTTATGGTTAGGGTAAGGGTTAGGTTTAGGGTTAGGGTTAGCAATAGGGTAAGGGTAAGGGTAAGGGTAAGGGTTAGGGTTAGGTTTAGTGTTACGGTAAGGGTAAGGGTTAGGGTTAGGTTTAGGGTTAGGTAAGGGTTAGGGTTAGGGTTAGGGTAAGTTTTAGGGTTAGGTTTAGGGTTAGCAATAGGGTAAGGGTAAGGGTAAGGGTAACGGTTAGGTTTAGGTTTACTGTTAAGGTAAGGGTAAGGGTTAGGGTTAGGGTTAGGTAAGGGTTAGGGTTAGGGTTAGTGTTAGGGTAAGGGTTAGGGTTAGGGTTAGGGTAAGTGTTGGGGTTAGGGATAGGGTTTGGGTTTGGATAGGGTTAGGGTAGGGTTAGGGTTAAAGATAGGTTAAGGGTAAGTTTTAGGGTAGGGTTAGGGTTAGGGTTAGAGTAAGAGTTAGGGTTAGGGTTAGGGATAGGGTACGGGTTAGGGTTAGGTTTAGCGTTAGGGTAAGGGTAAGGGTTAGGGTTAAGGTTAAGTTTAGGTTTAGGGTTAGGGTTAGGGTAAAGGTAAGGGTAAGGGTTAGGGTTATGGTTAGGTTTAGGTTTAGTGTTGAGGTTAAGGTTAGGGTTAGGGTAAGGGTTAGGGTTAGGGTTAGGTTTAGTGTTGGGGTTAGGGTTAGGGTAAGGGTTACGGTTAGGGTTAGGGTTAGGGTAAGGGTAACGGTTAGGGTTAGGGTTAGGGTTACGGTTAGGGGTAGGGTTAGGGGTTAGGGTTAGTGTTAGGTTTAGGTTTAGGGTTAGGGTAAGGATAAGATTTAGGGTTGTGGGTAGGGTTACAGTTCGGGTTAGGTTTAGGGATTGGGTTAGTTTAAGGGTTTTCGTTAGGGTTATGGTTAAGATTAGGCTTAGGGTTAAGGTTAGGGTTATGGTTAGGGTAAGTGTTAGGGTTAGGGTTAGGGTTAGGGTAAGTGTAAGCGTTAGGGTTAGTGTTAGGGTTAGGTTTAGGGTAAGGTAAGTGTTAGGTTTAGATTTACCATTAGGGTAAGTGTAAGGGTTAGTTTTAGGGTTAGGGTTAGGTTTAGGTTTAGGGTTAAGGTAAGGATAAGGTTTAGAATTAAGGTTAGGGTTAGAGTTAGGGTTAGGGTTAAGGTTAGGGTTAGGGTAAGGGTAAGGGTAAGGATTAGGGTTAGGGTTAGGGTTAGAGTTAGGGTTAGGGTTTGGGTTAGGGTTAGGTTTGGGGTTGGGGTTAAAGTTAGGGTTAGGGTTAGAGTAAGGGTAAGGATTAGGGTTAGGGTTAGGGTTAGGGTAAGGGTTAGGGTTAGGGGTTAGGTTAAGGGTTAGAGTTAGTGTTCGGGTTAGGGTTAGGGTTAGGATAAGGGTTAAAGTTAGGGTAAGGGTAAGTGTTATGGTTAGAGTTAGGATTAGGGTTAGTGTAAGGGTTAGGGTTAGTGTTAGGGTTAGGTTTGGGGTTGGGGTTAAAGTTAGGGTTAGGATTAGGGAAGGGTAAGGGTTAGGGTTAGGGTTAGGTTTAGGTTTAGGGTTGGGGTTAGAGTAAGGGTAAAGGTTAGGATTAGGGTAGGGTTAGGGTTAGTTTTATGGTTAGGCTTAGGGTAAGGGTAAGGGTAAGGGTTAGGGTTAGGGTTAGGTTTAGGGTTAAGGTTAGGGTTAGGGTTAGGGTTAGGATTAGGGTTAAGGTTAGGGTAAGGGTAAGGGTTATTGTTAGCGTTTGGTTTAGGTTTAGGGAAAGGATAAGGGTTAGGATTACGGTGAGGGTTATGGTTAGTTTTAGGGTTAGGGTTAGGGTAAGGGTAAGTGTAAGGGTTAGGGTTAAGGTTAGGTTAGGGGTAAGGTTAGGGTTAGGGGTAGGTTTAGGGTTAGGGTTAGGGTAAGGGTAAAGTTTAAGCTTCGGGTTAGGTTTAGGGTTAGGAAAAGGGTAAGGGTTAGGGTTAGGTTTAGGGTTATGTTTTGGGTTAGGTTTAGGGTTAGGGTTAGGGTAAGGGCTAGGGTTAGGGGTAGGGTTTGGATTTGGTTAAGGTTATGGTTAGGGTTAGCTTAATGGTAAGGTTTAGGGTTAGATTTAGGGTTAGGGATAGGATAAGTGTTAGGGTTAGGGTTAGGGTTAGTGTTAGGGTAAGGGTAAGGGTTAGGGTTAAGTTTAGGGTTAGGGTAGTGTTAGGGTTAGGGTTAGAGTGAGGGTAAAGTTTAGGGTTAGGTTTAGGGTTAGGATTAGGTTTAAGGTTAAGGTTAGGGTGAGTGTAAGGGTAAGGGTTAGGTTTATGTTTAGGGTTAGATTAAGTTAAGGTTAAGTGTTAGGGTTAGGGTTATGTTTAGGTTTAGGTTTAGGGTTAGGGTTAGGGTTAGGGTAAGGTTTAGGTTAGGTTTAGGATTAGGGTTAGGGTTAGGGTAAAGGTTTGTGTTAGGGTTAGGGTTCGGGTTAGGTTTAGGGTTAGGGATAGGGTAAGGGTAAGTGTTAGGGTTAGGGTTAGGGTTAGGTTTAGTGTTGGGGTTAATGTTAGGGTTAGGGTAAGTTTTAGGGTTAGGGTTAGGGTTAGGTTTATTGTTAGGTTTAGGGTTACGGTTAGGGTTAGGGTTATGGTTAGGGTAAGGGTTAGGGTTAGGGTTAGGGTTAGCAATAGGGTAAGGGTAAGGGTAAGGGTAAGGGTTAGGGTTAGGTTTAGTGTTACGGTAAGGGTAATGGTTAGGGTTAGGGTTAGGGTTAGGTAAGGGTTAGGGTTAGGGTTAGGGTAAGGGTTAGGGTTAGGGTTAGGGTTAGCAATAGGTTAAGGGTAAGGGTAAGGGTAAGGGTTAGGGTTAGGTTTAGTGTTAAGGTAAGGGTAAGGGTTAGGTTTAGGGTTAGGTAAGGGTTAGGGTTATGGTTAGGGTTGGGTTTGGATAGGGTTAGGGAAGGGTTAGGGTTAAAGATAGGTTAAGGGTAAGTTTTAGGGTAGGGTTAGGGTTAGTGTTAGTGTAAGAGTTAGGGTTAGGGTTAGGGTTAGGGTTCAGTTTAGGGTTGGGGTTAAGTTTAGGGGTAGGGATAGGGTAAGGGTTAGGGTTAGGTTTAGCGTTAGGGTAAGGGTAAGGGTTAGGGTTAAGGTTAAGGTTAGGTTTAGGGTTAGGGTTAGGGTAAAGGTAAGGTAAGGTTTATGGTTATGGTTAGCTTTAGATTTAGTGTTGAGGTTAAGGTTAGGGTTAGGGTAAGGGTTAGGGTTAGGGTTAGGTTTAGTGTTGGGGTTAGGGTTAGGGTAAGGGTTACGGTTAGGGTTAGGGTTAGGGTAAGGGTAACGGTTAGGGTTATGGTTAGGGTTACGGTAAGGGGTAGGGTTAGAAGTTAGGGTTAGTGTTAGGTTTAGGTTAGGGTTAGGGTAAGGGTAAGGGTTAGGGTTAGGGTTAGAGTTAGAGTTAGGGTTAGGGTTCGGGTTAGGGTTAGGTTTGGGGTTGGGGTTAAAGTTAGGGTTAGCGTTAGAGTAAGGGTAAGGATTAGGGTTAGGGTTAGGGTTAGGGTAAGGGTTAGGGTTAGGGGTTAGGTTAAGTGTTAGAGTTAGTGTTCGGGTTAGGGTTAGGGTTAGGATAAGGGTTAAAGTTAGGGTAAGGGTAAGTGTTAGGGTTAGAGTTAGGATTAGGGTTAGTGTAAGGGTTAGGGTTAGTGTTAGGGTTAGGTTTGGGGTTGGGGTTAAAGTTAGGGTTAGGATTAGGGAAGGGTAAGGGTTAGGGGTAGGGTTAGAGTAAGTGTTAGGGTTAGGGTTAGGGTTAGCGTATGGGAAGGGGAAGGGTTAGGGTTAGGGTTAGGGTAAGGGTTAGGGTTAGGATAGAGTTAGGGTAAGGGTTAGGGTTAGGGTTAGTGTTAGGTTTAGGGTTGGGGTTAAGGTTAGGGTTAGGATTAGGTTAAGGGTAAGGGTTAGGCTTAGGGTTAGGGTAAGTGTTAGGGATAGCGTTAGGGTTACGGTAAGGGTAAGGGTTAGGGTTAGGGTTAGGGTTAGGTGTTTGGGTTAGGGTTAGGGTTTGATTTAGGGTTAGGGTTAGGGTTAGGGTAAGGGTCAAGGTTAGTGTTAGGGTTAGTTTTAGGGTTAGGTTTAGGGTAAGGTAAGGCTAAGGGTTAGGGTTAGAGTTAGGGTTAGGGTTAGGGTTAGGGTTAAGGTTAGGGTTAGGGTTAGGTTTAGGGTTAGGGTAAGGATTAGGGTTAGGTTTAGGGTTAGGGTAAGGTTTAGGGTTACGTTAGTGTTAGCATTAAGGTTAGGGTTATGGTAAGTGTTAGGGTTAGGGGTAGGGTTAGGGTAAGGTTTAGGGTTAGGTTAGTGTTAGCATTAAGGTTAGGGTTATGGTAAGTGTTAGGGTTAGGGGTAGGGTTAGGGTAAGGGTAAGGGTTAGGGTTAGGGTTAGGGTTATTTGTTAGGGTTAGGGTTAGGGTTAGGTTTAGGTTGTGGGTTAGGGTTAGGGTGAGGGTAAGTTTAAGGTTTAGTATTAGGGTTAGGGTTAGGGGTAAAGTTAGGGTTAGGGTTAGGGTAAGGTTTAAGGTTAGGGTTAGTGTAAAGGTAAGGATTAGGGTTAGGGGTAGGTTAGGGAAAGGATAAGGGTTAGGGTTAGGTTTAGGTTTAGGGTTCGGGTTAGGTTTAGGGTTAGTGTTAGGGTAAGGGTTAGGGTTAGGGTTAATGTTAGGTTTATGGTTGAGGTTAGGGTTATGGTTAGAGGAAGGGTTAGGGTTAGGGTTAGGTTAAGGGTTAGGGTTAGGTGTAGGATTAGGATGAGAGTTAGGGTTAGAGTTAGAGTAAGGGTAAGGGTTAGGGTTAGGGTTGGAGTTAGGGTTAGGGTAAGGGTTAGGGTTAGGGTTAGGGTTAAGGTTAGGATAAGGGTTAGGGTTAGGGTAAAGGTAAGTGTTAGGGTTAGGGTTAGGATTACGGTTAGAGTAAGGTTTAGGGTTAGGGTAGGTTTAGGGTTGGGGTTAAGGTTAGGGTTAGGGTTAGGGTAAGGTTAAGGTTTAGGATTAGGGTTAGGGTTAAGGTTGAGTTTAGGGTTAGGATTAGGGTTAGGGTTAGGGTTAAGTTTGAGGTTAGGGTTAGGTTTAGGTTTAGGGTTAGGGTGAGGTAAGGGTAAGGGTAAGGGTTACTGTTAGGGTTAGGGTTAGGGTAAGGTTGAGGTTAGGGTTAGGGTTAGGGTTAGAGTAAGGGTTAGAGTTAGGGTTAGGGTTAGGGTTAGGGTTAGGGTTAAGGTTGAGGTTAGGGTTAGGGTTAGGGTTAGGGTAAGGGTAAGGGTTAGGTTTAGATTTAGGGTTAGGGTTAGTGTTAGCATTAAGGTTAGGGTTATGGTAAGTGTTAGGGTTAGGGGTAGCGTTAGGGTAAGTGTTAGGGTTAGGGTTAGGTTTAAGGCAAGGTAAGGGTTAGGGTTAAGTATAGGGTTAGGGTTAGGGTTAGGGTTGGGGTTATGGTAAGGGTAAGGGTTAGGATTAGGTTTAGGGTTATGGTAAGGGTAAAGTTTAGGTTTAGGGTTAGGGTTAGGGTAAGGATAAGGTTTAGATTTAAGGTTAGGGTTAGGCTTAGGGTTAGGGTTAGGGTTAGGGTTAAGGTTAGGGTTAGGGTAAGGGTAAGGCTTAGGGCTAGTGTTAGGGTTAGGGATAGACTTAGTGTTAGGGTTAGAGTAAGGGTAAGGATTAGGGTTAAGGTTAGGGTTAGGGAAAGGGTTAGGGTTACTGGTTAGGGTTAGTGTTAGGGTTAGGTTAAGGGTTAGGGTTAGGGTTAGTGTTAGGGTTAGGATAAGGGTTAGGGTTAGGGTAAGTGTAACTGTTAGGGTTAGGGTTAGGGTTAGTGTTAGGGTAAGGGTTAGGGTTAGGGTTAGGATTAGGTTTAGGCTTGGGGTTAAGGTTAGGATTAAGGTTAGGGTTAGTGTTAGGGTTAGGGGAAGGGTAAGGGTAAGGGTTAGGTTTAGGGTTAGGGTAAGGGTTAGGGTTAGGGTTAGGGTTAGGGTAAGGGTTAGGGTAGGGGTTAGGGTTAGTGTTAGGGTAAGGTTAAGGGTTAGGGTTAGGGTTAGGGTTAGGTTTAGGTTTACGGTTAGGGTTAGAGTAAGGGCAACGGTTAGTGTTAGGGTTGGGGTTAAGGTTAGGGTTAGGTTTAGGGTTAGGGTTAGTGGTAAGATTAGGGTAAGGGTAAGGATTAGGGTGAGGGTTAGATTTAGGGTTGGGGTTAAGGTTAGGGTTAGGGTAGTGTTAGGGTTAGGGTTAGATTAAGGGTAAGGGTTAGGGTTAGGTTTAGGGTTAGGATTAGGTTTAGGGTTAAGGTTAGGGTGAGTGTAAGGGTAAGGGTTAGGTTTATGTTTAGGGTTAGATTAGGATAAGGGTAAATGTTAGGGTTAGGGTTATGTTTAGGTTTAGGTGTAGGGTTAGGGTTAGGGTTAGGGTTAGGGTAAGGGTAAGGGTTAGTGTTAAGGTTAGGGTTAGGTTTAGGGTTAGGGTTAGGGTTAGGGTTAGGGTAAGGTTTAGGTTTAGGTTTAGGATTAGGGTTAGGGTTAGGGTAAAGGTTTGGGTTAGGGTTAGGGTTCGGGTTAGGTTTAGGGTTAGGGATAGGGTAAGGGTAAGGTTTAGGGTTACGGTTAGGGTTACGTTTAGGGTTGGGGTTAAGGTTAGGTTTAGGGTTAGTGTAAGGGTAAGGGTTAGGGTTAGGTATAGGGTAAGGTTTAGGGTTAGGGTTAAGGTTAGGGTTAGGTTTAGGGTTACCGTTAGAGTTAGGGTTTGGGTTAGGGTAAGTGTATGTGTTAGGGTTAGGGTGAGGGTTAGGTTTAGGGGTAGGGTAAGTGTTAGGGTTACGGTTAGCGTTAGGGTTAGGGTAAGTGTTAGGGTTAGGGTTAAGGTTAGGGTTAGGGTTAGGGTTAACGTTAGGGTAAGGGTAAGGGTTAGGGTTAGGTTTAGGGTTAGGGTAAGAGTAAGGGTTAGGTTTAGGGTTAGGGTTAGGTTTAGTGTTAGGGTTAGGGTAAGGGTTAGGGCTAGTGTTAGGGTTAGAGTAATGTTTAGGGTTAGGGTTAGGGTTAGGGTTAGGGTTAGGTTTATTTTTATTGTTAGGGTTACCGGTAGGGTTAGGGTAAGCGTATGTGTTAGGTTTCGGGTTAGGGTTAGGGTTATGGTAAGTGTTAGGGTTAGGGTTAAGGTTATGGTTGAGGATAGGGTTAGGGTTAGGGTTAGAGGAAGGGTTAGTGTTAGGGTTAGGGTTAGGTTTAGGGTAAGTGTTTGGGTTAGGGTTAGGGTTAGGTTTAGGGTTGGGGTTAAGGTTAGGGTTAGGGTTAGAGTAAGGGTAAGTTATAGAGTTAGGGTTATGGTTAGGGAAAATGTAAGGGTAAGGCTTAGGTTTAGGTTTAGGGTAAGGGTTAGGGTTAGGGTGAGGGTTAGGGTTAGGGTTAGGGTAAGGGTAAGGGTTGGGGTTAGGGTTAGGTTTAAGATTGAGGTTAGATTAGGGTTAGAGTAAGGGTTAGGGTTAAGGAAATGGTAAGGATTAGGGTTAGGTTTAGGGTTAGGGTAAGGGTAAGGGTTAGGTTTAGGGTTAGTGTTACGGTTAGGGTTAGGGGTTAGGGTTAGTGTTAGGTTTAGGGTTAGGTTTAGGGTAAGGATAAGAGTTGGGGTTAGGGATAGGGTTAGGGTTAGGGTTAGGGTTATGGTTTTGGTTAAGGTTAGGGTTAGGGTTAGGGTAAGGGTAAGGGTTAGGGTTAGGGTTTGTTAGGGTTTTGATAAATGTTAGGGTTAGGGTTAGGATTAGGGTTAGGATTAGGGTTAGGGTAAGAGTAAGCGTTAGGTTTAGGGTTAGGGTTAGGGTAAGGATAAGGGTTAGAGTTAAGGTTAGGCTTAGGGTTAGGGTTAAGGTTAAGGTTAGGTTTAGGGTTAGGGTTAGGGTTAAGGTTAACGTGAGTGTTAG
>JANJXV010000785.1:332500-335000 GCA_024803745.1 Megascapheus bottae
TTAATATTAGAGTTAGTGTTAGGCTAAGGGTTAGGGTTAGGGTTAGGGTTAGGTTTATGGTTAGGGTTAGAGTAAGGATATGGGTTAGGCTTAGGGTTAGGGTTAGGGTTAGGGCAAGGGTAAGGGTTAGTGTTAGGGTTAGGTTTAGGGTAAGGCTTAATTTAGGGTTAGGGTTAGGGTTAGAGTTAGGGTTAGGTTTAGTGTAAGGGTAGGGTTTAGGGTTAGTGTTACTGTTAGGGTTAGGGTTAAGTTTATGGTAAGGCTTAGGGTTAGGGTTAGGATTACGGTTAGGGGTAGGGTTTAGGTTTAGGGTTCCGGTTAGGGTGAGGGTACGGGTAAGGGTAAGGGTTAGGGTTAGGGTTAGGATTAAGGTTAGTGTTAGGATAAGTGTAAGGGTTAGGGTTAGGATTAGGTTTAGGGTAAGGATTAGAGTTAGGGTTAGGGTTAGGGTAAGGGTTAGGGTTAATGTTAGGGTTAGGGTTAGGGTTAAGGTAAGGGTAAGGGTTAGGGTTAGGTTTATGGTTAGGGTTAGGGTAAGGGAAAGGGTTAGGTTTAGGTTAGGGTTAGGTTTAAGGTTAGGGTTAGGGTTAGGGTAAGGATAAGGGTTAGGGTTAAGGGTAGAGTTAGGGTTATGTTTAGGATTTGGGTTAAGCTTAGGGTTAGGGTGAGTGTAAGGGTAAGGGTTAGAGTTAGGTTTAGGTTGAGGGTTAGGGTAAGGGTTAGGGTTAGGTTTAGGGTTAGGGTTAGGTTTAGAGTTAGCGTCAGCTTAAGGTTAAGGTTAGGGTTAGGGTTAGGTTTAGGGTTGGGGATAAGGTTCGTTTTAGGGTTAGGGTAAGGGTAAGGGTTATGGTTAGCTTAGGGTTAGGGTTAGGGTTAGGTTTAGGGTAAGGTTATGGGTTAGGCTTAGGGTTAGGGTTAGGGTTAGGGTAAGGGTTAGGGTTTGTGTTAGGGTTATGGTACAGGTTGGCGTAAGGTAAGTGTTAGGGTTACGGTTACGGTTTGGATAAGGGTAAAGGTTAGGGTTAGGGTTAGGGGTTAGGGTTAGGGTTAGGGTTTGGGGTTAGGGTTGGTGGTAGGGTTAGGTGTTAGGGTTAATGTTAGGGTTAGGTTAAGGGTTAGGGTTAAGGTTAGGGTTAGGGTTAGAGTTAGGGTTAGGGTTAGGGTTAGGGTTAGGGTTAGGGTAAGGGTTAGGGTTAGGGTTAGGGTTAGGGTTAGGTTTAGGGAAAGGGTAAGGGTTAAGGTTAGGGTTCGGGTAAGGGTTATTGTAAGGATTAGGGTTAGGGTTAGGTTTAGGGTAAGGCTTAGGGTTAGTGTTAGGTTTAGCATTAAGGTTAGGGTTAGGGTTATGATAAGGGTAAGGGTTAGGTTAGGGTTAGGGTTAGGGTTAGGGTTAGGGTAAGGGTTAGGTGTAGGGTTAGGGTTAGCGTTAGGTTTAGGGTTAGGGTTAAGGTTAGGTTTAGGGTAAGAGTAAGGTTTAGGGTTAAGGTTAGGGTTAGGGTTAGGGTTAGGGTTAGGTTTAGGGTAAATGTAAGGGTTAGGTTTAGGTTAGGGTTAGGGTTAGGGTTAGGGTAAGGGTAAGAGTTAGGTTTAGGGTTAGGGTTAGGTTTATTGTTAGGGTTTGGTTAGGGAAAGGATAAGGGTTAGGGTTACGCTTAGGTTTAGGGTTAGGTTTAGGATTAAGGTTAGGGTTAGGGTTAGGGTTAGGGGTTAGGGTTAGGTTTAGGGTTAGTGTTAGTGTTAAGATTAGGGTTAGGGTAAGGGTTAGGGTTAGGGTTAGGGTTAGAGTTAGTTTTAGGGATAGGTTTAGGGTAAGGGTAAGGGTTAGGGTTAGGGTTAGGGTTAGTTTTAGGGATAGGTTTAGCGTAAGGGTAAGGGCTAGGGTTAGGGTTAGGGTAAGGGTCAGGGTTAGGTTTAGTGTTAGGTTTAGGGTTAAGTTTAGGGTTAGAGTTAGGGTAAGGGTAAGGGTAAGGTTTAGGTTTAGGGTTAGTTGTTAGGGTTATTGTTAGGTTTAGGGTTAGGGTAAGGGTAGGTTTAGGGTAAGGGTTAGGGTTAGGGTTTAGGGTTAGGGTTAGGGTTAGGATAAGGGTTAGGGTTAGTTGTAGGGTTAAAGTTAGGGTTAGGGTTAGGGTAAGGGAAAGGTTTATTGTTAGGGTTAGGTTACGTTTGGGTTTAGGGTCAGGGTAAGAGTAAGGGTTAGGTTTAGGGTTAGGGTTAGGGTTTGGTTAGGTTTGGGTAAGGGTAAGGGTAAGGGTTAGGGTTAGGGTTAGGGTTAGGTTTAGGGTTAAGGTTAGGGTTAGTGTTAGGGTAACGGTAAGTGTTAGGGTTTGTGTAGGGTTAGGGGTTAGGTTTAGGGTTAAGATTAGTTTTAGGGTTAGGGTAAGGGTAAGTTTTAGGGTTAGGGTTAGGGTTAGGGGTTAGAGTTAGGGTTAGAGTTAGGGTTACGGTTAGGGTAAGGGTTAGGGTTAGGTTTAGGGTAAGGGTAAGGGTTAGGGTTAGAGTT
>JANJXV010000785.1:345000-357500 GCA_024803745.1 Megascapheus bottae
AGGGTTAGGTGTTAGGGTTAGTGTTAGAGTTAAGTTTAGGGTTAGTGTTAGGGTAACGGTAAGGGTTAGTGTTAAGGTTAGGGTTAGGGTTAGGGTAAGGGTAAGTGTTAGGGTTAAAATTAGGCTTAGCGTTAGGGTAAGGGTTAAGATTAGGGTTAGGGTTAGGTTTAGGGTTAGGGTAAGGGTAAGGTTAAAGTTTAGGGTTAGGGTTAGGTTTAGCGTAAGGGTAAGGGTTAGGGTTAGGGTTAGGGTTACGTTAAGGGTTAGTTTTAGGGTTAGGGTTAGGGTTACAGTTAGAGTTAGGGTTAGTGTAATGGTAGAGGTTAGTGTTAGGGTTAGTGTTAGGATTAGGGTAAGGGTTAGGGGTACTGTTAGGGTTAGGGTTAGGGTAAGGGTTAGGGTTAGGGTTAGGGTTAGGTAAGGGTTAGGGGTAGGGTTAGAGTTAGGTTAAGGGTTAGGGTTAGGGTTAGGTTTCGGGTTAGGTTTAGGGATAGTGTAAGTGTACGGGTTATGGTTTGGATTAGGGTTAGGGTTAGGTTTAGGGTTATGGTATGGGTAAGGGTAATATTAGGGTTAGGGTTAGGGTTAGGGTTAAGGTTAGGGTTAGGGATAGTGTTAGGTGTAGGGTAAGGTTTAGGATTAGGGTTAGGGTTAGGGTTAGGGTTAGATTTAGGTTTAGGGTTTGGGAAAGGGTAAGGGTTAGGTTTAGGGTTAGGGTTAGGGTTAGGTTAAGGGTAGGGTTAGGGGTTAGGTTTAGGGTTAGATTTAGGGTTAGGGTAAGGGTTAGGGTCAGGGTTAGTGTAAGGGTTAGTTTTAGGGTTAGGGTTAGGGTTAGGGTTAGGGTTAGGGTTAGGGTTACGGTTTGGTTTAGGGTTAGGGTTAGCATAAGGGTAAGGGTTAGGGTTAGGTTTAGGGTTAGGTTTAGTGTTGGGGTAAGGTTAGGGTTAGTGTAAGGTTAAGGTTTAGGGTTAGGGTTAGGGTAAGGGTAAGGTTTAGGGTTAGGGTTAGGGTTAGGGTTAGGGTTAGGTTTAGGGTTAGGGTAAGGGTAAGTTTTAGGGTAGTATTAGGTTTAGGGTAAGGGTTAGGGTTAGGGTTAGGGTAGGGGTTAAGGTAAGGGTAAGTGTTAGGTTTAGGGTTAGGGATAGGATAAGCGTAAGAGTTAGGGTTAGGTTTAGGGTTAGGGGTTAGATTTAGGGTTAGGGTTAGGTTTAGGGTTAGGTTTAGGGTAAGGGTAAGGGTTAAGGTTAGGGTTAGGGTTAGGGTTAGTTTTAGGTTTAGTGTTAGGGTTAGGGTAAGGGCAAGGGTCAGGGTTAGGGTTAGGGTTAAGGTTAGGGTTAGGGTTAGGTTTAGGGTTAGGGTTAGGGTAAGGGTAAGGATAAGGGTAAGGGTTAGGGTTAGGGTTGGGGTTTGGGTTAGGTTCAGGATTAGGGTAAGGGGAAGGGTTAGGGTTAGGGTTAGGTTTAGGGTTAGGTTTAGGGTAAGGGTAAGGGTTAAGGTTAGGGTAAGGGTAAGGGTTATTGTTAGGGCTATTGTTAGGTTTAGGGTAGGGGTTAGATTTAGGGTTAGGGTTAGGGTTAGGATTAGGTTTAGGGTTAGGTTTAGGGTTAGGGTTAGGGTAAGGGTACGGATAAGGGTAAGGGTTAGGGTTAGGGTTAGGGTTTGGGTTAGGTTCAGGATTAGGGTAAGGGTAAGGGTTAGGGTTAGGGTTAGGTTTAGGGTAAAAGTTAGGGTTAGGTTTAGGGTTAGGGTAGGGTTTAGGGTAAGGGTAAGTGTTAGGGTTAGGGTTAGGGATAGGATAAGTGTAAGACTTAGGGTTAGGGTTAGGATTAGGGGTTAGGTTTAGGGTTAGGGTTAGGCCTAGGTTTAGATTTAGGTTTAGGGTAAGGGTAAGGGTTAAGGTTAGGGTTAGGGTTAGGGTTAGGGTTAGTGTTAGGTTTAGTGGTAGGGTAAGGGCAAGGGTTAGGGGTAGGGTTAGGGTTAGGGTTAGGGTTAAGGTTAGGGTAGGGTTAGGGTTAGGGTAAGGGTAAGGGTTAGGGTTAGGGTAGGGTAAGGGTTAGGGTTAGGATCAGGGTTATGGTAGGAGTTAGGTTAAGGGTAAGTGTTAGGGTTAGGGTTAGGGATAGAATAAGCGTAAGGGTTAGGGTTCGGGTTAGGTTTAGAGTAAGGGTTAGGGTTACTGTTTGGGTTAGGCTTAGGTAAAGGGTAAGGGTTAAGGTTAGGGTTAGGGTTAGGGTTAGGTTTGGGTAATGGTAAGTGTTAGGGTTAGGGTAAGGGTTAGGGATAGGTGTTAGGGTTAGTGTTAGGGTTAGGTTTAGGGTTAGGGTTAGGGTAAGGGTAAGGGTTAGTGTTAAGGTTAGGGTTGGGGTTAGGTTTAGGGTTACGGTTAGGGTTATGGTAAGGGTAAGTGTTAGGGGTAAAATTAGGGTTTGGTTTAGGGTAAGGGTTAGATTTAGGGTTAGGGTTAGGTTTAGGGTTAAGGTGAGGGTAAAGGTAAAGGTTAGGGTTAGGGTTAGGCTTATGGTTAGGGTTAGGGTTATTGTTAGGGTAAGGTTTAGAGTTAGGGTTAGGGTAAGGGTAAGGGTTAGTTTTAGAGTTAGTGTTAGGGTTAGATATGGGTTAGGGTTAGGTTAAGGGTAGGGGTTAGGGTTAGGGTTAGGGTTAGTGTTAGGGTAAGGGTTAGGGTTAGGGTTAGGGTTAGGGTTAGGATTAAGTTTAGAGTTAGGGTTAGGTTTAGGGTTAGGTTTAGGTTTAGGGTTAGGGTTAGGGTTAGGGTTAGGGTTAGAGTTAGTTTCACGGTTAAGGGTAGGGTTAGGGGATAGGTTTAGGGTTAGATTTAGGGTTAGGGTAAGGGTTAGGGTCAGGGTTAGTGTAAGGGTTAGTTTTAGGGTTAGGGTTAGGGTAAGGGTTAGGGTTAGGGTTACGGTTCGGTTTAGGGTTAGGGTTAGCATAAGGGTAAGGGTTAGGGTTAGGTTTAGGGTTAGGTTTAGTGTTGGGTAAGGTTAGGGTTAGTGTAAGGTTAAGGTTTAGGGTTAGGGTTAGGGTAAGGGTAAGGTTTAGGGTTAAGGTTAGGGTTAGGGTTAGGGTTAGGGTTAGGTTTAGGGTTAGGGTAAGGGTAAGTGTTAGGGTAGTATTAGGTTTACGGTAAGGGTTAGGGTTAGGGTTAGGGTAGGAGTTACTGTAAGGGTAAGTGTTAGGTTTAGGGTTAGGGATAGGATAAGCGTAAGAGTTAGGGTTAGGTTTAGGGTTAGGGGTTAGATTTAGGGTTAGGTTTAGGGTTAGGTTTAGGGTTAGGTTTAGGGTAAGGGTAAGGGTTAAGGTTAGGGTTAGGGTTAGGGTTAGTTTTAGGTTTAGTGTTCGGGTTAGGGTAAGGGCAAGGGTTAGGGTTAGGGTTAGGGTTAAGGTTAGGGTTAGGGTTAGGTTTACGGTTAGGGTTAGGGTAAGGGTAAGGATAAGGGTAAGGGTTAGGGTTAGGGTTAGGGTTTGGGTTAGGTTCAGGTTTAGGGTAAGGGTAAGGGTTAGGGTTAGGGTTAGGTTTAGGGTTAGGTTTAGGGTAAGGGTAAGGGTTAAGGTTAGGGTAAGGGTAAGGGTTATTGTTAGGGCTATTGTTTTGTTTAGGGTAGGGGTTAGATTTAGGGTTAGGGTTAAGGTTAGGATTAGGGTTAGGGTTAGGTTTAGGGTTAGGTTTAGGGTAAGGGTAAGGATAAGGGTAAGGGTTAGGGTTAGGGTTAGGGTTTGGGTTAGGTTCAGGATTAGGGTAAGGGTAAGGGTTAGGGTTAGGGTTAGGTTTAGGGTAAAAGTTAGGGTTAGGTTTAAGGTTAGGGTAGGGTTTAGGGTAAGGGTAAGTGTTAGGGTTAGGGTTAGGGATAGGATAAGGGTAAGACTTAGGGTTAGGGTTAGGATTAGGGTTAGGTTTAGGGCTTTGGTTAGGCCTAGGTTTAGATTTAGGTTTAGGGTAAGGGTAAGGGTTAAGGTTAGGGTTAGGGTTAGGGTTAGGGTTAGTGTTAGGTTTAGTGTTAGGGTAAGGGCAAGGGTTAGGGGTAGGGTTAGGGTTAGGGTTAGGGTTAAATTTAGGGTAGGGTTAGGGTTAGGGTTAGGGTAAGGGTTAGGGTTAGGGCTAGGGTAAGGGTTAGGGTTAGGATCAGGGTTATGGTAGGAGTTAGGTTAAGGGTAAGTGTTAGGGTTAGGGTTAGGGATAGAATAAGCGTAAGGGTTAGGGTTCGGGTTAGGTTTAGAGTAAGGGTTAGGGTTACTGTTTGGGTTAGGCTTAGGTAAAGGATAAGGGTTAAGGTTAGGGTTAGGGTTAGGGTTAGTGTAAGGATTAAGTTTAGGGTTAGGGTTAGGTTTAAGGTTAGGGTTAGGGTTAGGGTTAGTGTAAGGGTAATGGTAAGGGTTAGGGTAAGGGTTAGGGATAGGTGTTAGGGTTAGTGTTAGGGTTAGGTTTAGGGTTAGGGTTAGGGTAAGGGTAAGGGTTAGTGTTAAGGTTAGGGTTGGGGTTAGGTTTAGGGTTACGGTTAGGGTTAGGGTAAGGGTAAGTGTTAGGGGTAAAATTAGGGTTTGGTTTAGGGTAAGGGTTAGATTCGGGTTAGGGTTAGGTTTAGGGTTAAGGTGAGGGTAAAGGTAAGGGTTAGGTTTCGGGTTAGGGTTAGGGTTAGGGTAAGGGTAAAGGTTAGGGTTAGGGTTAGGCTTATGGTTAGGGTTAGGGTTATTGTTAGGGTAAGGTTTAGAGTTAGGGTTAGGGTTAGGTTTAGGGTAAGGGTTAGATTTAGGTTTAGGTTTAGCGTTAGGGTTAGGGTTAGGGTTAGGGTTACGTTTAGGGTTCGGGTAAGGGTAAGGGTTATGGTTAGGGTTAGGGTAAGGGTAAGTGTTAGGGTTAAAATTAGGTTTAGTGTTAGGGTAAGGGTTATGATTAGCGTTAGGGTTAGGTTTAGGGTTAGGGTTATTGAAAGGGAAAGGATAAGGGTAAGGGTTAGGGTTAGCGTTAGGGTTAGGATTAGGTTTAGGGTTAGGGTAAGGGTAAGGGTTAGGGTTAGGGTTAGAATTAGGGGTTAGGGTTAGGGTTAGGTTTAGGGGTTAGGGTTATGGTTAGGGTTAGGGTTAGGGTAAGGGTTAGGGTAAGGTGTTAGGGTTAGTGTTAGGGTTAGGTTTAGGGTTAGGGTTAGGGTAAGGGTAAGGGTTAGTGTTAAGGTTAGGGATAGGTTTAGGGTTAGGGTTAGCGTAAGGTTAAGTGTTAGGGTTAAAATTAGGGTTAGTGTTAGGGTAAGGGTTAGGATTAGGGTTAGGGTTAGATTTAAGGTTAGGGTTAGGGTAAGGGTAAGGATAAGGGTAAGGGTAAGTGTTAGGGTTAGGGTTAGGGTTAGAGTTAGGTTCAGGGTTAGGGTAAGGGTATGGGTTAGGGTTAGGGTTATGTTTAGGGTAAAGGTTAGGGTTAGGGTTAGGTTAGGGGTTAGGGTAAGGGTAAGTTTTAGGGTTATGGTTAGGGTAGGATAAGGGTAAGACTTAGGGTTAGGGTTAGGGTTAGGGGTTAGGTTTAGGGTTAGGGTTAGGCTTAGGTTTAGATTTAGGTTTAGGGTAAGGGTAAGGGTTAATATTAGGGTTAGGGTTAGTGTTAGGTTTAGTGTTAGGGTAAGGGCAATGGTTAGGGGTAGGGTTAGGGTTAGGGTTAAGGTTAGGGTAGGGTTACGGTTAGGGTTGGGGTAAGGTTTAGGGTTAGGGCTAGGGTAAGGGTTAGGGTTAGGGTTAGGGTTATGGTAGGAGTTAGGGTAAGGGTAAGTGTTAGGGTTAGGGGTAGGGATAGAATAAGGGTAAGGGTTAGGGTTCGGGTTAGGTTTAGAGTAAGGGTTAGGGTTACTGTTTGAGTTAGGGTTAGGTAAAGGGTAAGGGTTAAGGTTAGGGTTAGGGTTAGATTTAAGGTTAGGATTAGGGTAAGGGTAAGGATAAGGGTAAGGGTTAGGGTTAGGGTTAGGGTTAGGGTTAGGTTCAGGGTTAGGGTAAGGATAATTGTTAGGGTTAGGGTTATGTTTAAGGTAAAGGTTAGGGTTCAGGTTAGGGTAGGGGTTAGGGTAAGGGTAAGAGTTAGGGTTAGGGTTAGGGTAGGATAAGGGTAAGACTTAGGGTTAGGGTTAGGTTTAGGGGTTAGGTTTAGGGTTAGGGTTAGGCTTAGGTTTAGATTTAGGTTTCGGGTAAGGGTAAGGGTTAAGTTTAGGGTTAGGGTTAGTGTTAGGTTTAGTGTTAGGGTAAGGGCAAGGGTTAGGGGTAGGGTTAGGGTTAGGGTTAGGGTTAAGGTTAGGGTCGGGTTAGGGTTAGGATTAGGGTAAGGTTTAGGGTTAGGGCTATGGTAAGGGTTAGGGTTAGGGTTAGGGTTATGGTAGGAGTTAGGGTAAGGGTAAGTGTTAGGGTTAGGGTTAGGGATAGAATAAGGGTAAGGGTTAGGGTTCGGGTTAGGTTTAGAGTAAGGGTTAGGGTTAGTGTTTGAGTTAGGGTTAGGTAAAGAGTAAGGGTTAAGGTTAGGGTTAGGGTTAGGGTTAGGGTAAGGATTAAGGTTAGTGTTAGGGTTAGTTTTAGGGTTAGGGTTAGGTTTAGGTTTAGGGTTAGGGATAGGTTTAGGGTTAGGGTTAGGGTAAGGGTTAGGGTTAGGGTTAGGGTTAGAATAATGGTAAGGGTTAGGGTTTAGGTAAGGGTTAGGGATAGGTGTTAGGGTTAGTGTTAGGGTTAGGTTTAGGGTTAGGGTTAGGGTAAGGGTAAGGGTTAGTGTTAAGGTTAGGGTTGGGGTTAGGTTTAGGGTTAGGGTTAGGGTTAGGGTAAGGATAAGTGTTATGGTTAAAATTAGGGTTTGGGTTAGGGTAAGGGTTAGATTTAGGGTTAGGGTTAGGTTTAGGGTTAAGGTGAGGGTAAAGGTAAGGGTTAGGTTTAGGGTTAGGGTTAGTTTTAGAGTTAGGGTTAGGGTTAGGGTTAGGGTTAGGCTTATGGTAAGGGTAAGGGTTAGGGTTAGTGTTAGGTTTAGGGTTAGGGTAAGGGTTAGGGTTAGGGTTAGTGTTAGGTTTAGGGTTAGGGTTAGGGTTAGGGTTAGGGTTAGGTTTAGGGTTAGAGTTAGGTTTAGGGTTAGGGTAAGGGTCAGGGTTAGGGTTAGGGTTAGGGTTAGGTTTGGGGTTAGGGTGGGGGTTAGGTTTAGGGTTAGGGTTAGGGTAAGGGTAAGGGTAAGTGTTAGGGTTAAAATTTTGGTTAGCGTTAGGGTAAGGGTTAGGATTAGGGTTAGGGTTAGGTTTAGGGTTAGGGATAGGGTAAGGGAAAGGGTTAGGTTTAGGGTTAGGGTTAGGGTTAGGGTAAGGGTAAGGGTTAGGGTTAGGGTTAGGGTTACGATAAGGGTTAGTTTTAGGTTTATTGTTAGGGTTAGAGTTAGGGTTAGGGTTAGTGTAATGGTAGAGGTTAGTGTTAGTGTTAGGGTTAGGGTTATGGTAAGGGTTAGGGTTAGGAATATGGTTAGGGTAAGGTTAGGGTTAGTGTTAGGGTTAGGGTTAGTGTAAGGGTTAGGTTTAGGGTTAGGGTTAGGGGAAGGGTTAGGGGTAGGGTTAGAGTTAGGTTAAGGGATAGGGTTAGGGTTAGAGTTAGGGTTAGGGTTAGGTTTAGGGTTAGTGTAAGGGTATAGGTTAGGGTTCAGATTAGGTTTAGGTTTAGGGTTAGGGTTAAGGTAAGGTCAAGGATTAGATTTAGGGTTAGGATTAAGGTTAGGTATAGGTTTAGGGTTACGGTTAGGGTTAGGTTTAGGGTTAGGGTAAGGGTATGTGCTAGGGTTACGGGTAGGGTTAGGGTTAGGGATAGAATAAGGATTAGGGTTAGGGTGAGGGTGAGGGTTAGGTTTAGGGTAAGGGTTAGGGTTAATGTTAGCGTTAGGGTTAGGGTTAGGGTAAGGGTTAGGGTAACGGTTAGGCTTAGGGTTAAGTTTAAGGTTAGGGTTTGTTTTAGGGTTGGGGTTAAGGTTACGTTTAGCGTTACGGTAAGGGTAAGGGTTAGGGTTAGGCTTAGGGTAAGTGTTAGGGTTAGGGTTAGCGTAAGTGTAAGGTTTAGGGTTAGGGAAAGTGTAAGGGTTAGGGTTAGTGTTAGTTTTAGGGTTCGGGTAAGTGTAAGGGTTAGGGTTAGGGTTAGGGTAAGGTTTAGGTTTAGGGTTAGGGTTAGGGTTAGGATAAGGGTAAGGGTTAGGGTTAGGTTTAGGGTTAGGGTTAGGGGTTAGGGCTTATGGTTAGGGTTAGGGTTAGGGTTTGGTTTAGGGTTAAGGTTAGGGTAAGGTAAGGGTTAGGGTTCGGGTTAGTGTTAGGTTGAAGGTGAGGGTTAGGGTAAGGGCAAGGGTTAGGGTTACAGTTAGGGTCAAGTTTAGGGTTAGGGATAGGTTTAGGGTTAGGGTTACGGTAAGGGTAAGGGTTAGGGTTAAGGTTAGGGTTAGGGTAAAGGTTAGGTTAAGGGTTAGAGTTAGGGTTAGGGTTAGGGTAAGGGTTAGGTTTAGGGTTAGGTTTAGGGTTAGGGTTTGAGTTACGTTTAGTGGTAGGGTAAGGAAAAGGGTTAGGTTTAAGGTCAGGGTTAGGGTAAGGGTTAGGGTTAGAGTTAGGGTTAGGGTAAGTGTTAGGGTTAGGGTTAGGGTTAGGGTTAGGTTAAGGATTATGGTTGGGGTTAGGGTTAGGGTAAGGGTAAGTGTTAGATTTAGGGTTAGGGTTAGTGTAAGTGTTAGGGTAAGGGTTAGGGTTCGGATAGGTTTAGGTGTGGGGTTAAGTTTAAGGTTAGGGTTAGGGTAAGGGTAAGGGTTAGGGTTAAGGTTAGGATTAGGGTAAGTGTTAGGGTTAGGGTTACGGTTAGGGTTAGGGTTAGGGTTAGGGCTAGGGTAAGGGTAAGGGTTAGGGTTATGATTAGGGTTAGAGCTAGGGTTAGGTTTAGGGTTAGGGTTAGGTTTTGGTTAGGTTTAGGGTAAGGTTGAGGGTTAGGGTTAGGGTTAGGTTTAGGTTATTTTTAGGGTTAGGGTTAGGTTTAGAGGTAGGGTTAGTGTAAGGGTAAGGGTTAGGGTTATGGTTAGGGTAAGGGTAAGGGTTAAGATTAGGTTTAGGGTTAGGGTTAGGTTAGGGGTAAGGGTTAGTTTTAGTGTTAGGGTTAGGGTTAGAGTAAGGGTAAGGGTTAGGGTTATGGCTAGGGTTAGATTTAGGGTTAATGTTAGGATTAGGGTAAGGGTAAGGGTTAGGCTTAAGGTTAGGGTTAGGTTTAGGGTTAGTGTTAGGGTAAGGGTAAGGGTTAGGGATAGCTTTAGGGTTAGGGTTAGGTTAAGGGTAAGGGTTAGGGTAAGGGTTAGGGTTAGGGTTAGGTTTAGGGTTAGGTTTAGGGTTAGGGTACGGGTAAGGGTTAGTGTTGGGGTTAGGGTTAGGGTTAGGGTTAGGTTTAGGGTTAGGGTTAGGGTAAGGATAAGGATTAGGTTTAAGAGTAGGGTAAGGGAAAGGGTTAGGTTTAAGGTTAGGGTTAGGGTTAGTGTTAGGGTTAGGGTAAGGTTTACTCTTAGGGTTAGGGTAAGGATTAGGGTTAGGGTTAGTGTTAGGTTTAGGGTTAGAGTTAGGTTTATGGTTAGGGTAAGGGTAAGGGTTAGGGTAGGGGTTAGGTTAAGGGTTAGGGTTAGGGGTTAGGGTTAGGGTTAGGGTAAGGGTTAGGTTTAGGGTTACGTTTTAAGGTTAGTGTTAGTGTTAGGATAAGAGTTAGGGTTAGTGTTATGTTTAGGTTTAGGGTTAGGATAAATGTTAGGGTTAGGGTTAGGGTTAGGATAAGAGTAACTGTTAGGGTTAGGGTTAGTGTTAGGGTTAGGGTTGGTGTTAGGGTTAGGGTTAGGGTTAGGTTTAGGGTTGGGGTAATGGTAAGGGTTGGGGTTAAGGTTAGGGTTAGGGTAAGTGTTAGGGTTAGGGTTAGGGTTAGGGTTAGGGGAAGGGTTAGGCGTAGGGTTAGGGTTAGGGTAAGGATAAGTGTTAGGTTTATGGTTAGGGGTAGGGTTAGGGTAAGGGTTAGGGTTAGGGTAAGGGTAAGGGTTAGTGTTAAGGTTACGGATAGGTTTAGGGTTAGGGTTAGAGTAACGGTAAGTTTTAGGGTTAAAATTAGGGTTAGTGTTAGGGTAAGAGTTAGGATTAGGGTTAGGGTTAGATTTAAGGTTAGGGTTAGGGTAAGGGTAAGGATAAGGGTAAGGGTAAGGGTTAGGGTTAGGGTTAGGGTTAGGTTCAGGGTTAGGGTAAGGGTAAGGGTTAGGGTTAGGGTTAGGGTTAGGGTAGGGTTTAGGGTAAGTGTAATTATTAGGGTTAGGGTTAGGGTAGGATAAGGGTAAGACTTAGGGTTAGGGTTAGGGTTAGGTGTTAGGTTAGGGTTATGGTTAGGCTTAGGTTTAGATTTAGGTTTAGGGTAAGGGTAAGAGTTAAGTTTAGGGTTAGGGTTAGGGTTAGTGTTAGGTTTAGAGTTAGGGTAAGGGCAAGGGTTAGGGGTAGGGTTAGGGTTAGGGTTAAGATTAGGGTAGGGTTAGGGTTAGGGTTAGGGTAAGGTTTAGGGTTAGGGCTAGGGTAAGGGTTAGGGTTAGGGTTAGGGTTATGGTAGGAGTTAGGGTAAGGGTAAGTGTTAGGGTTAGGGTTAGGGATAGAATAAGGTTAAGGGTTAGGGTTCGGGATAGGTTTAGAGTAAGGGTTAGGGTTAGTGTTTGAGTTAGGGTTAGGTAAAGGATAAGGGTTAAGGTTAGGGTTAGGGTTAGATTTAACGTTAGGTTTAGGGTAAGGGTAAGGATAAGGGTAAGGTTTAGGGTTAGGGTTAGGGTTAGGGTTAGGGTAAGGATTAGGGATAGGTGTTAGGGTTAGTGTTAGGGTTAGGTTTAGGTTTAGGGTTAGGGTTAGGGTTAGGTATGGGTTAGGGTTAGTGTAAGGACAGGGGTTAGGGTTAGGGTTAGGGTTAGGGTTAGGCTTATGGTTAGGGTAAGGGTTAGGGTTAGTGTTAGGTTTAGGGTTAGGGTAAGGGTTAGGGTTAGTGTTAGTGTTAGTGTAAGGGTTAGGGGTAGGGTTAGAGTTAGGGTAAGGCGTAGGGTTAGGTTTAGGGTTATGGATAGGGAAAAGGCAAGGGTTAGGGTTAGGTTTAGGGTTAGGTTTAGGGTTGGGGTTAGGGTAAGGGTAAGGGTTAGGGTTAGGGTTAGGGTTAGGGTTAAGGTTAGGGTAAGGGTTAGGGTTAGGTTTAGGGTAAGGTTTAGGGTTAGGGTTAGGGTTAGGTTTAGGGTTAGAGTTAGGTTTAGGGTTAGGGTAAGGGTCAGGGTTAGGGTTAGGGTTAGGGTTAGGTTTGGGGTTAGGGTTGGGGGTTAGGTTTAGGGTTAGGGTTAGTGTTAGGGTAAGGGTAAGTGTTAGGGTTAAAATTTTGGTTAGCGTTAGGGTAAGGGTTAGGATTAGGGTTATGGTTAGGTTTAGGGTTAGGATAGGGTAAGGGAAAGGGTTAGGTTTAGGGTTAGGGTTAGGGTTAGGGTAAGGGTAAGGGTTAGGGTTAGGGTTAGGGTTACGATAAGGGTTAGTTTTAGGGTTATTGTTAGGGTTAGAGTTAGGGTTAGGGTTAGTGTAATGGCAGAGGTTAGTGTTAGGGTTAGGGTTAGGGTTAAGGTAAGGTTTAGGGTTAGGATTATGGTTAGGGTAAAGTTTAGGGTTAGTGTTAGGGTTAGGGTTAGTGTAAGGGTTAGGGTTAGGGTTAGGTTTAGGGGAAGGGTTAGGGGTAGGGTTAGAGTTAGGTTAAGGAATAGGGTCAGGGTTAGAGTTAGGGTTAGGGTTAGGTTTAGGGTTAGTGTAAGTGTATGGGTTAGGGTTCAGATTAGGTTTAGGTTTAGGGTTAGGGTTAGGGTAAGGTCAAGGATTAGATTTAGGGTTAGGATTAAGGTTAGGTTTAGGGTTAGGGTTAGGTTTAGGGTTACGGTTAGGGTTAGGTTTAGGGTTAGGGTAAGGGTATGTGCTAGGGGTACGGGTAGGGTTAGGGTTAGGGTTAGAATAAGGATTAAGGTTAGGGTGAGGGTGAGGGTTAGGTTTAGGGTAAGGGTTAGGGTTAATGTTAGGGTTAGGGTTAGGGTTAGGGTTAGGGTTCGGGTAAGGATAAGGATTAGGTTTAAGAGTAGGGTAAGGGAAAGGGTTAGGGTAAGGTTTACTCTTAGGGTTCGGGTAAGGTTTAGGGTTAGGGTTAGTGTTTGGGTTAGGGTAGAGTTAGGTTTAGGGTTAGGGTAAGGGTAAGGGTTAGGGTAAGGGTCAGGGTAGGGGTTAGGTTAAGGGTTAGGGTTAGGGGTTAGGGTTAGGGTTAGGGTACGGGTTAGGTTTAGGGTTACGGGTTAAGGTTAGTGTTAGTGTTAGGTTAAGTGTTAGGGTTAGTGTTATGTTTAGGTTTAGGGTTCGATAAGTGTTAGTGTTAGGGTTAGGGTTATGATAAGAGTAACTGTTAGGGTTAGGGTTAGTGTTAGGGTTAGGGTTGGGGTTAGGGTTAGGGTTAGG
>JANJXV010000785.1:362500-370863 GCA_024803745.1 Megascapheus bottae
TTAAGGTTAGGGTTTGGGTAAGGGTTAGGGTTAGGATTAAGGTTAGCATTAAGTTTAGGGTTAGGGTTAGGTTAAGGGTAAGTGTTAGGGTTAGGGTTAGGGTTAAGGGTGAGGGTTACCATTAGGTTTAGTGTTAGGGTTAGGGTAAGGATAACAGTTAGGGTTAGGGTTAGGGTATGTTCTAGGGTTAGGGGTAGGGTTAGGGTTAGGGTTAGGATAAGGGTTAGGTTAGGGGTAGGGTTAGGGTTAGGTGTAGGGTTACGGTTAGGGTCGGGTTAGGTTTGGGGTAAGGGTATGTGTTAGGGTTAGGGTTAGGGTTAGGGTTAGGTTTAGGGTTAGGGTAAGTGTAAGGGTTAGGGTTAGGGTTAGGGTTAGGGTAAGGGTGAGGGTTAAGTTTAGGGTTAAGGTAGGGATTAGAGTAAGGGTAAGTGTTGGGGTTAGAGTTAGTTTTAGGATAAGGGTAAGGGTTAGGGTTAGGGTTAGGTTTAGGTGTTAGGGGTTAGGGTTAGAATTAGGATTAGGGTTAGGTTTTAGGGTTAGGGTTAGGGTAAGGGTAAGGGTTAGGGTTAAGGTTAGGGTTAGTGTTAGATTTAGATTTAGGTTTGGGTTAGGGTAAGGGTAAGTGTTAGGTTTAGGGTTAGGGTTCGTATTAGGGTTAGTTTAAGGATTAGGCTTAGGGTTAGGGTTAGGATAAGAGTTAGGGTTAGGGTTAGGGTAGGGGTAAGTGTTAGGGTTAGGGTTAGGGTTAGGCTAAGGTTAGGGTTAGGGTAAGGGTTAGGGTTAGGTTTAGGGTTAGGTTTAGGGTTATTGTAAGGGTAAGGGTTAGGGTAAGGGAAAGGGTTAGGTTTAGGGTTAGGGTTAGGGTAAGTGTTAGGGTTAGGTTTAGGGTTAGGTTTAGGGTTATTGTAAGGGTAAGGGTTAGGCTTAGTGTTAGGGTAGTGTTAGGGTTAGGGTAAGGGTAAGGGTTAGGGTTAGGGTTAGGGATAGGGTAAGGGTTAGGGTTAGGATTAGGGTTAGGGTTAGGGTAAGTGTTAGGTTTAGGGTTAGGGTTACGTTTTGGGTTAGGGTTAGGGTTATGGTTAGGGTAAGGATAAGGGTTAGGGTTAACGTTAGGGTTAGGTTTAGGGTTAGGGTTAATTTTAGGGTTAGGGTGAGGGTAAGTGTAAGGGTTAGGGTTAGGTTTACGGTTAGGGTTATGGTTAGGGTTAGGGTAAGGGTAAGGGTTAGGGTTAGGGTTAGGGTTATATTTTGGGTTAGGGTTAGGGTTAGGGTAAGGGTAACTGTTAGGGTTAAGGTTAGGGTTAGTGTTAGATTTAGGTTTAGGTTTTGGGTTAGGGTAAGGGTAAGTGTTAGGTTTACGATTAGGGTTAGGGTTAGGGTTAGGGTAAAGGTTAGGGTTAGGGTTAGGGTTAGGTTTAGGGTTAGGGTTAGGGTTAGGGTAAGTGTTAGGTTTATGGTTAGGGTTAGGGTTAGGGTAAGTGTAAGGGTCAGGGTTAGGGTTAGGGTTAGGGTAAGGGTAAGGTTTAGGGTTAGGGTAAGGGTTAGTGTTGGGGTTAAGTTTAGGGTTAGTGTAAGGGTTAGGGTTAGGGTTAGGGTTTGTTTAGGGTTAGGTTTAGGGTTACGGTTAGGGTAAGGGTTAGGGTTAGAGTAAGGGTATGTCTTAGGGTTAGGGTTAGGATTAGGGTCAGGGTTAGGGTTAGCGTTAGGTAAGGGTAAGGGTTAGGTTTAGGGTTAAGGTAAGGGAAAGGATTAGGGTTGGGGTAATGGTTAGGGGTAGGGTTAGGGATAGGGTAAGGGTTAGAGTTAGGGTTAGGGTAGGGGTTACGGTAAGGGTAAGTGTTAGGTTTAGGGGTAGGGTTAGGGTCAGGGTTAGGATTATGGTTAGGGTAAGGGTTAGGGTTGGTTTAGGGTTAAGTTTAGGGTTACGGTTAGGGTAATGGTTAGGGTTAGATTAAGGGTATGTGTTAGGGTTAGGGTAAGGGTAAGGTTTAAGGTTAGGGTTAGGGTTAGGGTAAGGGTAAGGTTGAACGTTAGGGTTAGTGTTAGGGTTAGGTTTAGGGCTGGGGTAATGGTTAGGGGTAGGGTTAGGGTTAGGGTAAGTGTTAGGGTTAGGGTTAGGGATAGGGTAGGGGTTACGGTAAGGGTAAGTATTGGGTTTAGGTTTAGGGTTAGGATAAGGGTAAGGGTTAGGGTTAGGGTAAGGTTTAGGGGTTAGGGTTAGGGTTAGGGTTAGGGATTAGTATTAGGGATAGGGTTAGGGTATTGTTTAGGGTTAGGGGTTAGGGTTGGTGTTAGGGTGAGTTTAAGGATTAGGGTTAGGGTTAGGGCTAGGATAAGAGTTAGGGTTAGGGTTAGGGTAAGGGTAAGTGTTAGGGTTAGGGTTAGGCTAGGGTTAGGGTTAGGGTAAGGGTTATTGTAAGGGTAAGGGTTAGGGTAAGGGAAAGGTTTAGGTTTAGGGTAAGTGTTAGAGTTAGGTTTAGGGTTAGGTTTAGGGTTATTATAAGGGTAAGGGTTAGGGTTAGGGTTAGGGTAGTGTTAGGGTTAGGGTAAGGGTAAGGGTTAGGGTTAGGGTTAGGGATAGGGTAAGGGTTAGGGTTAGGTTTAGGATTAGGGTTATGGTAAGGATAAGAGTTAGGGTTAGGGATAGGGTTAGGTTTCGGTAAGGTTTAGAGTTAGGGTTAGGGTAAGGGTAAGAGTTAGGGTTGGGTTAGGGTTAGGGTTAAGGTTAGGTAGGGTATGAATAGGGTAAGAGTTAGGGTTAGGGTTAGGTTTAGGTTTAAGGTTTGGGTTAGGGTTAGTGTTAGGGTTAGGGTTAGGATTAGGGTTACCGTTAGGGATAGATTTAGGGTTAGAGTTAGGGTAAGGTTTAGGTATAGGTTTAGGGTTACGGTTAGGGTTAGAGTTATGGTAAGGGTATTTGTTAGGGTTAGGGTTAGGGTTAGGGTTAGGGTTAGGGTTATGGTGAGGATAAGGGTTAGGGTTAGGGTCAGGGTTAGGGTAAGTGTTAGGGTTAGTGTTAGTGTTAGTGTTAGGGTTAGGGTTAGGATTAGGGTAAGGGTTAGGGTTAGGTTTAGGGTTAGGATAGGGGTAAGGGTTAGGGTTAGGGTTAGGTTTAGTGTTAGGGTTAGGGTTAGGGTTAGGGTAAGGGTAAGGTTTAATGTTAAGGTTAGGGTTAGGGTTAGGATTAGGGTTAGGGTTAGGATTAGGGTAAGGGTAAGGGTTAGGGTTTGGATTAGGTTTAGGTTTAGGGTAAGGGTTAGGGTTAGGGTAAGGGTTAGGGTTAGGTTTAGGGTAGTGTTAGGGTAAGGGTAAAGGTTCGGGTTAGGTTGAAGTTTAGGGTTAAGGTTATGGTTAAGGTTAGGTTTTGGGTTAGGGTTAGGTTAAGGGTTAGGTTTAGGGTTAGGGTACGGGTAAGGGTTAGTGTTAGTGTTAGGTTAAGGGTTAGGGTTAGTGTTAGGTTTAGGTTTAGGGATAGGATAAGTGTTAGGGTTAGGATTATGGTTAGGATAAGAGTAACTGTTATGGTTAGGGTTAGGGTTAGGGTTAGGGTTAGGGTAAGGGTTAGGGGTATGGTTAGGGTTAGGGTAAGTGTAAGTGTTAGGGTTAGGGTTAGGGTTAGGGTTAGGGTAAGGATTAGGGTAAGGTTTAGGGTTAGGGTTAGGTTTAGGGTTAGGATACGGGTAGGGTTAGGATTATGGTTAGGGTAAGGGTAAGTTTTAGGGTTATGGTTAGTGATAGGGTTAGGTTTGGGGTAGGGGTTAGGTTTAGGGTTAGGGTTCGTTTTAGGGTTGGGGTTAAGGTTATGTTTAGGATTAGGGTAAGGGTAAGGATTAGGATTAGGGTTAGCGTTAGGGTAAGTGTTAGGGTTAGGGTAAGGGTTAGGGTTAGGGAAAGGGTAAGGGTTAGGGTTAGGGTTAGTGTAAGGATTTGGGTTAAGGTTAGGGTTTGGGTAAGGTTAGGGTTAGGTTTAGGGTTAGCATTAAGGTTAGGGTTAGGGTTAGGTTAAGGGTAAGTGTTAGGGTTAGGGTTAGACTTACGGTTAGGGTTATGGGTTAGGGTTAGGGTTACCATTAGGTTTAGGGTTAGAGTTAGGGTAAGGATAACAGTTAGGGTTAGGATTAGGGTATGTGCTAGGGTTAGGGGTAGGGTTAGGGTTAGGATAAGGGTAAGGGTTAGGGTTAGGGTTAGGGTTAGTGTTAGGGTTAGGTGTAGGGTTACGGTTAGGGTCGGGTTAGGTTTGGGGTAAGGGTATGTGTTAGGGTTAGGGTTAGGGTTAGAGTTAGGTTTAGGGTTAGGGTAAGGGTAAGGGTTAGGGTTAGGGTTAGGAATAAGGGTAAGGGTTAGGGTTGGGGTTAGGGTTAGGTGTTAGGGGTTAGGGTTAGGATTAGGGTTAGGGTTAGGTTTTAGGTTTAGGGTTAGGGTAAGGGTAAGGGTTAGGGTTAGGGTTAGGGATAAGGGTAAGGGTTAGGGTTAATGTTAGGTTTAGGGTTAGGGTTAGGGTTAGGATTATTGTTAGGTTTAGGTTAGGGTTAGGGTTAGAGTAAGGGTATGTGTTAGGGTTAGGGTTAGGATTAGGGTCAGGGTTAGGATTAGCGTTAGGGTAAGGGTAAGTGTTAGGTTTAGGGTTAAGGTAAGGGTAAGGATTAGGGTTAGGGTTAGGGTTAGGGTTAGGGTAAGGGTAAGGTTTAGGGTTAGGGTTAGGGTTAGTGTTAGTGCAATGGTAAGGTTTAGCGTTAGGGTTAGTGTTTGGGTTAGGTTTATGGCTGGGGTAAGGGTTAGGGGTAGGGTTTGGTTAGGGTAAGGGTTAGGGTTAGGGTTAGGTTTAGGGTAGGGGTTACGGTAAGGGTAAGTGTTAGGTTTAGGTTTAGGGTTAGGATAAGGTTAAGGGTTAGGGTTAGGGTAAGGTTTAGGGGTTAGGGTTATGGTTTGGGTTAGGGTTAGGGATTAGGGTTAGGGATAGGGTTAGGGTAAGGGTTAAGGTTAGGGGTTAGGGTTCCTGTTAGGGTTAGGGTTAGGGTAAGGGTTAGGGTTAGGTTTAGGGTTAGGTTTAAGGTTGGGTTAAGGTTAGGGTTAGGGTTAGGGTAAGGGCAAGGGTAAGGTTTAGGGTTAGGGTTAATGTTAGGGTTAGTGTTAGGGTTAGGGTTAGGTTTAGGGTTAGGGTTAGGGTAAGGGTAAGGGTTAGGGTTAGGGTTAGGATTTGGGTTAAGTTTAGGGGTAGGATTAGGGTTAGGGTTAATGTAAGGGTTAGGGTTAAGGTTAGGGTAAGGGTTAGGGTTAGGGTTAGGGTTAGAGTTAGGTTTAGGGTTAGGGTAAGGTTAAGGTAATGTTTAGGGTAAGGGTAAGGGTTAGGGTTAGGGTTAGGGTAAGGGTAAGTTTTAGGGTTAAGTTTAGGGTTAGGGTTAATGTAAGGGTAAGGTTTAGTGTTAGGTTTAGGGTTAGGGTTAGGGTAACAATAAGGGTTAATTTTAGGCTTCGGGTTAGGATTAAGGTTAGGTTTAGGGTTAGGGTTAGGGTATGGTTTAGGGTAAGGGTAAGTGTTAGGGTTAGGGTTAGGGTAAGGGTTAAGTTTAAGTTTAGGTTTAGGGTGAGTGTAAGGGTTAGGGTTAGGTTTAGGGTTAGGGTTAGGGTAAGGATAAGAGTTAGGGTTAGGATTAGGGTTATGTTTAGTGTTAGGGTTAGGGTTAGGGTAAGGGTAAGTGTTAGGGTTAAGGTTAGGGTTAGTGTTAGATTTAGGTTTAGGTTTTGGGTTAGGGTAAGCGTAAGGGTTAGATTTACGATTAGGGTTAGGGTTAGGATAACGGTTAGGGTTAGGGTTAGGGTTAGGTTTAGGGTTAGGTTTAGGGTAAGGGTAAGGGTTAGGTTTAGGGTTAGGGTTAGGGTTAGTGTTGGGGTTAAGGTTAGGGTTAGTGTAAGGGTTATGGTTATGGTTAGGGTTGGATTAGGGTTAGGTTTAGGGTTACGGTTAGGGTAAGGTTTAGGGTTAGAGTAAGGGTATGTGTTAGGGTTAGGGTTAGGATTAGGGTCAGGGTTAGGGTTAGCGTTAGGGTAAGGGATAGGGTTGTTTTAAGATTAAGTTTAGGGTTACGGGTAAGGGTTAGGGTTAGAGTAAGGGTATGTGTTAGGGTTAGGGTAAGGGTAAGCTTTAAGGTTAGGGTTAGGGTTACGGTTAGGGTTAGGGTGAGTGTTAGGTTTAGGGTTAGGGTTAGGATAAGGGTAAGGGTTAGGGTTAGAGTTAGGGTAAGGTTTTGGTGTTAGGGTGAGGGTTAGGGTTACGGTTAGGGTTAGGGATTAGGGTTAGGATAGGGTTAGGGTAATGTCTAGGGTTAGGGTTAGTGTGTTAGGGTTAGTAGATATGGTTAGGGTTAGGGTTAGGATAAGAGTGAGGGTTAGGGTTAGGGTAAGGGTAAGTGTTAGGGTTAGGGTTAGGCTAGGTAGGGTTAGGGTAAGGGTTAGGATTAGGTTTAGGGTTAGGTTTAGGGATGGGGTTAGGTTAGGGTTAGGGTAAGGGTAAGGGAAGGGTTAGGTTTAGGGTTAGGGTTAGTGTAAGTGTTAGGGTTAGGTTTAGGGTTAGGTTTAGGGTTATTGTAATGGTAAGGGTAAGTGTTAGGGTAAGGGAAAGAGGTTAAGTTTAGTGTTAGGGTATAGGGTAAGAGAGGGTAAGGTTATGGGTTAGTTTAGAAGGGTTAAGCTAAGGTTAAGGTATGTATAAGTTTAAGGTTAATGTAGGTAACGGTAACGTAATACTTAGGCTTACTGTTACCTAAGGTTAACGTTAACGGGTTAACTTACTTTAATTTAACTTACCAAATTAAACTTTAACTTTCAACCTGTTACAGTTAACTTTAAAGTTAACGATAATTTAACTAGAACTTTAAGATTAATGTACAGAGAAAGTATAGGTAACCGATAACGTTTAGACTTATTACAGTTAAGCTTTAACATATATTTAACTTGATATTTAACTTATACGTTAACTTAACTAAAACATAAATTTAACTTTAACTTTACGAACTTTTAACTTTAACTTTAACTAGTAACTTAACTTAACTAACTTACACAACTTTAACTTAACTTTAAACTTAACCTTTAAATTAAACTTTAATTTACTTTAACCTTTACACTTTACCTATCACTTTAACTTAAATAAACTTCACCTTAACATTAAATCTAACTTTAAATTTTAATAAAACTTTTAACTTTAACTTTAACTTTAACTTTACCTTTCCCCTTTAACTATAACTTAAAATTTTAACCTTAACAATAACTTTTCTTTAAATTAAACTTTAACTTTAACTTTAACTTTACCCTTAACTTTAACTTTAACTTTAATTGAACTTAAACTTTACATTAACTTTAAATATAACTTAACTTTAACCTATAACTTAAACCCTACCTTAACTTTAACTTTAACTTTAACCTTTAACTTTAACTTAAACTTTACTTTACCTAAACTTAAACTTTAAACTTAACTTTAACTTTAACCTTTACCTTTAACTTTAACTTATAACTTTAACTTAACTTTAACCTTTACTTACTTACCTTTAACTTTAACTCTAACTTTACCCATAACTTTAACCTTAACTTTAACTTCTAACTTTAACCTTTACCTATAATTTAACTTTAAACTTAAACTTCACCTACCTTAACTTTAACTTTAACTTTAACTTTAACAACAAACTTTAACTATAACCTAAAACTTTAACTTTAACTTTAAATTAAACTTTAACTTAACTTTACATTTACCCCATAACTTTAACTTTAACTTTAACCTTAACATCAACTTTAACATTAACCTAAACATTACCTTTAACTTAACTTAACATTACTTAACTTTAACTTTACCTATAACTCAACTCTAACTTAAACTTAAACTTTACCCTTTACCATAAACTTTAACCTAAACCATAACTTTAACTTAACTTAACTTAACTTTTAACTTTCACTTTAACTTTACCCTTCTAACTTTAACTTTAACTCTAACTATACACTCTCACTTAAACTTTAAATTAAACTTTACCTATAACTTTAACTATAACTAAAACTTCAACTACAACTTTAACTTTAACTTTTCCATTTCACTTTAAATTAAACTTTATCCTTACCTTTAACTTTAAATCTAACTTAAACTTAACTTCAAATTTAACTTTAACTTTAACTTAAACTATAACTTTAACTCTAACTTAAACTTACCTCTAACTTAAACCTAAAACTTTAACTTTAACTTTAACTTTACCTCTACATACAACTTTAACTCTAACTTTAACTTTAACTTTACCTTAAACTTTAACTTTAACTTTAACTATAACATTACTCCCAACTTTAACTTTAACTTTAACTTTACCCTATAACTTTAACTATAACTT
>JANJXV010000786.1:0-368774 GCA_024803745.1 Megascapheus bottae
AGAATGGAGGTGCGTGAAGTCATAGAATGGATGTTTCTGAAGAGAGAATGTAGGTGTATGAAGTCAAAGAATGGAGGTGTGTGAACTCATAGAACGGAGGTGTGTGAAGTCATGGAATGGAGGTGTGTGAAGTCAAAGAATGGAGGTGTGTGAAGTCAAACAATAAAGGTGTGTGAAGTCACAGAATGGAGGTGTGTGAACTCATAGAATGGAGGTGCATGAAGTCAAAGAATGGAGGTGTGTGAATTCATCGAACGGAGGTGTGTGAAGTCATGGAATGGAGGTGTGTGAAGTCAGATGGAGTTGTGTGAAGTCATAGAATGGAGGTGTGTGAAGTCAGAATGGAGGTGTGTGAAGTCATAGAATGGAGGTGTGTGAAGTCAGAATGGATGTGTGTGAACTCATAGAATAGAGGTGTGTGAACTCAGAATGGAGGTGTGTGAAGTCACAGAATGGAGGTGTGTTAAGTCACAGAACGGAGGTGTTTGAACTCAGAATGGAGGTGTGTGAAGTCACAGAATGGAGGTGTGTGAAGTCATAGAATGGAGGTGTGTGAGGTCATAGAATGGAGGTGTGTGAAGTCACAGAATGGAGGTGTGTGAAGTCATAGAATGGATGTTTGTTAAGTAAGAATGAAGGTGTGTTAAGTCATAGAATGTAGGTGGGTGAAGGCGCAGAATGGAGGTGTGTGAAGTCATAGAATGGAGCTGTGTGAAGTCAGAATGGAGGTGTGTGAAGTCACAGAATGGAGGTGTGTGAAGTCAGAATGGAGGTGTGTGAAGTCACAGAATGGAGGTGTGTTAAGTAACAGAACGGAGGTGTTTGAACTCAGAATGGAAGTGTGTGAAGTCACAGAACGGAGGTGTGTGAAGTCATAGAATGGAGTTGTGTGAAATCATAGAATGGAGGTTTGGGAAGTCAGAGAATGGAGCTGTGTGAAGTCAGAGTGGAGATGTGCGAAGTCATAGAATGGAGGTGTGTGAAGTCATAGAATGGAGGTGTGTGCAGTCATAGAATGGATGTGTGTAAAGTCATAATGGAGGTGTGTGAAGTCACAGAATGGAGGTGTGTGAAGTCATAGAATGGAGCTGTGTGAAGTCAGATTGGAGGTGTGTGAAGTCACAGAATGGAGGTGTGTTAAGTCAAAGAACGGAGGTGTTTGAACTCAGAATGGAGGTGTGTGAAGTCACAGAATGGAGATGTGTGCAGTCAAAGAATGGAGCTGTGTGAAGTCAGATTGGAGGTGTGTAAAGTCACAGAATGGAGGTGTGTGTACTCAGTTTGGAGGTGTGTGAACTCACAATGGAGGTGTGTGAAGTCAAAGAATGGAGGTGTGTGAAGTCAGAGAATGGAATTGTGTGAAGTCATAGAATGGAGGTGTGTGAAGTGAGAATTGAGGTGTGTGAAGTCAGGGAATTGAGGTGTGTGAACTCAGAATGGAGGTGTGTGAAGTTACAGAATGGAGGTTTGTGAAGTCATAGAATGGAGGTGTGTGAATTCATAGAATGGATGTTTCTGAAGTAGAATGAAGGTGTGTGAAGTCATAGAATGGAGGTGTGTGAAGTCAAAATGGAGGTGTGTGAACTCATAAAATGGAGATGTGTGAAGTCATGGAATGGAGGTTTGTGCAGTCCAAGAATATAGGTGTGTGAAGTCAAAAAATGGTGGTGTGTGAAGTCACAGAATGGAGGTGTGTGAAGTCACAGAATGAAGGTGTCTGAAGTCAGAATGCAGCTGTGTGAAGCCATATAATGGAGGTGTGTAAAGTCAGAATGGAGGTGTGTGAAGTCACAGAATGGAGGTGTGTGAAGGCACAGAATGAATGAAGGTGTCTGAAGTCAGAATGCAGCTGTGTGAAGCCATAGAATGGAGGTGTGTAAAGTCAGAATGGAGGTGTGTGAACTCATAGAATGGAGTGTGTGAAGTCACAATGGGGGTGTGGGAGGTCATAGAATGGGGGTGTGTGAAGTCAAATTGGAGGTGTGTGAAATCACAGAATGGAGGTGTGTCAACTCAGAAATGAGGTGAGTGAAGTCATAGAATGGAGGTGTGTGAATACATAGAATGGAAGTGTGTGAAATCATAGAATGGAGGTGTGTGAAGTCAAAGAATTGAGGTTTGCGAAGTCAGAATGGAGGTGTGTGAAGTCAGGATGGAGGTGGTGAAGTCACAGAATGGAGGTGTGTGAACTCAGAATGGAGGTGTGTGGTCACAGAACGGAGGTTTGTGAAGTCATAGAATGGAGGTGCGTGAAGTCATAGAATGGATGTTTCTGAAGTGAGAATGAAGGTGTATGAAGTCAAAGAATGGAGGTTTGTGAAGTCAAAATGGAGGTGTGTGAACTCATAGAATGGAGGTGTGTGAACTCATAGAATGGAGGTGTGTGAAGTCATGGAATGGAGGTGTGTGAAGTCAAAGAATGGAGGTGTGTGAAGTCAAACAATAAAGGTGTGTGAAGTCACAGAATGGAGGTGTGTGAACTCATAGAATGGAGGTGCATGAAGTCAAAGAATGGAGGTGTGTGAATTCATCGAACGGAGGTGTGTGAAGTCATGGAATGGAGGTGTGTGAAGTCAGATGGAGTTGTGTGAAGTCATAGAATGGAGGTGTGTGAAGTCAGAATGGAGGTGTGTGAAGTCATAGAATGGAGGTGTGTGAAGTCAGAATGGATGTGTGTGAACTCATAGAATAGAGGTGTGTGAACTCAGAATGGAGGTGTGTGAAGTCACAGAATGGAGGTGTGTTAAGTCACAGAACGGAGGTGTTTGAACTCAGAATGGAGGTGTGTGAAGTCACAGAATGGAGGTGTGTGAAGTCATAGAATGGAGGTGTGTGAGGTCATAGAATGGAGGTGTGTGAAGTCACAGAATGGAGGTGTGTGAAGTCATAGAATGGATGTTTGTTAAGTAAGAATGAAGGTGTGTTAAGTCATAGAATGTAGGTGGGTGAAGGCGCAGAATGGAGGTGTGTGAAGTCATAGAATGGAGCTGTGTGAAGTCAGAATGGAGGTGTGTGAAGTCACAGAATGGAGGTGTGTGAAGTCAGAATGGAGGTGTGTGAAGTCACAGAATGGAGGTGTGTTAAGTAACAGAACGGAGGTGTTTGAACTCAGAATGGAAGTGTGTGAAGTCACAGAACGGAGGTGTGTGAAGTCATAGAATGGAGTTGTGTGAAATCATAGAATGGAGGTTTGGGAAGTCAGAGAATGGAGCTGTGTGAAGTCAGAGTGGAGATGTGCGAAGTCATAGAATGGAGGTGTGTGAAGTCATAGAATGGAGGTGTGTGCAGTCATAGAATGGATGTGTGTAAAGTCATAATGGAGGTGTGTGAAGTCACAGAATGGAGGTGTGTGAAGTCATAGAATGGAGCTGTGTGAAGTCAGATTGGAGGTGTGTGAAGTCACAGAATGGAGGTGTGTTAAGTCAAAGAACGGAGGTGTTTGAACTCAGAATGGAGGTGTGTGAAGTCACAGAATGGAGATGTGTGCAGTCATAGAATGGAGCTGTGTGAAGTCAGATTGGAGGTGTGTAAAGTCACAGAATGGAGGTGTGTGTACTCAGTTTGGAGGTGTGTGAACTCACAATGGAGGTGTGTGAAGTCAAAGAATGGAGGTGTGTGAAGTCAGAGAATGGAATTGTGTGAAGTCATAGAATGGAGGTGTGTGAAGTGAGAATTGAGGTGTGTGAAGTCAGGGAATTGAGGTGTGTGAACTCAGAATGGAGGTGTGTGAAGTTACAGAATGGAGGTTTGTGAAGTCATAGAATGGAGGTGTGTGAATTCATAGAATGGATGTTTCTGAAGTAGAATGAAGGTGTGTGAAGTCATAGAATGGAGGTGTGTGAAGTCAAAATGGAGGTGTGTGAACTCATAAAATGGAGATGTGTGAAGTCATGGAATGGAGGTTTGTGCAGTCCAAGAATATAGGTGTGTGAAGTCAAAAAATGGTGGTGTGTGAAGTCACAGAATGGAGGTGTGTGAAGTCACAGAATGAAGGTGTCTGAAGTCAGAATGCAGCTGTGTGAAGCCATATAATGGAGGTGTGTAAAGTCAGAATGGAGGTGTGTGAAGTCACAGAATGGAGGTGTGTGAAGGCACAGAATGAATGAAGGTGTCTGAAGTCAGAATGCAGCTGTGTGAGCCATAGAATGGAGGTGTGTAAAGTCAGAATGGAGGTGTGTGAACTCATAGAATGGAGTGTGTGAAGTAACAATGGGGGTGTGGGGAGGTCATAGAATGGGGATGTGTGAAGTCAAATTGGAGGTGTGTGAAATCACAGAATGGAGGTGTGTCAACTCAGAAATGAGGTGAGTGAAGTCATAGAATGGAGGTGTGTGAATACATAGAATGGAAGTGTGTGAAATCATAGAATGGAGGTGTGTGAAGTCAAAGAATTGAGGTTTGCGAAGTCAGAATGGAGGTGTGTGAAGTCAGGATGGAGGTGGTGAAGTCACAGAATGGAGGTGTGTGAACTCAGAATGGAGGTGTGTGGTCACAGAACGGAGGTTTGTGAAGTCATAGAATGGAGGTGCGTGAAGTCATAGAATGGATGTTCTGAAGTGAGAATGAAGGTGTATGAAGTCAAAGAATGGAGGTTTGTGAAGTCAAAATGGAGGTGTGTGAACTCATAGAATGGAGGTGTGTGAACTCATAGAATGGAGGTGTGTGAAGTCATGAATGGAGGTGTGTGAAGTCAAAGAATGGAGGTGTGTGAAGTCAAACAATAAAGGTGTGTGAAGTCACAGAATGGAGGTGTGTGAACTCATAGAATGGAGGTGCATGAAGTCAAAGAATGGAGGTGTGTGAATTCATCGAACGGAGGTGTGTGAAGTCATGGAATGGAGGTGTGTGAAGTCAGATGAGTTGTGTGAAGTCATAGAATGGAGGTGTGTGAAGTCAGAATGGAGGTGTGTGAAGTCATAGAATGGAGGTGTGTGAAGTCAGAATGGATGTGTGTGAACTCATAGAATAGAGGTGTGTGAACTCAGAATGGAGGTGTGTGAAGTCACAGAATGGAGGTGTGTTAAGTCACAGAACGGAGGTGTTTGAACTCAGAATGGAGGTGTGTGAAGTCACAGAATGGAGGTGTGTGAAGTCATAGAATGGAGGTGTGTGAGGTCATAGAATGGAGGTGTGTGAAGTCACAGAATGGAGGTGTGTGAAGTCATAGAATGGATGTTTGTTAAGTAAGAATGAAGGTGTGTTAAGTCATAGAATGTAGGTGGGTGAAGGCGCAGAATGGAGGTGTGTGAAGTCATAGAATGGAGCTGTGTGAAGTCAGAATGGAGTGTGTGAAGTCATAGAATGGAGGTGTGTGAAGTCAGAATGGAGGTGTGTGAAGTCACAGAATGGAGGTGTGTTAAGTAACAGAACGGAGGTGTTTGAACTCAGAATGGAAGTGTGTGAAGTCACAGAACGGAGGTGTGTGAAGTCATAGAATGGAGTTGTGTGAAATCATAGAATGGAGGTTTGGGAAGTCAGAGAATGGAGCTGTGTGAAGTCAGAGTGGAGATGTGCGAAGTCATAGAATGGAGGTGTGTGAAGTCATAGAATGGAGGTGTGTGCAGTCATAGAATGGATGTGTGTAAAGTCCATAATGGAGGTGTGTGAAGTCACAGAATGGAGGTGTGTGAAGTCATAGAATGGAGCTGGTGTGAAGTCAGATTGGAGGTGTGTGAAGTCACAGAATGGAGGTGTGTTAAGTCAAAGAACGGAGGTGTTTGAACTCAGAATGGAGGTGTGTGAAGTCACAGAATGGAGATGTGTGCAGTCATAGAATGGAGCTGTGTGAAGTCAGATTGGAGTGTGTAAAGTCACAGAATGGAGGTGTGTGTACTCAGTTTGGAGGTGTGTGAACTCACAATGGAGGTGTGTGAAGTCAAAGAATGGAGTGTGTGAAGTCAGAGAATGGAATTGTGTGAAGTCATAGAATGGAGGTGTGTGAAGTGAGAATTGAGGTGTGTGAAGTCAGGGAATTGAGGTGTGTGAACTCAGAATGGAGGTGTGTGAAGTTACAGAATGGAGGTTTGTGAAGTCATAGAATGGAGGTGTGTGAATTCATAGAATGGATGTTTCTGAAGTAGAATGAAGTGTGTGAAGTCATAGAATGGAGGTGTGTGAAGTCAAAATGGAGGTGTGTGAACTCATAAAATGGAGATGTGTGAAGTCATGGAATGGAGGTTTGTGCAGTCCAAGAATATAGGTGTGTGAAGTCAAAAAATGGTGGTGTGTGAAGTCACAGAATGGAGGTGTGTGAAGTCACAGAATGAAGGTGTCTGAAGTCAGAATGCAGCTGTGTGAAGCCATATAATGGAGGTGTGTAAAGTCAGAATGGAGGTGTGTGAAGTCACAGAATGGAGGTGTGTGAAGGCACAGAATGAATGAAGGTGTCTGAAGTCAGAATGCAGCTGTGGTGAAGCCATAGAATGGAGGTGTGTAAAGTCAGAATGGAGGTGTGTGAACTCATAGAATGGAGTGTGTGGAAGTAACAATGGGGGTGTGGGAGGTCATAGAATGGGGATGTGTGAAGTCAAATTGGAGGTGTGTGAAATCACAGAATGGAGGTGTGTCAACTCAGAAATGAGGTGAGTGAAGTCATAGAATGGGAGGTGTGTGAATACATAGAATGGAAGTGTGTGAAATCATAGAATGGAGGTGTGTGAAGTCAAAGAATTGAGGTTTGCGAAGTCAGAATGGAGGTGTGTGAAGTCAGGATGGAGGTGGTGAAGTCACAGAATGGAGGTGTGTGAACTCAGAATGGAGGTGTGTGGTCACAGAACGGAGGTTTGGTGAAGTCATAGAATGGAGGTGCGTGAAGTCATAGAATGGATGTTTCTGAAGTGAGAATGAAGGTGTATGAAGTCAAAGAAGGAGGTGTGTGAAGTCAAACAATAAAGGTGTGTGAAGTCACAGAATGGAGGTGTGTGAACTCATAGAATGGAGGTGCATGAAGTCAAAGAATGGAGGTGTGTGAATTCATCGAATGGAGGTGTGTGAAGTGATGGAATGGAGGTTTGTGAAGTCAGATGGAGTTGTGTGAAGTCATAGAACGGAGGTGAGTGAAGTCATGGAATGGAGATGTGTGGAGTCAGAATGGAGGTGTGTGAAGTCATAGAATGGAGGTGTGTGAAGTCAGAATGGAGGTGTGTGAACTCATAGAATGGAGGTGTGTGAAGTCACAATGCAGGTGTGTGAAGTCATAGAATGGAGGTGTGTGAGGTCATAGAATGGAGGTGTGTGAAGTCACAGAATGGAGGTGTGTGAAGTCATAGAATGGAGGTGTGTGAAGTCACAGAATGGAGGTGTGTGAAGTCATTTAATGGAGGTTTGTGAAGTCATAGAATTTAGGTGTGTGAAGTCATAGAATGGAGGTGTGTGAAGTCACATAATGGAGGTGTGTGAAATCACAAAATGGAGGCGTGTGAACTCAGAATGGAGGTGTGTGAAGTCACAGAATGGAGGTGTGTGAAGTCATATAATGGAGGTGTGTGAAGTCACACAATGGGGGTGTGTGAAGTCGTAGAATGGAGGTGTGTGAAGTCATAGAATGGAGGTGTGTGAAGTCACAGAATGGAGGTGTTTGACGTCAGAGAATGGAGGTGTGTGAAATCAGAATGGAGGTGTGTGAAGTCACAGAATGGAGGTGTGTGCAGTCAGAATAGATGTGTGCGAAGTCATAGAATGGAGCTGTGTGAAGTCAGAATGGAGCTGTGTGAAGTCATAGAATGGAGGTGAGTGAAGTCAGAATGGCGGTGTGTGAACATAGAATGATGGCGTGTGAAGTCACAATGGAGGTGTGTGAAGTCATAGAATGGAGGTTTTTGAAGTCACAGAACGGAGGTGTGTGAAGTCATAGAATGGAGGTTTGTGAAGTCAGATTGGAGGTGTGTGAAGTCATAGAATGGAGGTGTGTCAACTCAGAAAGGAGGTGTGTGAAGTCATAGAATGGAGATGTGTGAAGTCATAGAATGGAGGTGTGTGAAATCATAGAATGGAGTTGTGTGAAGTCACAGAATTGAGGTGTGTGAAGTCAGAATGGAGGTGTGTGAAGTCCGAATGGAGGTGTGTGAAGTCATAGAATGGAGGTGTGTGAATTCAGAATGCATTTGTGTAAACTCATAGAATGGAGGTCTGTGAAGTCACAATGTAGGTGTGTGAAGTCACAGAATGGAGGTGTGTGAAGTCATAGAATGGAGGTGTGTGAAGTCACAGAATGAAGGTGTGTGAAGTCATATAATGGAGGTGTGTGAAGTCACAGAATGGAGGTGTGAGAAGTCAGAATGGAGTTATGTGAAGTCATAGAATGGAGGTGTGTGATGTCAGAATGGAGGTGTGTGAAGTCATAGAATGAAGGTGTGTGAAGTCAGAATGGAGGTGTGTGAAGTCACAATGCAGGTGTGTGAAGTCATAGAATGGAGGTCTGTGAAGTCACAGAATGGAGGTGTGTGAAGTCTAGAATGGAGCTGTGTGAAGTCAGATTGGAGGTGTGTGAAGTCACAGAATGGAGGTGTGTGAACTCAGAATGGAGGTGTGTGAAGCCACAGAATGGAGGTGTGTCAACTCAGAAATGAGGTGAGTGAAGTCATAGAATGGATGTGTGGGAAGTCATAATGGAGGTGTGTGAAGTCACAGAATTGAGGTGTGTGAAGTCACAGAATGGAGGTTTGTGAAGTCATAGAATGGAGGTGTGTGACGTCATAGAATGGAGGTGTGTGAAGTCATAGAATGGATGTTTGTTAAGTAAGAATGAAGGTGTGTTAAGTCATAGAATGGAGGTGTGTGAAGGCACATAATGGAGGTGTGTGAAGTCATAGAATGGAGGTGTGTGAAGTCAAAGAATGGATGTGTGTGAAGTCATAATGGAGGTGTGTGAAGTCACAGAATTGAGTTGTGTGAAGTCACAGAATGGAGGTGTGTGAAGTCATAGAATAGAGGTGTGTGACGTCATAGAATGGAGGTGTGTGAAGTCATAGAATATATGTTTGTTAAGTAAGAATGAAGGTGTGTTAAGTCATAGAATGGAGGTGTGTGAAGGCACAGAATGGAGGTGTGTGAAGTCATAGAATGGAGGTGTGTGAAGTCAGAATGGAGGTGTGTGAAGTCATAGAATGGAGGTTTTTTAAGTCACAGAATGGAAGTGTGTGAAGTCATAAATGGAGGTGTGTGAAGTCAGATTGGAGGTGTGTGAAGTCATAGAATGGAGGTGTGTCAACTCAGACAGGAGGTGTGTGAAGTCATAGAATGGAGGTGTGTGAAGTCATAGAATGGAGGTGTGTGAAATCATAGAATGGAGTTGTTTGAAGTCACAGAATTGAGGTGTGTGAAGTTAGAATGGAGGTGTGTGAAGTCACAATGTAGGTGTGTGAAGTCATAGAATGGAGGTGTGTGAATTCAGAATGCATTTGTGGGAACTCATAGAATGGAGGTCTGTGAAGTCACAATCTAGGTGTGTGAAGTCACAGAATGGAGGTGTGTGAAGTCATAGAATGGAGGTGTGTGAAGTCACAGAATGAAGGTGTGTGAAGTCATATAATGGAGGTGTGTGAAGTCACAGAATGGAGGTGTGTGAAGTCAGAATGGAGTTGTGTGAAGTCATAGAATGGAGGTGTGTGAAGTCAGAATGGAGGTGTGTGAAGTCATAGAATGAAGGTGTGTGAAGTCAGAATGGAGGTGTGTGAACTCATAGAATGGAGGTGTGTGAAGTCACAATGCAGGTGTGTGAATCATAGAATGGAGGTCTGTGAAGTCACAGAATGGAGGTGTGTGAAGCCTAGAATGGAGCTGTGTGAAGTCAGATTGGAGGTGTGTGAAGTCACAGAATGGAGGTGTGTGAAGTCATAGAATGAATGTGTGGGGAGTCATAATGGAGGTGTGTGAAGTCACAGAATTGAGGTGTGTGAAGCACAGAATGGAGGTTTGTGAAGCCATACAATGGAGGTGTGTGAAGTCATAGAATGGAGGTGTGTGAAGTCATAGAATGGATGTTTGTTAAGTAAGAATGAAGGTGTGTTAAGTCATAGAATGGAGGTGTGTGAAGGCACATAATGGAGGTGTGTGAAGTCATAGAATGGAGCTGTGTGAAGTCAAAATGGAGGTGTGTGAAGTCACAGAATGGAGGTGTGTGAACTCAGAATGGAGGTGTGAGAAGTCACAGAATGGAGGTGTGTTACGTCACAGAGTGGAGGTGTGTGAACTCAGAATGGAGGTGTGTGGAGTCACAGAATCTAGGTGTGTGAAGTCATAGAATAGAGGTGTGTGAAGTCATAGAATGGAGGTGTGTGAAGTCATAATGGAGGCGTGTGAAGTCACAGAATTGAGGTGTGTGAAGTCACAGAAGGGAGGTTTGTGAAGTCATAGAATGGAGGTGTGTGAAATCACAATGCAGGTGTGCGAAGTCATAGAATGGAGGTGTGTGAGGTCATAGAATGCAGGTGTATGAAGTCACAGAATGGAGGTGTGTGAAGTCATAGAATGGAGGTGGGTGAAGTCACAGAATGTAGGTGTGTGAAGTCATAGAATGGAGGTTTGTGAAGTCATAGAATTTAGGTGTGTGAAGTCATAGAATGGAGGTGTGTGAAGTCACAGAATGGAGGTGTGTGAAATCACAAAATGGAGGTGTGTGTACTCAGAATGGAGGTGTGTGAAGTCACAGAATGGAGGTGTGTGAAGTCATCGAATGGAGGTGTGTGAAGTCACTCAATGGGGGTGTGTGAAGTCATAGAATGGAGGTGTGTGAAGTCATAGAATGGAGGTGTGTGAAGTCACAGAATGGAGGTGTTTGACGTCAGAGAATGGAGGTGTGTGAAATCAGAATGGAGGTGTGTGAAGTCACAGAATGGACGTGTGTGAAGTCAGAATAGATGTGTGCGAAGTCATAGAATGCAGCTGTGTGAAGTCAGAATGGAGCTGTGTGAAGTCATACAATGGAGGTGAGTGAAGTCAGAATGGCGGTTTGTGAACTCATAGAATGATGGTGTGTGAAGTCACAATGGAGGTGTGTGAAGTCATAGAATGGAGGTGTGTGAAGTCACAGAATGGAAGTGTGTGAAGTCATAAAATGGAGGTGTGTGAAGTCAGATTGGAGGTGTGTGAAGTCATAGAATGGAGGTGTGTCAACTCAGACAGGAGGTGTGTGAAGTCATAGAATGGAGGTGTGTGAAGTCATAGAATGGAGGTGTGTGAAATCATAGAATGGAGTTGTGTTAAGTCACAGAATTGAGGTGTGTGAAGTCAGAATGGTGGTCTGTGAAGTCACAATGTAGGTGTGTGAAGTCACAGAATGGAGGTGTGTGAAGTCATAGAATGGAGGTGTGTGAAGTCACAGAATGAAGGTGTGTGAAGTCATATAATGGAGGTGTGTGAAGTCACACAATGGAGGTGTGTGAAGTCAGAATGGAGTTGTGTGAAGTGATAGAATGGAGGTGTGTGAAGTCAGAATCGAGGTGTGTGATGTCATAGAATGGAGGTGTGTGAAGTCAGAATGGAGGTGTGTGAACTCATAGAATGGAGGTGTGTGAAGTCACAATGGAGGTGTGTGAAGTTATAGAATGGAGGTGTGTGAAGTCACAGAATGGAGGTGTGTGAAGGCATAGATTGGAGCTGTGTGAAGTCAGATTGGAGGTGTGTGAAGTCACAGAATGGAGGTGTGTGAACTCAGAATGGAGGTGTGTGAAGTCACAGAATGGAGGTGTGTGAAGTCATAGAATGGAGGTGTGTGAAGTCACAGAATGAAGGTGTGTGAAGTCATATAATGGAGGTGTGTGAAGTCACAGAATGGAGGTGTGAGAAGTCAGAATGGAGTTATGTGAAGTCATAGAATGGAGGTGTGTGATGTCAGAATGGAGGTGTGTGAAGTCATAGAATGAAGGTGTGTGAAGTCAGAATGGAGGTGTGTGAAGTCACAATGCAGGTGTGTGAAGTCATAGAATGGAGGTCTGTGAAGTCACAGAATGGAGGTGTGTGAAGTCTAGAATGGAGCTGTGTGAAGTCAGATTGGAGGTGTGTGAAGTCACAGAATGGAGGTGTGTGAACTCAGAATGGAGGTGTGTGAAGCCACAGAATGGAGGTGTGTCAACTCAGAAATGAGGTGAGTGAAGTCATAGAATGGATGTGTGGGAAGTCATAATGGAGGTGTGTGAAGTCACAGAATTGAGGTGTGTGAAGTCACAGAATGGAGGTTTGTGAAGTCATAGAATGGAGGTGTGTGACGTCATAGAATGGAGGTGTGTGAAGTCATAGAATGGATGTTTGTTAAGTAAGAATGAAGGTGTGTTAAGTCATAGAATGGAGGTGTGTGAAGGCACATAATGGAGGTGTGTGAAGTCATAGAATGGAGGTGTGTGAAGTCAAAGAATGGATGTGTGTGAAGTCATAATGGAGGTGTGTGAAGTCACAGAATTGAGTTGTGTGAAGTCACAGAATGGAGGTGTGTGAAGTCATAGAATAGAGGTGTGTGACGTCATAGAATGGAGGTGTGTGAAGTCATAGAATATATGTTTGTTAAGTAAGAATGAAGGTGTGTTAAGTCATAGAATGGAGGTGTGTGAAGGCACAGAATGGAGGTGTGTGAAGTCATAGAATGGAGGTGTGTGAAGTCAGAATGGAGGTGTGTGAAGTCATAGAATGGAGGTTTTTTAAGTCACAGAATGGAAGTGTGTGAAGTCATAAATGGAGGTGTGTGAAGTCAGATTGGAGGTGTGTGAAGTCATAGAATGGAGGTGTGTCAACTCAGACAGGAGGTGTGTGAAGTCATAGAATGGAGGTGTGTGAAGTCATAGAATGGAGGTGTGTGAAATCATAGAATGGAGTTGTTTGAAGTCACAGAATTGAGGTGTGTGAAGTTAGAATGGAGGTGTGTGAAGTCACAATGTAGGTGTGTGAAGTCATAGAATGGAGGTGTGTGAATTCAGAATGCATTTGTGGGAACTCATAGAATGGAGGTCTGTGAAGTCACAATCTAGGTGTGTGAAGTCACAGAATGGAGGTGTGTGAAGTCATAGAATGGAGGTGTGTGAAGTCACAGAATGAAGGTGTGTGAAGTCATATAATGGAGGTGTGTGAAGTCACAGAATGGAGGTGTGTGAAGTCAGAATGGAGTTGTGTGAAGTCATAGAATGGAGGTGTGTGAAGTCAGAATGGAGGTGTGTGAAGTCATAGAATGAAGGTGTGTGAAGTCAGAATGGAGGTGTGTGAACTCATAGAATGGAGGTGTGTGAAGTCACAATGCAGGTGTGTGAATCATAGAATGGAGGTCTGTGAAGTCACAGAATGGAGGTGTGTGAAGCCTAGAATGGAGCTGTGTGAAGTCAGATTGGAGGTGTGTGAAGTCACAGAATGGAGGTGTGTGAAGTCATAGAATGAATGTGTGGGGAGTCATAATGGAGGTGTGTGAAGTCACAGAATTGAGGTGTGTGAAGCACAGAATGGAGGTTTGTGAAGCCATACAATGGAGGTGTGTGAAGTCATAGAATGGAGGTGTGTGAAGTCATAGAATGGATGTTTGTTAAGTAAGAATGAAGGTGTGTTAAGTCATAGAATGGAGGTGTGTGAAGGCACATAATGGAGGTGTGTGAAGTCATAGAATGGAGCTGTGTGAAGTCAAAATGGAGGTGTGTGAAGTCACAGAATGGAGGTGTGTGAACTCAGAATGGAGGTGTGAGAAGTCACAGAATGGAGGTGTGTTACGTCACAGAGTGGAGGTGTGTGAACTCAGAATGGAGGTGTGTGGAGTCACAGAATCTAGGTGTGTGAAGTCATAGAATAGAGGTGTGTGAAGTCATAGAATGGAGGTGTGTGAAGTCATAATGGAGGCGTGTGAAGTCACAGAATTGAGGTGTGTGAAGTCACAGAAGGGAGGTTTGTGAAGTCATAGAATGGAGGTGTGTGAAATCACAATGCAGGTGTGCGAAGTCATAGAATGGAGGTGTGTGAGGTCATAGAATGCAGGTGTATGAAGTCACAGAATGGAGGTGTGTGAAGTCATAGAATGGAGGTGGGTGAAGTCACAGAATGTAGGTGTGTGAAGTCATAGAATGGAGGTTTGTGAAGTCATAGAATTTAGGTGTGTGAAGTCATAGAATGGAGGTGTGTGAAGTCACAGAATGGAGGTGTGTGAAATCACAAAATGGAGGTGTGTGTACTCAGAATGGAGGTGTGTGAAGTCACAGAATGGAGGTGTGTGAAGTCATCGAATGGAGGTGTGTGAAGTCACTCAATGGGGGTGTGTGAAGTCATAGAATGGAGGTGTGTGAAGTCATAGAATGGAGGTGTGTGAAGTCACAGAATGGAGGTGTTTGACGTCAGAGAATGGAGGTGTGTGAAATCAGAATGGAGGTGTGTGAAGTCACAGAATGGACGTGTGTGAAGTCAGAATAGATGTGTGCGAAGTCATAGAATGCAGCTGTGTGAAGTCAGAATGGAGCTGTGTGAAGTCATACAATGGAGGTGAGTGAAGTCAGAATGGCGGTTTGTGAACTCATAGAATGATGGTGTGTGAAGTCACAATGGAGGTGTGTGAAGTCATAGAATGGAGGTGTGTGAAGTCACAGAATGGAAGTGTGTGAAGTCATAAAATGGAAGTGTGTGAAGTCAGATTGGAGGTGTGTGAAGTCATAGAATGGAGGTGTGTCAACTCAGACAGGAGGTGTGTGAAGTCATAGAATGGAGGTGTGTGAAGTCATAGAATGGAGGTGTGTGAAATCATAGAATGGAGTTGTGTTAAGTCACAGAATTGAGGTGTGTGAAGTCAGAATGGTGGTCTGTGAAGTCACAATGTAGGTGTGTGAAGTCACAGAATGGAGGTGTGTGAAGTCATAGAATGGAGGTGTGTGAAGTCACAGAATGAAGGTGTGTGAAGTCATATAATGGAGGTGTGTGAAGTCACACAATGGAGGTGTGTGAAGTCAGAATGGAGTTGTGTGAAGTGATAGAATGGAGGTGTGTGAAGTCAGAATCGAGGTGTGTGATGTCATAGAATGGAGGTGTGTGAAGTCAGAATGGAGGTGTGTGAACTCATAGAATGGAGGTGTGTGAAGTCACAATGGAGGTGTGTGAAGTTATAGAATGGAGGTGTGTGAAGTCACAGAATGGAGGTGTGTGAAGGCATAGATTGGAGCTGTGTGAAGTCAGATTGGAGGTGTGTGAAGTCACAGAATGGAGGTGTGTGAACTCAGAATGGAGGTGTGTGAAGTCACAGAATGGAGGTGTGTGAAGTCAGAGAATGGATGTGTGTGAAGTCAAAGAATGGATGTGTGTGAAGTCATAATGGAGGTGTGTGAAGTCACAGAATTGAGTTGTGTGAAGTCACAGAATGGAGGTGTGTGAAGTCATAGAATAGAGGTGTGTGACGTCATAGAATGGAGGTGTGTGAAGTCATAGAATATATGTTTGTTAAGTAAGAATGAAGGTGTGTTAAGTCATAGAATGGAGGTGTGTGAAGGCACAGAATGGAGGTGTGTGAAGTCATAGAATGGAGGTGTGTGAAGTCAGAATGGAGGTGTGTGAAGTCATAGAATGGAGGTTTTTTAAGTCACAGAATGGAAGTGTGTGAAGTCATAAAATGGAGGTGTGTGAAGTCAGATTGGAGGTGTGTGAAGTCATAGAATGGAGGTGTGTCAACTCAGACAGGAGGTGTGTGAAGTCATAGAATGGAGGTGTGTGAAGTCATAGAATGGAGGTGTGTGAAATCATAGAATGGAGTTGTTTGAAGTCACAGAATTGAGGTGTGTGAAGTTAGAATGGAGGTGTGTGAAGTCACAATGTAGGTGTGTGAAGTCATAGAATGGAGGTGTGTGAATTCAGAATGCATTTGTGGGAACTCATAGAATGGAGGTCTGTGAAGTCACAATCTAGGTGTGTGAAGTCACAGAATGGAGGTGTGTGAAGTCATAGAATGGAGGTGTGTGAAGTCACAGAATGAAGGTGTGTGAAGTCATATAATGGAGGTGTGTGAAGTCACAGAATGGAGGTGTGTGAAGTCAGAATGGAGTTGTGTGAAGTCATAGAATGGAGGTGTGTGAAGTCAGAATGGAGGTGTGTGAAGTCATAGAATGAAGGTGTGTGAAGTCAGAATGGAGGTGTGTGAACTCATAGAATGGAGGTGTGTGAAGTCACAATGCAGGTGTGTGAATCATAGAATGGAGGTCTGTGAAGTCACAGAATGGAGGTGTGTGAAGCCTAGAATGGAGCTGTGTGAAGTCAGATTGGAGGTGTGTGAAGTCACAGAATGGAGGTGTGTGAAGTCATAGAATGAATGTGTGGGGAGTCATAATGGAGGTGTGTGAAGTCACAGAATTGAGGTGTGTGAAGCACAGAATGGAGGTTTGTGAAGCCATACAATGGAGGTGTGTGAAGTCATAGAATGGAGGTGTGTGAAGTCATAGAATGGATGTTTGTTAAGTAAGAATGAAGGTGTGTTAAGTCATAGAATGGAGGTGTGTGAAGGCACATAATGGAGGTGTGTGAAGTCATAGAATGGAGCTGTGTGAAGTCAAAATGGAGGTGTGTGAAGTCACAGAATGGAGGTGTGTGAACTCAGAATGGAGGTGTGAGAAGTCACAGAATGGAGGTGTGTTAAGTCACAGAGTGGAGGTGTGTGAACTCAGAATGGAGGTGTGTGGAGTCACAGAATCTAGGTGTGTGAAGTCATAGAATAGAGGTGTGTGAAGTCATAGAATGGAGGTGTGTGAAGTCATAATGGAGGCGTGTGAAGTCACAGAATTGAGGTGTGTGAAGTCACAGAAGGGAGGTTTGTGAAGTCATACAATGGAGGTGTGTGAAATCACAATGCAGGTGTGCGAAGTCATGGAATGGAGGTGTGTGAGGTCATAGAATGCAGGTGTATGAAGTCACAGAATGGAGGTGTGTGAAGTCATAGAATGGAGGTGGGTGAAGTCACAGAATGTAGGTGTGTGAAGTCATAGAATGGAGGTTTGTGAAGTCATAGAATTTAGGTGTGTGAAGTCATAGAATGGAGGTGTGTGAAGTCACAGAATGGAGGTGTGTGAAATCACAAAATGGAGGTGTGTGTACTCAGAATGGAGGTGTGTGAAGTCACAGAATGGAGGTGTGTGAAGTCATCGAATGGAGGTGTGTGAAGTCACTCAATGGGGGTGTGTGAAGTCATAGAATGGAGGTGTGTGAAGTCATAGAATGGAGGTGTGTGAAGTCACAGAATGGAGGTGTTTGACGTCAGAGAATGGAGGTGTGTGAAATCAGAATGGAGGTGTGTGAAGTCACAGAATGGACGTGTGTGAAGTCAGAATAGATGTGTGCGAAGTCATAGAATGCAGCTGTGTGAAGTCAGAATGGAGCTGTGTGAAGTCATACAATGGAGGTGAGTGAAGTCAGAATGGCGGTTTGTGAACTCATAGAATGATGGTGTGTGAATTCACAATGGAGGTGTGTGAAGTCATAGAATGGAGGTGTGTGAAGTCACAGAATGGAAGTGTGTGAAGTCATAAAATGGAGGTGTGTGAAGTCAGATTGGAGGTGTGTGAAGTCATAGAATGGAGGTGTGTCAACTCAGACAGGAGGTGTGTGAAGTCATAGAATGGAGGTGTGTGAAGTCATAGAATGGAGGTGTGTGAAATCATAGAATGGAGTTGTGTTAAGTCACAGAATTGAGGTGTGTGAAGTCAGAATGGTGGTCTGTGAAGTCACAATGTAGGTGTGTGAAGTCACAGAATGGAGGTGTGTGAAGTCATAGAATGGAGGTGTGTGAAGTCACAGAATGAAGGTGTGTGAAGTCATATAATGGAGGTGTGTGAAGTCACACAATGGAGGTGTGTGAAGTCAGAATGGAGTTGTGTGAAGTGATAGAATGGAGGTGTGTGAAGTCAGAATCGAGGTGTGTGATGTCATAGAATGGAGGTGTGTGAAGTCAGAATGGAGGTGTGTGAACTCATAGAATGGAGGTGTGTGAAGTCACAATGGAGGTGTGTGAAGTTATAGAATGGAGGTGTGTGAAGTCACAGAATGGAGGTGTGTGAAGGCATAGATTGGAGCTGTGTGAAGTCAGATTGGAGGTGTGTGAAGTCACAGAATGGAGGTGTGTGAACTCAGAATGGAGGTGTGTGAAGTCACAGAATGGAGGTGTGTGAAGTCAGAGAATGGAGGTTTGTGAAGTCAAAGAATGGATGTGTGTGAAGTCATAATGGAGGTGTGTGAAGTCACAGAATTGAGTTGTGTGAAGTCACAGAATGGAGGTGTGTGAAGTCATAGAATAGAGGTGTGTGACGTCATAGAATGGAGGTGTGTGAAGTCATAGAATATATGTTTGTTAAGTAAGAATGAAGGTGTGTTAAGTCATAGAATGGAGGTGTGTGAAGGCACAGAATGGAGGTGTGTGAAGTCATAGAATGGAGGTGTGTGAAGTCAGAATGGAGGTGTGTGAAGTCATAGAATGGAGGTTTTTTAAGTCACAGAATGGAAGTGTGTGAAGTCATAAAATGGAGGTGTGTGAAGTCAGATTGGAGGTGTGTGAAGTCATAGAATGGAGGTGTGTCAACTCAGACAGGAGGTGTGTGAAGTCATAGAATGGAGGTGTGTGAAGTCATAGAATGGAGGTGTGTGAAATCATAGAATGGAGTTGTTTGAAGTCACAGAATTGAGGTGTGTGAAGTTAGAATGGAGGTGTGTGAAGTCACAATGTAGGTGTGTGAAGTCATAGAATGGAGGTGTGTGAATTCAGAATGCATTTGTGGGAACTCATAGAATGGAGGTCTGTGAAGTCACAATCTAGGTGTGTGAAGTCACAGAATGGAGGTGTGTGAAGTCATAGAATGGAGGTGTGTGAAGTCACAGAATGAAGGTGTGTGAAGTCATATAATGGAGGTGTGTGAAGTCACAGAATGGAGGTGTGTGAAGTCAGAATGGAGTTGTGTGAAGTCATAGAATGGAGGTGTGTGAAGTCAGAATGGAGGTGTGTGAAGTCATAGAATGAAGGTGTGTGAAGTCAGAATGGAGGTGTGTGAACTCATAGAATGGAGGTGTGTGAAGTCACAATGCAGGTGTGTGAATCATAGAATGGAGGTCTGTGAAGTCACAGAATGGAGGTGTGTGAAGCCTAGAATGGAGCTGTGTGAAGTCAGATTGGAGGTGTGTGAAGTCACAGAATGGAGGTGTGTGAAGTCATAGAATGAATGTGTGGGGAGTCATAATGGAGGTGTGTGAAGTCACAGAATTGAGGTGTGTGAAGCACAGAATGGAGGTTTGTGAAGCCATACAATGGAGGTGTGTGAAGTCATAGAATGGAGGTGTGTGAAATCATAGAATGGATGTTTGTTAAGTAAGAATGAAGGTGTGTTAAGTCATAGAATGGAGGTGTGTGAAGGCACATAATGGAGGTGTGTGAAGTCATAGAATGGAGCTGTGTGAAGTCAAAATGGAGGTGTGTGAAGTCACAGAATGGAGGTGTGTGAACTCAGAATGGAGGTGTGAGAAGTCACAGAATGGAGGTGTGTTAAGTCACAGAGTGGAGGTGTGTGAACTCAGAATGGAGGTGTGTGGAGTCACAGAATCTAGGTGTGTGAAGTCACAGAATAGAGGTGTGTGAAGTCATAGAATGGAGGTGTGTGAAGTCATAATGGAGGCGTGTGAAGTCACAGAATTGAGGTGTGTGAAGTCACAGAAGGGAGGTTTGGAAGTCATAGAATGGAGGTGTGTGAAATCACAATGCAGGTGTGCGAAGTCATAGAATGGAGGTGTGTGAGGTCATAGAATGCAGGTGAATGAAGTCACAGAATGGAGGTGTGTGAAGTCATAGAATGGAGGTGGGTGAAGTCACAGAATGTAGGTGTGTGAAGTCATAGAATGGAGGTTTGTGAAGTCATAGAATTTAGGTGTGTGAAGTCATAGAATGGAGGTGTGTGAAGTCACAGAATGGAGGTGTGTGAAATCACAAAATGGAGGTGTGTGTACTCAGAATGGAGGTGTGTGAAGTCACAGAATGGAGGTGTGTGAAGTCATAGAATGGAGGTGTGTGAAGTCACTCAATGGGGGTGTGTGAAGTCATAGAATGGAGGTGTGTGAAGTCATAGAATGGAGGTGTGTGAAGTCACAGAATGGAGGTGTTTGACGTCAGAGAATGGAGGTGTGTGAAATCAGAATGGAGGTGTGTGAAGTCACAGAATGGACGTGTGTGAAGTCAGAATAGATGTGTGCGAAGTCATAGAATGCAGCTCTGTGAAGTCAGAATGGAGCTGTGTGAAGTCATACAATGGAGGTGAGTGAAGTCAGAATGGCGGTGTGTGAACTCATAGAATGATGGTGTGTGAAGTCACAATGGAGGTGTGTGAAGTCATAGAATGGAGGTGTGTGAAGTCACAGAATGGAAGTGTGTGAAGTCATAAAATGGAGGTGTGTGAAGTCAGATTGGAGGTGTGTGAAGTCATAGAATGGAGGTGTGTCAACTCAGACAGGAGGTGTGTGAAGTCATAGAATGGAGGTGTGTGAAGTCATAGAATGGAGGTGTGTGAAATCATAGAATGGAGTTGTGTTAAGTCACAGAATTGAGGTGTGTGAAGTCAGAATGGTGGTCTGTGAAGTCACAATGTAGGTGTGTGAAGTCACAGAATGGAGGTGTGTGAAGTCATAGAATGGAGGTGTGTGAAGTCACAGAATGAAGGTGTGTGAAGTCATATAATGGAGGTGTGTGAAGTCACACAATGGAGGTGTGTGAAGTCAGAATGGAGTTGTGTGAAGTGATAGAATGGAGGTGTGTGAAGTCAGAATCGAGGTGTGTGATGTCATAGAATGGAGGTGTGTGAAGTCAGAATGGAGGTGTGTGAACTCATAGAATGGAGGTGTGTGAAGTCACAATGGAGGTGTGTGAAGTTATAGAATGGAGGTGTGTGAAGTCACAGAATGGAGGTGTGTGAAGGCATAGATTGGAGCTGTGTGAAGTCAGATTGGAGGTGTGTGAAGTCACAGAATGGAGGTGTGTGAACTCAGATTGGAGGTGTGTGAAGTCACAGAATGGAGGTGTGTGAAGTCATAGAATGGAGGTGTGTGAAGTCAAAGAATGGATGTGTGTGAAGTCATAATGGAGGTGTGTGAAGTCACAGAATTGAGTTGTGTGAAGTCACAGAATGGAGGTGTGTGAAGTCATAGAATAGAGGTGTGTGACGTCATAGAATGGAGGTGTGTGAAGTCATAGAATGGATGTTTGTTAAGTAAGAATGAAGGTGTGTTAAGTCATAGAATGGAGGTGTGTGAAGGCACAGAATGGAGGTGTGTGAAGTCATAGAATGGAGGTGTGTGAAGTCAGAATGGAGGTGTGTGAACTCATAGAATGGAGGTGTGTGAAGTCAGAATGGAGGTGTGTGAACTCATAGAATGGAGGTGTATAAGGTCATAGAATGGAGGTGTGTGAAGTCACAGAATGGAGGTGTGTGAAGTCATAGAATGGAGGTGTGTGAAGTCACAGAATGGAGGTGTGTGAAGTCATAGAATGGAGGTTTGTGAAGTCATAGACTTTAGGTGTGTGAAGTCATAGAAAGGAGGCGTGTGAAGTCACAGAATGGAGGTGTGGGAAATCACAAAATGAAGGTGTGTGAAGTCACACAATGGGGGTGTGTGAAGTCATAGAATGGAGGTGTGTGAAGTCATAGAATGGAGGTGTGTGAATTCAGAATGCATTTGTGTAAACTCATAGAATGGAGGTCTGTGAAGTCACAATGTAGGTGTGTGAAGTCACAGAATGGAGGTGTGTGAAGTCATAGAATGGAGGTGCGTGAATCACAGAATGGAGGTGTGTGAAGTCACAGAATGGAGGTGTGTGAAGTCACAGAATGGAGGTGTGTGAACTCACAATGGAGGTGTGTGAAGTCAAAGAATGGAGGTGTGTGAAGTCACAGAATGGAATTGTGTGAAGTCATAGAATGGAGATGTGTGAAGTGAGAATTGAGGTGTGTGAAGTCACGGAATTGAGGTGTGTGAACTCAGAATGGAGGTGTGTGAAGTCACAGAATGTCGGTGTCTGTAGTCAGAATGCAGCTGTGTGAAGCCATCGAATGGACGTGTGTGAAGTCAGAATGGAGGTGTGTGAACTCATAGAATGGAGTGTGTGAAGTCACAATGGCGGTGTGTGAAGTCATAGAATGGGGGTGTGTGAAGTCAAATTGGAGGTGTGTGAAATCACAGAATGGAGGTGTGTCAACTCAGAAATGAGGTGACTGAAGTCACAGAATGGAGGTGTGTGAAGTCATAGAATAGAGGTGTGTGAAGTCACACAATGGGGGTGTGTGAAGTCATATAATGGAGGTGTGTGAAGTCATAGAATGGAGGTGTGTGAAGTCACAGAATGGAGGTGTTTGACGTCAGAGAATGGAGGTGTGTGAAATCAGAATGGAGGTGTGTGACGTCACACAATGGAGGTGTGTGAAGTCAGAATAGATGTGCGAAGTCATAGAATGGAGCTGTGTGAAGTCATGGAATGGAGGTGAGTGAAGTCAGAATGGCGGTGTGTGAACATAGAATGATGGTGTGTGAAGTCACAATGGAGGTGTGTGAATTCATAGAATGGAGGTTTTTGAAGTCACAGAATGGAAGGGTGTGAAGTCATAGAATGGAGGTGCGTGAAGTCAGATTGGACGTGTGTGAAGTCATAGAATGGAGGTGTGTCAACTCAGAAAGGAGGTGTGTGAAGTCATAGAATGGAGTTGTGTGAAGTCATAGAATGGAGGTGTGTGAAATCATAGAATGGAGTTGTGTGAAGTCACAGAATTGAGGTGTGTGAACTCAGAACGGAGGTGTGTGAAGTCAGAATGGAGGTGTGTGAAGTCATAGAATGGAGGTGTGTGAATTCAGAATGCATTTGTGTGAAGTCATAGAATGGAGGTGTTTGAAGTCACAATGTAGGTGTGTGAAGTCACAGAGTGGAGGTGTGTGAAGTCATAGAATGGAGGTGTTTGAAGTCAACAAATGGAGGTGTGTGAAGTCATATAATGGAGGTGTGTGAAGTCACAGAATGGAGGTGTGTGAAGTCAGAATGGAGTTGTGTGAAGTCATAGAATGGGGGTGTGCGAAGTCAGAATGAAGGTGTGTGAAGTCATAGAATGGAGGTGTGTGAAGTCACAGAATGGAGGTATGTGAACTCATAGAATGGAGCTCTGTGAAGTCAGATTGGAGGTGTGTGAAGTCACAGAATGGAGGTGGGTGAACTCAGAATGGAGGTGTGTGAAGTCACAGAATGGAGGTGAGTGAAGTCATAGAATGGAGATGTGTGAAGTCATAGAATGGATGTGTGTGAAGTCATAATGGAGGTGTGTTAAGTCACAGAATTGAGGTGTGTGAAATCACAGAATGGAGGTGTGTGAAGTCATAGAATGGAGGTGTGTGAAGTCATAGAATGGAGGTGTGAGAAGTCCTAAAATGGATGTTTGTTAAGTAAGAATGAAGGTGTGTTAAGTCATAGAATGGAGGTGTGTGAAGGCACAGAATGGAGGTGTGTGAAGTCACAGAATTGAGGTGTGTGAACTCAGAATGGAGGTGTGTGAAGTCACAGAATGGAGGTGTGTGAAGTCACAGAATGGAGGTGTGTGAACTCAGAATGGAGGTGTGTGAAGTCACAGAATGGAGGTGTGTTAAACCACAGAGTGGAGGTGTGTGAACTCAGAATGGAGGTGTGTGAAGTCACAGAATGGAGGTGTGTTAAGTCACAGACTGGAGGTGTGTGAACTCAGAATGGAGGTGTGTGAAGTCACAGAATCTAGGTGTGTGAAGTCATAGAATGGAGGTGTGTGAAGTCATAGAATGGAGGTCTGTGAAGTCATAATGGAGGCGTGTGAAGTCACAGAATTGAGGTGTGTGAAGTCACAGAATGGAGTTGTGTGAAGTCATAGAATGGAAGTGTGTGAAGTCAGAACGGAGGTGTGTGAACTCAGATTGGAGGTGTGGGAAGTCACAATTGAGGTGTGTGAAGTTATAGAATGGAGGTGTGTGAAGTCACAGAATGGAGGGGTGTGAAGTCAAAGACTGGAGGTGTGTGAACTCATAGAATGGAGGTGTGTGAAGTCATAGAATGGAGGTGTGTGAAGTCACAGAATGAAGGTGCGTTAAGTCACAGAATGGAGGTTTGTGAACTCAGAATGGAGGTGTGTGAAGTCACAGAATGGAGGTGTGGGAAGTCATAGAATGGAGTTGTGTGAAGTCACAGAATGGAGGTGTGTGAATTAATATAATGGAGGTGTGAGAAATCATAGAATGGAGGTGCGTGAAGTCACAGAATGGAGGTGTGTGAAGTCACAGAATGGAGGTGTGTGAAGTCACAGAATGGAGGTGTGTGAACTCACAATGGAGGTGTGTGAAGTCATAGAATGGAGGTTTATGAAGCGAGAATTGAGGTGTGTGAAATCACGGAATTGATGTGTGTGAACGCAGAATGGAGGTGTGTGAAGTCACAGAATGACCTTGTCTGAAGTCAGAATGCAGCTGTGTGAAGCCATACAATGGACGTGTGTGAAATCAGAATGGAGGTGTGTGAACTCATAGAATGGAGTTTGTGAAGTCACAATGGGAGTGTGTGAAGTCATAGAATGGGGGTGTGTGAAGTCAAATTGGAGGTGTGTGAAATCACAGAATGGAGGTGTGTCAACTCAGAAATGAGGTGAGTGAAGTCATAGAATGGAGGTGTGTGAATTCATAGAATGGAAGTGTGTGAAATCAGAGAATGGAAGTGTGTGAAATCAGAGAATGGAGGTGTGTGAAGTCAAAGAATTGAGGTTTGTGAAGTCAGAATGGAGGTGTGTGAAGTCAGGATGGAGGTGGGTGAAGTCACAGAATGGAGGTGTGGGAACTCAGAATGGAGGTGTGTGGTCACAGAACGGAGGTTTGTGAAGTCATAGAATGGAGGTGCGTGAAGTCATAGAATGGATGTTTCTGAAGAGAGAATGTAGGTGTATGAAGTCAAAGAATGGAGGTGTGTGAACTCATAGAACGGAGGTGTGTGAAGTCATGGAATGGAGGTGTGTGAAGTCAAAGAATGGAGGTGTGTGAAGTCAAACAATAAAGGTGTGTGAAGTCACAGAATGGAGGTGTGTGAACTCATAGAATGGAGGTGCATGAAGTCAAAGAATGGAGGTGTGTGAATTCATCGAACGGAGGTGTGTGAAGTCATGGAATGGAGGTGTGTGAAGTCAGATGGAGTTGTGTGAAGTCATAGAATGGAGGTGTGTGAAGTCAGAATGGAGGTGTGTGAAGTCATAGAATGGAGGTGTGTGAAGTCAGAATGGATGTGTGTGAACTCATAGAATAGAGGTGTGTGAACTCAGAATGGAGGTGTGTGAAGTCACAGAATGGAGGTGTGTTAAGTCACAGAACGGAGGTGTTTGAACTCAGAATGGAGGTGTGTGAAGTCACAGAATGGAGGTGTGTGAAGTCATAGAATGGAGGTGTGTGAGGTCATAGAATGGAGGTGTGTGAAGTCACAGAATGGAGGTGTGTGAAGTCATAGAATGGATGTTTGTTAAGTAAGAATGAAGGTGTGTTAAGTCATAGAATGTAGGTGGGTGAAGGCGCAGAATGGAGGTGTGTGAAGTCATAGAATGGAGCTGTGTGAAGTCAGAATGGAGGTGTGTGAAGTCACAGAATGGAGGTGTGTGAAGTCAGAATGGAGGTGTGTGAAGTCACAGAATGGAGGTGTGTTAAGTAACAGAACGGAGGTGTTTGAACTCAGAATGGAAGTGTGTGAAGTCACAGAACGGAGGTGTGTGAAGTCATAGAATGGAGTTGTGTGAAATCATAGAATGGAGGTTTGGGAAGTCAGAGAATGGAGCTGTGTGAAGTCAGAGTGGAGATGTGCGAAGTCATAGAATGGAGGTGTGTGAAGTCATAGAATGGAGGTGTGTGCAGTCATAGAATGGATGTGTGTAAAGTCATAATGGAGGTGTGTGAAGTCACAGAATGGAGGTGTGTGAAGTCATAGAATGGAGCTGTGTGAAGTCAGATTGGAGGTGTGTGAAGTCACAGAATGGAGGTGTGTTAAGTCAAAGAACGGAGGTGTTTGAACTCAGAATGGAGGTGTGTGAAGTCACAGAATGGAGATGTGTGCAGTCAAAGAATGGAGCTGTGTGAAGTCAGATTGGAGGTGTGTAAAGTCACAGAATGGAGGTGTGTGTACTCAGTTTGGAGGTGTGTGAACTCACAATGGAGGTGTGTGAAGTCAAAGAATGGAGGTGTGTGAAGTCAGAGAATGGAATTGTGTGAAGTCATAGAATGGAGGTGTGTGAAGTGAGAATTGAGGTGTGTGAAGTCAGGGAATTGAGGTGTGTGAACTCAGAATGGAGGTGTGTGAAGTTACAGAATGGAGGTTTGTGAAGTCATAGAATGGAGGTGTGTGAATTCATAGAATGGATGTTTCTGAAGTAGAATGAAGGTGTGTGAAGTCATAGAATGGAGGTGTGTGAAGTCAAAATGGAGGTGTGTGAACTCATAAAATGGAGATGTGTGAAGTCATGGAATGGAGGTTTGTGCAGTCCAAGAATATAGGTGTGTGAAGTCAAAAAATGGTGGTGTGTGAAGTCACAGAATGGAGGTGTGTGAAGTCACAGAATGAAGGTGTCTGAAGTCAGAATGCAGCTGTGTGAAGCCATATAATGGAGGTGTGTAAAGTCAGAATGGAGGTGTGTGAAGTCACAGAATGGAGGTGTGTGAAGGCACAGAATGAATGAAGGTGTCTGAAGTCAGAATGCAGCTGTGTGAAGCCATAGAATGGAGGTGTGTAAAGTCAGAATGGAGGTGTGTGAACTCATAGAATGGAGTGTGTGAAGTAACAATGGGGGTGTGGGAGGTCATAGAATGGGGGTGTGTGAAGTCAAATTGGAGGTGTGTGAAATCACAGAATGGAGGTGTGTCAACTCAGAAATGAGGTGAGTGAAGTCATAGAATGGAGGTGTGTGAATACATAGAATGGAAGTGTGTGAAATCATAGAATGGAGGTGTGTGAAGTCAAAGAATTGAGGTTTGCGAAGTCAGAATGGAGGTGTGTGAAGTCAGGATGGAGGTGGTGAAGTCACAGAATGGAGGTGTGTGAACTCAGAATGGAGGTGTGTGGTCACAGAACGGAGGTTTGTGAAGTCATAGAATGGAGGTGCGTGAAGTCATAGAATGGATGTTTCTGAAGTGAGAATGAAGGTGTATGAAGTCAAAGAATGGAGGTTTGTGAAGTCAAAATGGAGGTGTGTGAACTCATAGAATGGAGGTGTGTGAACTCATAGAATGGAGGTGTGTGAAGTCATGGAATGGAGGTGTGTGAAGTCAAAGAATGGAGGTGTGTGAAGTCAAACAATAAAGGTGTGTGAAGTCACAGAATGGAGGTGTGTGAACTCATAGAATGGAGGTGCATGAAGTCAAAGAATGGAGGTGTGTGAATTCATCGAACGGAGGTGTGTGAAGTCATGGAATGGAGGTGTGTGAAGTCAGATGGAGTTGTGTGAAGTCATAGAATGGAGGTGTGTGAAGTCAGAATGGAGGTGTGTGAAGTCATAGAATGGAGGTGTGTGAAGTCAGAATGGATGTGTGTGAACTCATAGAATAGAGGTGTGTGAACTCAGAATGGAGGTGTGTGAAGTCACAGAATGGAGGTGTGTTAAGTCACAGAACGGAGGTGTTTGAACTCAGAATGGAGGTGTTTGAAGTCACAGAATGGAGGTGTGTGAAGTCATAGAATGGAGGTGTGTGAGGTCATAGAATGGAGGTGTGTGAAGTCACAGAATGGAGGTGTGTGAAGTCATAGAATGGATGTTTGTTAAGTAAGAATGAAGGTGTGTTAAGTCATAGAATGTAGGTGGGTGAAGGCGCAGAATGGAGGTGTGTGAAGTCATAGAATGGAGCTGTGTGAAGTCAGAATGGAGGTGTGTGAAGTCACAGAATGGAGGTGTGTGAAGTCAGAATGGAGGTGTGTGAAGTCACAGAATGGAGGTGTGTTAAGTAACAGAACGGAGGTGTTTGAACTCAGAATGGAAGTGTGTGAAGTCACAGAACGGAGGTGTGTGAAGTCATAGAATGGAGTTGTGTGAAATCATAGAATGGAGGTTTGGGAAGTCAGAGAATGGAGCTGTGTGAAGTCAGAGTGGAGATGTGCGAAGTCATAGAATGGAGGTGTGTGAAGTCATAGAATGGAGGTGTGTGCAGTCATAGAATGGATGTGTGTAAAGTCATAATGGAGGTTTGTGAAGTCACAGAATGGAGGTGTGTGAAGTCATAGAATGGAGCTGTGTGAAGTCAGATTGGAGGTGTGTGAAGTCACAGAATGGAGGTGTGTTAAGTCAAAGAACGGAGGTGTTTGAACTCAGAATGGAGGTGTGTGAAGTCACAGAATGGAGATGTGTGCAGTCATAGAATGGAGCTGTGTGAAGTCAGATTGGAGGTGTGTAAAGTCACAGAATGGAGGTGTGTGTACTCAGTTTGGAGGTGTGTGAACTCACAATGGAGGTGTGTGAAGTCAAAGAATGGAGGTGTGTGAAGTCAGAGAATGGAATTGTGTGAAGTCATAGAATGGAGGTGTGTGAAGTGAGAATTGAGGTGTGTGAAGTCAGGGAATTGAGGTGTGTGAACTCAGAATGGAGGTGTGTGAAGTTACAGAATGGAGGTTTGTGAAGTCATAGAATGGAGGTGTGTGAATTCATAGAATGGATGTTTCTGAAGTAGAATGAAGGTGTGTGAAGTCATAGAATGGAGGTGTGTGAAGTCAAAATGGAGGTGTGTGAACTCATAAAATGGAGATGTGTGAAGTCATGGAATGGAGGTTTGTGCAGTCCAAGAATATAGGTGTGTGAAGTCAAAAAATGGTGGTGTGTGAAGTCACAGAATGGAGGTGTGTGAAGTCACAGAATGAAGGTGTCTGAAGTCAGAATGCAGCTGTGTGAAGCCATATAATGGAGGTGTGTAAAGTCAGAATGGAGGTGTGTGAAGTCACAGAATGGAGGTGTGTGAAGGCACAGAATGAATGAAGGTGTCTGAAGTCAGAATGCAGCTGTGTGAAGCCATAGAATGGAGGTGTGTAAAGTCAGAATGGAGGTGTGTGAACTCATAGAATGGAGTGTGTGAAGTAACAATGGGGGTGTGGGAGGTCATAGAATGGGGGTGTGTGAAGTCAAATTGGAGGTGTGTGAAATCACAGAATGGAGGTGTGTCAACTCAGAAATGAGGTGAGTGAAGTCATAGAATGGAGGTGTGTGAATACATAGAATGGAAGTGTGTGAAATCATAGAATGGAGGTGTGTGAAGTCAAAGAATTGAGGTTTGCGAAGTCAGAATGGAGGTGTGTGAAGTCAGGATGGAGGTGGTGAAGTCACAGAATGGAGGTGTGTGAACTCAGAATGGAGGTGTGTGGTCACAGAACGGAGGTTTGTGAAGTCATAGAATGGAGGTGCGTGAAGTCATAGAATGGATGTTTCTGAAGTGAGAATGAAGGTGTATGAAGTCAAAGAATGGAGGTTTGTGAAGTCAAAATGGAGGTGTGTGAACTCATAGAATGGAGGTGTGTGAACTCATAGAATGGAGGTGTGTGAAGTCATGGAATGGAGGTGTGTGAAGTCAAAGAATGGAGGTGTGTGAAGTCAAACAATAAAGGTGTGTGAAGTCACAGAATGGAGGTGTGTGAACTCATAGAATGGAGGTGCATGAAGTCAAAGAATGGAGGTGTGTGAATTCATCGAATGGAGGTGTGTGAAGTGATGGAATGGAGGTTTGTGAAGTCAGATGGAGTTGTGTGAAGTCATAGAACGGAGGTGAGTGAAGTCATGGAATGGAGACGTGTGGAGTCAGAATGGAGGTGTGTGAAGTCATAGAATGGAGGTGTGTGAAGTCAGAATGGAGGTGTGTGAACTCATAGAATGGAGGTGTGTGAAGTCACAATGCAGGTGTGTGAAGTCATAGAATGGAGGTGTGTGAGGTCATAGAATGGAGGTGTGTGAAGTCACAGAATGGAGGTGTGTGAAGTCATAGAATGGAGGTGTGTGAAGTCACAGAATGGAGGTGTGTGAAGTCATATAATGGAGGTTTGTGAAGTCATAGAATTTAGGTGTGTGAAGTCATAGAATGGAGGTGTGTGAAGTCACATAATGGAGGTGTGTGAAATCACAAAATGGAGGCGTGTGAACTCAGAATGGAGGTGTGTGAAGTCACAGAATGGAGGTGTGTGAAGTCATATAATGGAGGTGTGTGAAGTCACACAATGGGGGTGTGTGAAGTCGTAGAATGGAGGTGTGTGAAGTCATAGAATGGAGGTGTGTGAAGTCACAGAATGGAGGTGTTTGACGTCAGAGAATGGAGGTGTGTGAAATCAGAATGGAGGTGTGTGAAGTCACAGAATGGAGGTGTGTGAAGTCAGAATAGATGTGTGCGAAGTCATAGAATGGAGCTGTGTGAAGTCAGAATGGAGCTGTGTGAAGTCATAGAATGGAGGTGAGTGAAGTCAGAATGGCGGTGTGTGAACATAGAATGATGGCGTGTGAAGTCACAATGGAGGTGTGTGAAGTCATAGAATGGAGGTTTTTGAAGTCACAGAACGGAGGTGTGTGAAGTCATAGAATGGAGGTTTGTGAAGTCAGATTGGAGGTGTGTGAAGTCATAGAATGGAGGTGTGTCAACTCAGAAAGGAGGTGTGTGAAGTCATAGAATGGAGATATGTGAAGTCATAGAATGGAGGTGTGTGAAATCATAGAATGGAGTTGTGTGAAGTCACAGAATTGAGGTGTGTGAAGTCAGAATGGAGGTGTGTGAAGTCCGAATGGAGGTGTGTGAAGTCATAGAATGGAGGTGTGTGAATTCAGAATGCATTTGTGTAAACTCATAGAATGGAGGTCTGTGAAGTCACAATGTAGGTGTGTGAAGTCACAGAATGGAGGTGTGTGAAGTCATAGAATGGAGGTGTGTGAAGTCACAGAATGAAGGTGTGTGAAGTCATATAATGGAGGTGTGTGAAGTCACAGAATGGAGGTGTGAGAAGTCAGAATGGAGTTATGTGAAGTCATAGAATGGAGGTGTGTGATGTCAGAATGGAGGTGTGTGAAGTCATAGAATGAAGGTGTGTGAAGTCAGAATGGAGGTGTGTGAAGTCACAATGCAGGTGTGTGAAGTCATAGAATGGAGGTCTGTGAAGTCACAGAATGGAGGTGTGTGAAGTCTAGAATGGAGCTGTGTGAAGTCAGATTGGAGGTGTGTGAAGTCACAGAATGGAGGTGTGTGAACTCAGAATGGAGGTGTGTGAAGCCACAGAATGGAGGTGTGTCAACTCAGAAATGAGGTGAGTGAAGTCATAGAATGGATGTGTGGGAAGTCATAATGGAGGTGTGTGAAGTCACAGAATTGAGGTGTGTGAAGTCACAGAATGGAGGTTTGTGAAGTCATAGAATGGAGGTGTGTGACGTCATAGAATGGAGGTGTGTGAAGTCATAGAATGGATGTTTGTTAAGTAAGAATGAAGGTGTGTTAAGTCATAGAATGGAGGTGTGTGAAGGCACATAATGGAGGTGTGTGAAGTCATAGAATGGAGCTGTGTGAAGTCAGAATGGAGGTGTGTGAAGTCACAGAATGGAGGTGTGTGAACTCAGAATGGAGGTGTGAGAAGTCACAGAATGGACGTGTGTTAAGTCACAGAGTGGAGGTGTGTGAACTCACAATGGAGGTGTGTGGAGTCACAGAATCTAGGTGTGTGAAGTCATAATGGAGGCGTGTGAAGTCACAGAATTGAGGTGTGTGAAGTCACAGAAGGGAGGTTTGTGAAGTCATAGAATGGAAGTGTGTGAAGTCAGAACGGAGGTGTGTGAACTCAGATTGGAGGTGTGGGAATTCACAATGGAGGTGTGTGAAGTTATAGAATGCAGGTGTGTGAAGTCACAGAATGGAGGGGTGTGAAGTCAAAGACTGGAGGTGTGTGAACTCATAGAATGGAGGTGTGTGAAGTCATAGAATGGAGGTGTGTGAAGTCACAGAATGAAGGTGCGTTAAGTCACAGAATGGAGGTTTGTGAACTCAGAATGGAGGTGTGTGAAGTCACAGAGTGGAGGTGTGGGAAGTCATAGAATGGAGTTGTGTGAAGTCACAGAATAGAGGTGTGTGAATTAAAAGAATGGAGGTGTGAGAAATCATAGAATGGAAGTGTGTGAAGTCATAAAATGGAGGTGTGTGAAGTCAGATTGGAGGTGTGTGAAGTCATAGAATGGAGGTGTGTCAACTCAGACAGGAGGTGTGTGAAGTCATAGAATGGAGGTGTGTGAAGTCATAGAATGGAGGTGTGTGAAATCATAGAATGGAGTTGTGTGAAGTCACAGAATTGAGGTGTGTGAAGTCAGAATGGAGGTGTGTGAAGTCCGAATGGAGGTGTGTGAAGTCATAGAATGGAGGTGTGTGAATTCAGAATGCATTTGTGTGAACTCATAGAATGGAGGTCTGTGAAGTCACAATGTAGTTGTGTGAAGTCACAGAATGGAGGTGTGTGAAGTCAGAATGGAGTTGTGTGAAGTCATAGAATGGAGGTGTGTGAAGTCAGAATGGAGGTGTGGGAAGTCATAGAATGAAGGTGTGTGAAGTCAGAATGGAGGTGTGTGAACTCATAGAATGGAGTTGTGTGAAGTCACAGAATTGAGGTGTGTGAAGTCATAGAATGGAGGTCTGTGAAGTCACAGAATGGAGGTGTGTGAAGTCTAGAATGGAGCTGTGTGAAGTCAGATTGGAGGTGTGTGAAGTCACAGAATGGAGGTGTGTGAACTCAGAATGGAGGTGTGTGAAGTCACAGAATGGAGGTGTGTGAAGTCATAGAATGGATGTGTGGGAAGTCATAATGGAGGTGTGTGAAGTCACAGAATTGAGGTGTGTGAAGTCACAGAATGGAGGTTTGTGAAGTCATAGAATGGAGTTGTGTGAAGTCATAGAATGGAGGTGTGTGAAGTCATAGAATGGATGTTTGTTAAGTAAGAATGAAGGTGTGTTAAGTCATAGAATGGAGGTGTGTGAAGGCACATAATGGAGGTGTGTGAAGTCATAGAATGGAGCTGTGTGAAGTCAAAATGGAGGTGTGTGAAGTCACAGAATGGAGGTGTGTGAACTCAGAATGGAGGTGTGAGAAGTCACAGAATGGAGGTGTGTTAAGTCACAGAGTGGAGGTGTGTGAACTCAGAATGGAGGTGTGTGGAATCACAGAATCTAGGTGTGTGAAGTCATAGAATAGAGGTGTGTGAAGTCATAGAATGGAGGTTTGTGAAGTCATAATGGAGGCGTGTGAAGTCACAGAATTGAGGTGTGTGAAGTCACAGAAGGGAGGTTTGTGAAGTCATAGAATGGAGGTGTGTGAAATCACAATGCAGGTGTGCGAAGTCATAGAATGGAGGTGTGTGAAGTCACACAATGGAGGTGTGTGAAGTCAGAATGGAGTTGTGTGAAGTGATAGAATGGAGGTGTGTGAAGTCAGAATCGAGGTGTGTGATGTCATAGAATGGAGGTGTGTGAAGTCAGAATGGAGGTGTGTGAACTCATAGAATGGAGGTGTGTGAAGTCACAATGGAGGTGTGTGAAGTTATTGAATGGAGGTGTGTGAAGTCACAGAATGGACGTGTGTGAAGGCATAGATTGGAGCTGTGTGAAGTCAGATTGGAGGTGTGTGAAGTCACAGAATGGAGGTGTGTGAACTCAGAATGGAGGTGTGTGAAGTCACAGAATGGAGGTGTGTGAAGTCATAGAATGGAGGTGTGTGAAGTCAAAGAATGGATGTGTGTGAAGTCATAATGGAGGTGTGTGAAGTCACAGAATTGAGTTTTGTGAAGTCACAGAATGGAGGTGTGTGAAGTCATAGAATAGAGGTGTGTGAAGTCATAGAATGGAGGTGTGTGAAGTCATAGAATGGATGTTTGTTAAGTAAGAATGAAGGTGTGTTAAGTCATAGAATGGAGGTGTGTGAAGGCACAGAATGGAGGTGTGTGAAGTCATAGAATGGAGGTGTGTGAAGTCAGAATGGAGGTGTGTGAAGTCATAGAATGGAGGTGTGTGAAGTCACAGAATGGAGGTGTGTGAAGTCATAGAATGGAGGATTGTGAAGTCATAGAATTTAGGTGTGTGAAGTCATAGAATGGAGGTGTGTGAAGTCACAGAATGGAGGTGTGTGAAATCACAAAATGGAGGTGTGTGTACTCAGAATGGAGGTGTGTGAAGTCACAGAATGGAGGTGTGTGAAGTCATAGAATGGAGGTGTGTGAAGTCACACAATGGGGGTGTGTGAAGTCATAGAATGGAGGTGTGTGAAGTCCTAGAATGGAGGTGTGTGAAGTCACAGAATGGAGGTGTTTGACGTCAGAGAATGGAGGTGTGTGAAATCAGAATGGAGGTGTGTGAAGTCACAGAATGGAGGTGTGTGAAGTCAGAATAGATGTGTGCGAAGTCATAGAATGGAGCTGTGTGAAGTCAGAATGGAGCTGTGTGAAGTCATAGAATGGAGGTTAGTGAAGTTAGAATGGCGGTGTGTGAACTCATAGAATGATGGTGTGTGAAGTCACAATGGACGTGTGTGAAGATATAGAATGGAGGTTTTTTAAGTCACAGAATGGAAGTGTGTGAAGTCATAAAATGGAGGTGTGTGCAGTCAGATTGGAGGTGTGTGAAGTCATAGAATGGAGGTGTGTCAACTCAGACAGGTGGTGTGTGAAGTCATAGAATGGAGGTGTGTGAAGTCATAGAATGGAGGTGTGTGAAATCATAGAATGGAGTTGTGTAAATTCACAGAATTGAGGTGTGTGAAGTCAGAATGGAGGTGTGTGAAGTCCGAATGGAGGTGTGTGAAGTCATAGAATGGAGGTGTGTGAATTCAGAATGCATTTGTGTGAACTCATAGAATGGAGGTCTGTGAAGTCACAATGTAGGTGTGTGAAGTCACAGAATGGAGGTGTGTGAAGTCATAGAATGGAGGTGTGTGAAGTCACAGAATGAAGGTGTGTGAAGTCATATAATGGAGGTTTGTGAAGTCACAGAATGGAGGTGTGTGAAGTCAGAATGGAGTTGTGTGAAGTCATAGAATGGAGGTGTGTGAAGTCAGAATGGAGGTGTGGGAAGTCATAGAATGAAGGTGTGTGAAGTCAGAATGGAGGTGTGTGAACTCATAGAATGGAGTTGTGTGAAGTCACAGAATTGAGGTGTGTGACGTCATAGAATGGAGGTCTGTGAAGTCACAGAATGGAGGTGTGTGAAGTCTAGAATGGAGCTGTGTGAAGTCAGATTGGAGGTGTGTGAAGTCACAGAATGGAGGTGTGTGAACTCAGAATGGAGGTGTGTGAAGTCACAGAATGGAGGTGTGTGAAGTCATAGAATGGATGTGTGGGAAGTCATAATGGAGGTGTGTGAAGTCACAGAATTGAGGTGTGTGAAGTCACAGAATGGAGGTGTGTGAAGTCATAGAATCGAGGTGTGTGAAGTCATAGAATGGAGGTGTGTGAAGTCATAGAATGGATGTTTGTTAAGTAAGAATGAAGGTGTGTTAAGTCATAGAATGGAGGTGTGTGAAGGCACATAATGGAGGTGTGTGAAGTCATAGAATGGAGCTGTGTGAAGTCAAAATGGAGGTGTGTGAAGTCACAGAATGGAGGTGTGTGAACTCAGAATGGAGGTGTGAGAAGTCACAGAATGGAGGTGTGTTAAGTCACAGAGTGGAGGTGTGTGAACTCAGAATGGAGGTGTGTGGAATCACAGAATCTAGGTGTGTGAAGTCATAGAATAGAGGTGTGTGAAGTCATAGAATGGAGGTGTGTGAAGTCATAATGGAGGCGTGTGAAGTCACAGAATTGAGGTGTGTGAAGTCACAGAAGGGAGGTTTGTGAAGTCATAGAATGGAGGTGTGTGAAATCACAATGCAGGTGTGCGAAGTCATAGAATGGAGGTGTGTGAAGTCACACAATGGAGGTGTGTGAAGTCAGAATGGAGTTGTGTGAAGTGATAGAATGGAGGTGTGTGAAGTCAGAATCGAGGTGTGTGATGTCATAGAATGGAGGTGTGTGATGTCAGAATGAAGGTGTGTGAACTCATAGAATGGAGGTGTGTGAAGTCACAATGGAGGTGTGTGAAGTTATTGAATGGAGGTGTGTGAAGTCACAGAATGGACGTGTGTGAAGGCATAGATTGGAGCTGTGTGAAGTCAGATTGGAGGTGTGTGAAGTCACAGAATGGAGGTGTGTGAACTCAGAATGGAGGTGTGTGAAGTCACAGAATGGAGGTGTGTGAAGTCATAGAATGGAGGTGTGTGAAGTCAAAGAATGGATGTGTGTGAAGTCATAATGGAGGTGTGTGAAGTCACAGAATTGAGTTTTGTGAAGTCACAGAATGGAGGGGTGTGAAGTCATAGAATAGATGTGTGTGAAGTCATAGAATGGAGGTGTGTGAAGTCATAGAATGGATGTTTGTTAAGTAAGAATGAAGGTGTGTTAAGTCATAGAATGGAGGTGTGTGAAGGCACAGAATGGAGGTGTGTGAAGTCATAGAATGGAGGTGTGTGAAGTCAGAATGGAGGTGTGTGAAGTCATAGAATGGAGGTTTTTTAAGTCACAGAATGGAAGTGTGTGAAGTCATAAAATGGAGGTGTGTGAAGTCAGATTGGAGGTGTGTGAAGTCATAGAATGGAGGTGTGTCAACTCAGACAGGAGGTGTGTGAAGTCATAGAATGGAGGTGTGTGAAGTCATAGAATGGAGGTGTGTGAACTCATGGAATGGAGTTGTTTGAAGTCACAGAATTGAGGTGTGTGAAGTCAGAATGGAGGTGTGTGAAGTCACAATGTAGGTGTGTGAAGTCATAGAATGGAGGTGTGTGAATTCAGAATGCATTTGTGGGAACTCATAGAATGGAGGTCTGTGAAGTCACAATCTAGGTGTGTGAAGTCACAGAATGGAGGTGTGTGAAGTCATAGAATGGAGGTGTGTGAAGTCACAGAATGAAGGTGTGTGAAGTCATATAATGGAGGTGTGTGAAGTCACAGAATGGAGGTGTGTGAAGTCAGAATGGAGTTGTGTGAAGTCATAGAATGGAGGTGTGTGAAGTCAGAATGGAGGTGTGTGAAGTCATAGAATGAAGGTGTGTGAAGTCAGAATGGAGGTGTGTGAACTCATAGAATGGAGGTGTGTGAAGTCACAATGCAGGTGTGTGAAGTCATAGAATGGAGGTCTGTGAAGTCACAGAATGGAGGTGTGTGAAGTCTAGAATGGAGCTGTGTGAAGTCAGATTCGAGGTGTGTGAAGTCACAGAATGGAGGTGTGTGAACTCAGAATGGAGGTGTGTGAAGTCACAGAATGGAGGTGTGTGAAGTCATAGAATGGATGTGTGGGGAGTCATAATGGAGGTGTGTGAAGTCACAGAATTGAGGTGTGTGAAGTCACAGAATGGAGGTTTGTGAAGCCATAGAATGGAGGTGTGTGAAGTCATAGAATGGAGGTGTGTGAAGTCATAGAATGGATGTTTGTTAAGTAAGAATGAAGGTGTGTTAAGTCATAGAATGGAGGTGTGTGAAGGCACATAATGGAGGTGTGTGAAGTCATAGAATGGAGCTGTGTGAAGTCAAAATGGAGGTGTGTGAAGTCACAAAATGGAGGTGTGTGAACTCAGAATGGAGGTGTGAGAAGTCACAGAATGGAGGTGTGTTAAGTCACAGAGTGGAGGTGTGTGAACTCAGAATGGAGGTGTGTGGAGTCACAGAATCTAGGTGTGTGAAGTCATAGAATAGAGGTGTGTGAAGTCATAGAATGGAGGTGTGTGAAGTCATAATGGAGGCGTGTGAAGTCACAGAATTGAGGTGTGTGAAGTCACAGAAGGGAGGTTTGTGAAGTCATAGAATGGAGGTGTGTGAGATCACAATGCAGGTGTGCGAAGTCATAGAATGGAGGTGTGTGAGGTCATAGAATGCAGGTGTGTGAAGTCACAGAATGGAGGTGTGTGAAGTCATAGAATGGAGGTGTGTGAAGTCACTGAATGTAGGTGTGTGAAGTTCTAGAATGGAGCTGTGTGAAGTCAGAATGGAGCTGTGTGAAGTCATAGAATGGAGGTGAGTGAAGTCAGAATGGCGGTGTGTGAACTCATAGAATGATGGTGTGTGAAGTCACAATGGAGGTGTGTGAAGTCATAGAATGGAGGTTTTTTAAGTCACAGAATGGAAGTGTGTGAAGTCATAAAATGGAGGTGTGTGAAGTCAGATTGGAGGTGTGTGAAGTCATAGAATGGAGGTGTGTCAACTCAGACAGGAGGTGTGTGAAGTCATAGAATGGAGGTGTGTGAAGTCATAGAATGGAGGTGTGTGAAATCATAGAATGGAGTTGTGTGAAGTCACAGAATTGAGGTGTGTGAAGTCAGAATGGAGGTGTGTGAAGTCCGAATGGAGGTGTGTGAAGTCATAGAATGGAGGTGTGTGAATTCAGAATGCATTTGTGTGAACTCATAGAATGGAGGTCTGTGAAGTCACAATGTAGGTGTGTGAAGTCACAGAATGGAGGTGTGTGAAGTCACAGAATGAAGGTGTGTGAAGTCATATAATGGAGGTGTGTGAAGTCTCAGAATGGAGGTGTGTGAAGTCAGAATGGAGTTGTGTGAAGTCATATAATGGAGGTGTGTGAAGTCAGAATGGAGGTGTGTGAACTCACAGAATGGAGGTGTGTGAAGTCACAATGGAGGTGTGTGAAGTTATTGAATGGAGGTGTGTGAAGTCACAGAATGGACGTGTGTGAAGGTATAGATTGGAGCTGTGTGAAGTCAGATTGGAGGTGTGTGAAATCACAGAATGGAGGTGTGTGAACTCAGAATGGAGGTGTGTGAAGTCACAGAATGGAGGTTTGTGAAGTCATAGAATGGAGGTGTGTGAAGTCAAAGAATGGATGTGTGTGAAGTCATAATGGAGGTGTGTGAAGTCACAGAATTGAGTTTTGTGAAGTCACAGAATGGAGGTGTGTGAAGTCATAGAATAGAGGTGTGTGAAGTCATAGAATGGAGGTGTGTGAAGTCATAGAATGGATGTTTGTTAAGTAAGAATGAAGGTGTGTTAAGTCATAGAATGGAGGTGTGTGAAGGCACAGAATGGAGGTGTGTGAAGTCAGAATGGAGGTGTGTTAAGTCATAGAATGGAGGTGTGTGAAGTCATAGAATGGAGGTGTGTGAAGTCAGAATGGAGGTGTGTGAAGTCATAGAATGGAGTTTTTTTAAGTAACAGAATGGAAGTGTGTGAAGTCATAAAATGGAGGTGTGTGAAGTCAGATTGGAGGTGTGTGAAGTCATAGAATGGAGGTGTGTGAAGTCATAGAATGGATGTTTGTTAAGTAAGAATGAAGGTGTGTTAAGTCATAGAATGGAGGTGTGTGAAGGCACAGAATGGAGTTGTTTGAAGTCACAGAATTGAGGTGTGTGAAGTCAGAATGAAGGTGTGTGAAGTCACAATGTAGGTGTGTGAAGTCATAGAATGGAGGTGTGTGAATTCAGAATGCATTTGTGTGAACTCATAGAATGGAGGTCTGTGAAGTCACAATGTAGGTGTGTGAAGTCACAGAATGGAGGTGTGTGAAGTCATAGAATGGAGGTGTGTGAAGTCACAGAATGAAGGTGTGTGAAGTCATATAATGGAGGTGTGTGAAGTCACAGAATGGAGGTGTGTGAAGTCAGAATGGAGTTGTGTGAAGTCATAGAATGGAGGTGTGTGAAGTCAGAATGGAGGTGTGTGAAGTCATAGAATGAAGGTGTGTGAAGTCAGAATGAAGGTGTGTGAAGTCATAGAATGGAGGTGTGTGAAGTCACAATGCAGGTGTGTGAAGTCATAGAATGGAGGTCTGTGAAGTCACAGAATGGAGGTGTGTGAAGTCTAGAATGGAGCTGTGTGAAGTCAGATTCGAGGTGTGTGAAGTCACAGAATGGAGGTGTGTGAACTCAGAATGGAGGTGTGTGAAGTCACAGAATGGAGGTGTGTGAAGTCATAGAATGGATGTGTGGGGAGTCATAATGGAGGTGTGTGAAGTCACAGAATTGAGGTGTGTGAAGTCACAGAATGGAGGTTTGTGAAGCCATAGAATGGAGGTGTGTGAAGTCATAGAATGGAGGTGTGTGAAGTCATAGAATGGATGTTTGTTAAGTAAGAATGAAGGTGTGTTAAGACATAGAATGGAGGTGTGTGAAGGCACATAATGGAGGTGTGTGAAGTCATAGAATGGAGCTGTGTGAAGTCAAAATGGAGGTGTGTGAAGTCACAAAATGGAGGTGTGTGAACTCAGAATGGAGGTGTGAGAAGTCACAGAATGGAGGTGTGTTAAGTCACAGAGAGGAGGTGTGTGAACTCAGAATGGAGGTGTGTGGAGTCACAGAATCTAGGTGTGTGAAGTCATAGAATAGAGGTGTGTGAAGTCATAGAATGGAGGTGTGTGAAGTCATAATGGAGGCGTGTGAAGTCACAGAATTGAGGTGTGTGAAGTCACAGAAGGGAGGTTTGTGAAGTCATAGAATGGAGGTGTGTGAGATCACAATGCAGGTGTGCGAAGTCATAGAATGGAGGTGTGTGAGGTCATAGAATGCAGGTGTGTGAAGTCACAGAATGGAGGTGTGTGAAGTCATAGAATGGAGGTGTGTGAAGTCACTGAATGTAGGTGTGTGAAGTTCTAGAATGGAGCTGTGTGAAGTCAGAATGGAGCTGTGTGAAGTCATAGAATGGAGGTGAGTGAAGTCAGAATGGCTGTGTGTGAACTCATAGAATGATGGTGTGTGAAGTCACAATGGAGGTGTGTGAAGTCATAGAATGGAGGTTTTTTAAGTCACAGAATGGAAGTGTGTGAAGTCATAAAATGGAGGTGTGTGAAGTCAGATTGGAGGTGTGTGAAGTCATAGAATGGAGGTGTGTCAACTCAGACAGGAGGTGTGTGAAGTCATAGAATGGAGGTGTGTGAAGTCATAGAATGGAGGTGTGTGAAATCATAGAATGGAGTTGTGTGAAGTCACAGAATTGAGGTGTGTGAAGTCAGAATGGAGGTGTGTGAAGTCCGAATGGAGGTGTGTGAAGTCATAGAATGGAGGTGTGTGAATTCAGAATGCATTTGTGTGAACTCATAGAATGGAAGTCTGTGAAGTCACAATGTAGGTGTGTGAAGTCACAGAATGGAGGTGTGTGAAGTCATAGAATGGAGGTGTGTGAAGTCACAGAATGAAGGTGTGTGAAGTCATATAATGGAGGTGTGTGAAGTCTCAGAATGGAGGTGTGTGAAGTCAGAATGGAGTTGTGTGAAGTCATAGAATGGAGGTGTGTGAAGTCAGAATGGAGGTGTGTGAAGTCATAGAATGAAGGTGTGTGAAGTCAGAATGGAGGTGTGTGAACTCATAGAATGGAGGTGTGTGAAGTCACAATGTAGGTGTGTGAAGTCACAGAATGGAGGTGTGTGAAGTCATAGAATGGAGGTCTGTGAAGTCACAGAATGGAGGTGTGTGAAGTCATAGAATGGAGGTGTGTGAAGTCATAGAATGGATGTGTGGGAAGTCATAATGGAGGTCTGTGAAGTCACAGAATTGAGGTGTGTGAAGTCACAGATTGGAGGTTTGTGAAGTCATAGAATGGAGGTGTGTGAAGTCATATAATGGAGGTGTGTGAAGTCATAGAATGGATGTTTGTTAAGTAAGAATGAAGGTGTGTTAAGTCATAGAATGGAGGTGTGTGAAGGCACATAATGGAGGTATGTGAAGTCATAGAATGGAGCTGTGTGAAGTCAAAATGGAGGTGTGTGAAGTCACAGAATGGAGGTGTGTGAACTCAGAATGGAGGTGTGAGAAGTCACAGAATGGAGGTGTGTTAAGTCACAGAGTGGAGGTGTGTGAACTCAGAATGGAGGTGTGTGGAGTCACAGAATCTAGGTGTGTGAAGTAATAGAATAGAGGTGTGTGAAGTCATAGAATGGAGGTGTGTAAAGTCATAATGGAGGCGTGTGAAGTCACAGAATTGAGGTGTGTGAAGTCACAGAAGGGAGGTTTGTGAAGTCATAGAATGGAGGTGTGTGAAATCACAATGCAGGTGTGCGAAGTCATAGAATGGAGGTGTGTGAGGTCATAGAATGCAGGTGTGTGAAGTCACAGAATGGACGTGTGTGAAGTCATAGAATGGAGGTTTGTGAAGTCATAGAATTTAGGTGTGTGAAGTCATAGAATGGAGCTGTGTGAAGTCACAGAATGGAGGTGTGTGAAATCACAAAATGGAGGTGTGTGAACTCAGAATGGAGGTGTGTGAAGTCACAGAATGGAGGTGTGTGAAGTCATAGAATGGAGGTGTGTGAAGTCAAAGAGTGGAGGTGTGTGACGTCACAAAAGGAGGTGTGTGAAGTCATAGAATGGAGGTGTGTGAAGTCACAGAATGCAGTTGTGTGAAGTCAGAATAGAGGTGTGCGAATTCATAGAATGGAAGTGTGTGAAGTCACAGAATTGAGGTGTGTGAAGTCAGAATGGAGGTGTGTGAAGTCAGAATGGAGGTGTGTGAAGTCAGATAATGGAGGTGTGTGAAGTCAAATTGCAGGTTTGTGAGGTCATAGAATGGAGGTTTGTGAAGTCATAGATTGGAAGTCTGAGAAGTCATAGAATGGAGGTGTGTGAAGTCAGAATGGAGCTATGTGAACTCATAGAATGGAGGTGTGTGAAGTCACAATGGAGATGTGTGAAGTCATAGAATGTTGGGTTTTGAAGTCACAGAATGCTGGTTTTTGAAGTCACAGAATGGAGGTGTGTGAAGTCAGATTGGAGGTATGTGAAGTCACAGAATGGAGGTGTGTCAAATCAGAAAGGAGGTATGTGAAGTCATAGAATGGAGGTGTGTGAAGTCAAAGAATGTATGTGTGGGAAATCATAGAATGGAGGTGTGTGAAGTCACAGAATTGAGGTGTGTGAAGTCAGAATGGAGGTGTGTGAATTCAGAATGGAGGTGTGTGAAGTCATAGAATGGAGGTGTGTGAAGTCACAATGCAGGTGTGTGAACTGATAGAACGTAGGTGTGTGAAGTCACAATGTAGGTGTGTGAAGTCATAGAATGGAGGTGTGTGAAGTCATAGAATGGAGGTGTGTGAAGTCACAAAATAGAGGTGTGTGAAGTCAAAATGGAGGTGTGTGAAGTCAAAGAATGGACGTGTGTGAAGTCAAAATTGTTGTGTGTGAAGTCACAAATGCAGGTGTGTGAAGTCACAGAATGGAGGTGTGTGAAGTCAAAATGGAGGTGTGTGAGGTCAAAGAATGGTTGTGTGTGAAGTCATAGAACGGAGGTGTATGAAATCATGGAATGGAGGTTTGTGACGTCAAACATTGGAAGCGTGTGAAGTTACAAAATGGAGGTGTGTGAAGTCATAGAATGTAGGTGTGTGAAGTCAGAGAATGGAGGTGTGTGAAGTTAGATTGCAGGTGTGTGAAGTCCTAGAATGGAGGTTTGTGAAGTCATAGATTGGAAGTGTGTGAAGTCATAGAATGGAGGTTGTGAAGTCATAGATTGAAGGTGCGTGGAAGTCATAGTATGGAGGTGTGTGAAGTCACAAAAAGGAGGTGTGTGAATTCACAGAATGGAGCTGTATGAAGTCACAATGGAGGTGTGTGAAGGCATAGAATGGAGGTGTGTGAAATCAAAGAATGGAGGTTTGTGAAGTCATAGAATGGATTGTGTGTGAAATCACAGAATGAAGGTGTGTGAAGTCACAGAATGGAGGTGTGTAAAGTCAAAGAGTGGAGGTGTGTGACGTCACAAAAGGAGGTGTGTGAAGTCATAGAATGGAGGTGTGTGAAGTCACAGAATGCAGTTGTGTGAAGTCAGAATAGAGGTGTGCGAATTCATAGAATGGAAGTGTGTGAAGTCACAGAATTGAGGTGTGTGAAGTCAGAATGGAGGTGTGTGAAGTCAGAATGGAGGTGTGTGAATTCAGAGAATGGAGGTGGGTGAAGTCACAATGCAGGTGTGTGAACTCATAGAATGGAGGTGTGTCAAGTCACAATGTAGGTTTCTGAAGACATAGAATGGAGGTCTGTGATGTCATAGAATGGAGGTGTGTGAAGTCACAGAATGGAGGTGTCTGGTGTCATAGAATGGAGGTGTGTGAAGTCACAGAATGGAGGTGTGTAAAGGCATAGAATGGAGGTGTGTGAAGTCATAGAATGGAGGTGTGTGAAGTCATAGAATGGAGGTGTGTGAAGTCACAGAATGGAGGTGTGTGAAGTCACACTATGGAGGGGTGTGAACTCAGATTTGAGGTGTGTGAGGTCACAGAATGGAGGTGTGTGAAGTCATATAACCGGGTGTGTGAAGTCACAGAATGGAGGTGTGTGAAGATACAGAATGGAAGTGTGTGAACTCAGAGTGGAGGTGTGTGAAGTCCCAGAATGGAGGTGTGTGAAGTCATAGAATGGAAGTGTGAGAAGTCATAGAATGGAGGTGTGTGAAGTCAGAATGGAGGTGTGTGAAGTCACAAATGGAGGTGTGTGAAGTCACAGAGTGGAGGTGTGTGAAATCAAAATGGAATTTTGTGAAGTCAAAGAAAGGAGTTGTGTGAAGTCATAGAATGGAGGTGTGTGAAGTTACAGAATGAAGGTGCGTGAACTCATAGAATGGAGGAGTGTGAATTCACAGAATGGAGGTGTGTGAACTCACAGATGAAGGTGTGTGAAGTCATAGAATGGGGGTGTGTGAAGTCACAGAATGGAGATGTGTGAAGTCACAGAATGGAGGTGTGTGAAGTCATGGAATGGAGGTTTGTGACGTCAAACATTGGAAGCGTATGAAGTTACAGAATGGAGGTGTGTGAAGTCATAGAATGTAGGTGTGTGAAGTCAGAGAATGGAGGTGTGTGAAGTTATATTGCAGGTGTGTGAAGTCCTAGAATGGAGGTTTGTGAAGTCATAGATTGGAAGTGTGTGAAGTCATAGAATGGAGGTTGTGAAGTCATAGATTGAAGGTGTGTGGAAGTCCTAGTATGGAGGTGTGTGAAGTCACAAAAAGGAGGTGTGTGAATTCACAGAATGGAGTTGTATGAAGTCACAATGGAGGTGTGTGAAGTCATAGAATGGAGGTGTGTGAAATCAAAGAATGGAGGTTTGTGAAGTCATAGAATGGATTGTGTGTGAAATCACAGAATGGAGGTGTGTGAAGTCACAGAATGGAGGTGTGTAAAGTCACAGAGTGGAGGTGTGTGACGTCACAAAAGGAGGTGTGTGAAGTCATAGAATGGAGGTGTGTGAAGTCACAGAATGCAGTTGTGTGAAGTCAGAATAGAGGTGTGCGAATTCATAGAATGGAGGTGTGTGAAGTCAAAGAACTGAGGTGTGTGAAGTCAGAATGGAGGTGTGTGAAGTCAGAATGGAGGTGTGTGAAGTCAGAGAATGGAGGTGGGTGAAGTCACAATGCAGGTGTGTGAACTCATAAAATGGAGGTGTGTGAAGTCACAATGTAGGTTTCTGAAGACATAGAATGGAGGTGTGTGATGTCATAGAATGGAGGTGTGTGAAGTCACAGAGTGGAGGTGTGTGGTGTCATAGAATGGAGGTGTGTGAAGTCACAGAATGGAGGTGTGTAAAGGCATAGAATGGAGGTGTGTGAAGTCATAGAATGGAGGTGTGTGAAGTCATAGAATGGAGGTGTGTGAAGTCACAGAATGGAGGTGTGTGAAGTCACAAAATAGAGGTGTGTGAAGTCAAAATGGAGTTGTGTGAAGTCAAAGAATGGACGTGTGTGAAGTCAAAATTGTTGTGTGTGAAGTCACAAATGCAGGTGTGTGAAGTCACAGAATGGAGGTGTGTGAAGTCAAAATGGAGGTGTGTGAAGTCACAAATGGAGGTGTGTTACCTCAGAATGGAGGTGTGTGAGTAACAGAATGGAGGTGTGTGAAGTCAAAATTGTGATGTGTGAAGTCACAAATGGAGGTGTGTGAAGTCACAGAGTGGACGTGTGTGAAATCAAAATGTAATTTTGTGAAGTCAAAGAAAGTAGTTTTGTGAAGTCACAGAATGGATGTGTATGAAGTCATGGAATGGAGGTTTGTGAAGTCAAACATTGGAAGTGTGTTAAGTTACAGAATGAAGGTGTGTGAAGTCAGAGAAGGGAGATGTGTGAAGTCAGAGATTGGAGGTGTGTGAAGTCAGAATGGAGATGTGTGAAGTCAGAGGAGGGAGGTGTGCGAAGTCATAGAATGGAGGTGTGTGAAGTCAGAATGCAGATGTGTGAAGTCATAGAATGGAGGTGTGTGAAGTCATAGAATGGAGGTGTGTTTAGTCACAGAATGGAAGTGTGTGAAGTCATAGAATGGAGGTGTGTGAAGTCAGATTAGAGGTGTATGAAGTCACAGAATGGAGGTGTGTCAACTCAGAAAGGAGGTGTGTGAAGTCATAGAATGGAGGTGTGTGAAGTCATAGAACGGAGGTGTGTGAAATCATAGAATGGAGGTGTGTGAAGTCACAGAAATGAGGTGTTTGAAGTAAAAATGGAAGTGTGTGAAGTCAGAATGGAGGTGTGTGAAGTCATAGAACGGAGGTCTGTGAATTAATAGATTGGAGGTGTGTGAACTCACAGAATTGAGGTGTGTGAAGTCAGAATGGAGGTGTGTGAAGTCAGAATGGAGGTGTGTGAAGTCATAGAATGGAGGTGTGTGAAGTCACAATGCAGGTGTGCGAACTCACAGAATTGAGGTGTGTGAAGTCAGAATGGAGGTGTGTGAAGTCAGAATGGAGATGTGTGAAGTCATAGAATGGTGGGTTTTGAAGTCACAGAATGGAGGTGTGTTAAGTCATAGAATGGAGTTGTGTGAAGTCAGATTGGAGGTATGTGAATTCACAGAATGGAGGTGTGTCAACTCAGAAAGGAGGTATGTGAAGTCATAGAATGGAGGTGTGTGAAGTCAAAGAATGAAGGTGTGGGAAATCATACAATGGAGGTGTGTGAACTCAGAATGGAGGTGTGAGAAGTCACAGAATGGAGGTGTGTTAAGTCACAGAGAGGAGGTGTGTGAACTCAGAATGGAGGTGTGTGGAGTCACAGAATCTAGGTGTGTGAAGTCATAGAATAGAGGTGTGTGAAGTCATAGAATGGAGGTGTGTGAAGTCATAATGGAGGCGTGTGAAGTCACAGAATTGAGGTGTGTGAAGTCACAGAAGGGAGGTTTGTGAAGTCATAGAATGGAGGTGTGTGAGATCACAATGCAGGTGTGCGAAGTCATAGAATGGAGGTGTGTGAGGTCATAGAATGCAGGTGTGTGAAGTCACAGAATGGAGGTGTGTGAAGTCATAGAATGGAGGTGTGTGAAGTCACTGAATGTAGGTGTGTGAAGTTCTAGAATGGAGCTGTGTGAAGTCAGAATGGAGCTGTGTGAAGTCATAGAATGGAGGTGAGTGAAGTCAGAATGGCTGTGTGTGAACTCATAGAATGATGGTGTGTGAAGTCACAATGGAGGTGTGTGAAGTCATAGAATGGAGGTTTTTTAAGTCACAGAATGGAAGTGTGTGAAGTCATAAAATGGAGGTGTGTGAAGTCAGATTGGAGGTGTGTGAAGTCATAGAATGGAGGTGTGTCAACTCAGACAGGAGGTGTGTGAAGTCATAGAATGGAGTTGTGTGAAGTCACAGAATTGAGGTGTGTGAAGTCAGAATGGAGGTGTGTGAAGTCCGAATGGAGGTGTGTGAAGTCATAGAATGGAGGTGTGTGAATTCAGAATGCATTTGTGTGAACTCATAGAATGGAAGTCTGTGAAGTCACAATGTAGGTGTGTGAAGTCACAGAATGGAGGTGTGTGAAGTCATAGAATGGAGGTGTGTGAAGTCACAGAATGAAGGTGTGTGAAGTCATGTAATGGAGGTGTGTGAAGTCTCAGAATGGAGGTGTGCGAAGTCAGAATGGAGTTGTGTGAAGTCATAGAATGGAGGTGTGTGAAGTCAGAATGGAGGTGTGTGAAGTCATAGAATGAAGGTGTGTGAAGTCAGAATGGAGGTGTGTGAACTCATAGAATGGAGGTGTGTGAAGTCACAATGTAGGTGTGTGAAGTCACAGAATGGAGGTGTGTGAAGTCATAGAATGGAGGTCTGTGAAGTCACAGAATGGAGGTGTGTGAAGTCATAGAATGGAGGTGTGTGAAGTCATAGAATGGATGTGTGGGAAGTCATAATGGAGGTCTGTGAAGTCACAGAATTGAGGTGTGTGAAGTCACAGATTGGAGGTTTGTGAAGTCATAGAATGGAGGTGTGTGAAGTCATATAATGGAGGTGTGTGAAGTCATAGAATGGATGTTTGTTAAGTAAGAATGAAGGTGTGTTAAGTCATAGAATGGAGGTGTGTGAAGGCACATAATGGAGGTATGTGAAGTCATAGAATGGAGCTGTGTGAAGTCAAAATGGAGGTGTGTGAAGTCACAGAATGGAGGTGTGTGAACTCAGAATGGAGGTGTGAGAAGTCACAGAATGGAGGTGTGTTAAGTCACAGAGTGGAGGTGTGTGAACTCAGAATGGAGGTGTGTGGAGTCACAGAATCTAGGTGTGTGAAGTAATAGAATAGAGGTGTGTGAAGTCATAGAATGGAGGTGTGTAAAGTCATAATGGAGGCGTGTGAAGTCACAGAATTGAGGTGTGTGAAGTCACAGAAGGGAGGTTTGTGAAGTCATAGAATGGAGGTGTGTGAAATCACAATGCAGGTGTGCGAAGTCATAGAATGGAGGTGTGTGAGGTCATAGAATGCAGGTGTGTGAAGTCACAGAATGGACGTGTGTGAAGTCATAGAATGGAGGTTTGTGAAGTCATAGAATTTAGGTGTGTGAAGTCATAGAATGGAGCTGTGTGAAGTCACAGAATGGAGGTGTGTGAAATCACAAAATGGAGGTGTGTGAACTCAGAATGGAGGTGTGTGAAGTCACAGAATGGAGGTGTGTGAAGTCATAGAATGGAGGTGTGTGAAGTCAAAGAGTGGAGGTGTGTGACGTCACAAAAGGAGGTGTGTGAAGTCATAGAATGGAGGTGTGTGAAGTCACAGAATGCAGTTGTGTGAAGTCAGAATAGAGGTGTGCGAATTCATAGAATGGAAGTGTGTGAAGTCACAGAATTGAGGTGTGTGAAGTCAGAATGGAGGTGTGTGAAGTCAGAATGGAGGTGTGTGAAGTCAGATAATGGAGGTGTGTGAAGTCAAATTGCAGGTTTGTGAGGTCATAGAATGGAGGTTTGTGAAGTCATAGATTGGAAGTCTGAGAAGTCATAGAATGGAGGTGTGTGAAGTCAGAATGGAGCTATGTGAACTCATAGAATGGAGGTGTGTGAAGTCACAATGGAGATGTGTGAAGTCATAGAATGTTGGGTTTTGAAGTCACAGAATGCTGGTTTTTGAAGTCACAGAATGGAGGTGTGTGAAGTCAGATTGGAGGTATGTGAAGTCACAGAATGGAGGTGTGTCAAATCAGAAAGGAGGTATGTGAAGTCATAGAATGGAGGTGTGTGAAGTCAAAGAATGTATGTGTGGGAAATCATAGAATGGAGGTGTGTGAAGTCACAGAATTGAGGTGTGTGAAGTCAGAATGGAGGTGTGTGAATTCAGAATGGAGGTGTGTGAAGTCATAGAATGGAGGTGTGTGAAGTCACAATGCAGGTGTGTGAACTGATAGAACGTAGGTGTGTGAAGTCACAATGTAGGTGTGTGAAGTCATAGAATGGAGGTGTGTGAAGTCATAGAATGGAGGTGTGTGAAGTCACAAAATAGAGGTGTGTGAAGTCAAAATGGAGGTGTGTGAAGTCAAAGAATGGACGTGTGTGAAGTCAAAATTGTTGTGTGTGAAGTCACAAATGCAGGTGTGTGAAGTCACAGAATGGAGGTGTGTGAAGTCAAAATGGAGGTGTGTGAGGTCAAAGAATGGTTGTGTGTGAAGTCATAGAACGGAGGTGTATGAAATCATGGAATGGAGGTTTGTGACGTCAAACATTGGAAGCGTGTGAAGTTACAAAATGGAGGTGTGTGAAGTCATAGAATGTAGGTGTGTGAAGTCAGAGAATGGAGATGTGTGAAGTTAGATTGCAGGTGTGTGAAGTCCTAGAATGGAGGTTTGTGAAGTCATAGATTGGAAGTGTGTGAAGTCATAGAATGGAGGTTGTGAAGTCATAGATTGAAGGTGCGTGGAAGTCATAGTATGGAGGTGTGTGAAGTCACAAAAAGGAGGTGTGTGAATTCACAGAATGGAGCTGTATGAAGTCACAATGGAGGTGTGTGAAGGCATAGAATGGAGGTGTGTGAAATCAAAGAATGGAGGTTTGTGAAGTCATAGAATGGATTGTGTGTGAAATCACAGAATGAAGGTGTGTGAAGTCACAGAATGGAGGTGTGTAAAGTCAAAGAGTGGAGGTGTGTGACGTCACAAAAGGAGGTGTGTGAAGTCATAGAATGGAGGTGTGTGAAGTCACAGAATGCAGTTGTGTGAAGTCAGAATAGAGGTGTGCGAATTCATAGAATGGAAGTGTGTGAAGTCACAGAATTGAGGTGTGTGAAGTCAGAATGGAGGTGTGTGAAGTCAGAATGGAGGTGTGTGAATTCAGAGAATGGAGGTGGGTGAAGTCACAATGCAGGTGTGTGAACTCATAGAATGGAGGTGTGTCAAGTCACAATGTAGGTTTCTGAAGACATAGAATGGAGGTCTGTGATGTCATAGAATGGAGGTGTGTGAAGTCACAGAATGGAGGTGTCTGGTGTCATAGAATGGAGGTGTGTGAAGTCACAGAATGGAGGTGTGTAAAGGCATAGAATGGAGGTGTGTGAAGTCATAGAATGGAGGTGTGTGAAGTCATAGAATGGAGGTGTGTGAAGTCACAGAATGGAGGTGTGTGAAGTCACACTATGGAGGGGTGTGAACTCAGATTTGAGGTGTGTGAGGTCACAGAATGGAGGTGTGTGAAGTCATATAACCGGGTGTGTGAAGTCACAGAATGGAGGTGTGTGAAGATACAGAATGGAAGTGTGTGAACTCAGAGTGGAGGTGTGTGAAGTCCCAGAATGGAGGTGTGTGAAGTCATAGAATGGAAGTGTGAGAAGTCATAGAATGGAGGTGTGTGAAGTCAGAATGGAGGTGTGTGAAGTCACAAATGGAGGTGTGTGAAGTCACAGAGTGGAGGTGTGTGAAATCAAAATGGAATTTTGTGAAGTCAAAGAAAGGAGTTGTGTGAAGTCATAGAATGGAGGTGTGTGAAGTTACAGAATGAAGGTGCGTGAACTCATAGAATGGAGGAGTGTGAATTCATAGAATGGAGGTGTGTGAACTCACAGATGAAGGTGTGTGAAGTCATAGAATGGGGGTGTGTGAAGTCACAGAATGGAGATGTGTGAAGTCACAGAATGGAGGTGTGTGAAGTCATGGAATGGAGGTTTGTGACGTCAAACATTGGAAGCGTATGAAGTTACAGAATGGAGGTGTGTGAAGTCATAGAATGTAGGTGTGTGAAGTCAGAGAATGGAGGTGTGTGAAGTTATATTGCAGGTGTGTGAAGTCCTAGAATGGAGGTTTGTGAAGTCATAGATTGGAAGTGTGTGAAGTCATAGAATGGAGGTTGTGAAGTCATAGATTGAAGGTGTGTGGAAGTCCTAGTATGGAGGTGTGTGAAGTCACAAAAAGGAGGTGTGTGAATTCACAGAATGGAGTTGTATGAAGTCACAATGGAGGTGTGTGAAGTCATAGAATGGAGGTGTGTGAAATCAAAGAATGGAGGTTTGTGAAGTCATAGAATGGATTGTGTGTGAAATCACAGAATGGAGGTGTGTGAAGTCACAGAATGGAGGTGTGTAAAGTCACAGAGTGGAGGTGTGTGACGTCACAAAAGGAGGTGTGTGAAGTCATAGAATGGAGGTGTGTGAAGTCACAGAATGCAGTTGTGTGAAGTCAGAATAGAGGTGTGCGAATTCATAGAATGGAGGTGTGTGAAGTCAAAGAACTGAGGTGTGTGAAGTCAGAATGGAGGTGTGTGAAGTCAGAATGGAGGTGTGTGAAGTCAGAGAATGGAGGTGGGTGAAGTCACAATGCAGGTGTGTGAACTCATAAAATGGAGGTGTGTGAAGTCACAATGTAGGTTTCTGAAGACATAGAATGGAGGTGTGTGATGTCATAGAATGGAGGTGTGTGAAGTCACAGAGTGGAGGTGTGTGGTGTCATAGAATGGAGGTGTGTGAAGTCACAGAATGGAGGTGTGTAAAGGCATAGAATGGAGGTGTGTGAAGTCATAGAATGGAGGTGTGTGAAGTCATAGAATGGAGGTGTGTGAAGTCACAGAATGGAGGTGTGTGAAGTCACAAAATAGAGGTGTGTGAAGTCAAAATGGAGTTGTGTGAAGTCAAAGAATGGACGTGTGTGAAGTCAAAATTGTTGTGTGTGAAGTCACAAATGCAGGTGTGTGAAGTCACAGAATGGAGGTGTGTGAAGTCAAAATGGAGGTGTGTGAGGTCAAAGAATGGTTGTGTGTGAAGTCATAGAACGGAGGTGTATGAAATCATGGAATGGAGGTTTGTGACGTCAAACATTGGAAGCGTGTGAAGTTACAGAATGGAGGTGTGTGAAGTCATAGAATGTAGGTGTGTGAAGTCAGAGAATGGAGGTGTGTGAAGTTAGATTGCAGGTGTGTGAAGTCCTAGAATGGAGGTTTGTGAAGTCATAGATTGGAAGTGTGTGAAGTCATAGAATGGAGGTTGTGAAGTCATAGATTGAAGGTGCGTGGAAGTCATAGTATGGAGGTGTGTGAAGTCACAAAAAGGAGGTGTGTGAATTCACAGAATGGAGCTGTATGAAGTCACAATGGAGGTGTGTGAAGGCATAGAATGGAGGTGTGTGAAATCAAAGAATGGAGGTTTGTGAAGTCATAGAATGGATTGTGTGTGAAATCACAGAATGAAGGTGTGTGAAGTCACAGAATGGAGGTGTGTAAAGTCAAAGAGTGGAGGTGTGTGACGTCACAAAAGGAGGTGTGTGAAGTCATAGAATGGAGGTGTGTGAAGTCACAGAATGCAGTTGTGTGAAGTCAGAATAGAGGTGTGCGAATTCATAGAATGGAAGTGTGTGAAGTCACAGAATTGAGGTGTGTGAAGTCAGAATGGAGGTGTGTGAAGTCAGAATGGAGGTGTGTGAATTCAGAGAATGGAGGTGGGTGAAGTCACAATGCAGGTGTGTGAACTCATAGAATGGAGGTGTGTCAAGTCACAATGTAGGTTTCTGAAGACATAGAATGGAGGTCTGTGATGTCATAGAATGGAGGTGTGTGAAGTCACAGAATGGAGGTGTCTGGTGTCATAGAATGGAGGTGTGTGAAGTCACAGAATGGAGGTGTGTAAAGGCATAGAATGGAGGTGTGTGAAGTCATAGAATGGAGGTGTGTGAAGTCATAGAATGGAGGTGTGTGAAGTCACAGAATGGAGGTGTGTGAAGTCACACTATGGAGGGGTGTGAACTCAGATTTGAGGTGTGTGAGGTCACAGAATGGAGGTGTGTGAAGTCATATAACCGGGTGTGTGAAGTCACAGAATGGAGGTGTGTGAAGATACAGAATGGAAGTGTGTGAACTCAGAGTGGAGGTGTGTGAAGTCCCAGAATGGAGGTGTGTGAAGTCATAGAATGGAAGTGTGAGAAGTCATAGAATGGAGGTGTGTGAAGTCAGAATGGAGGTGTGTGAAGTCACAAATGGAGGTGTGTGAAGTCACAGAGTGGAGGTGTGTGAAATCAAAATGGAATTTTGTGAAGTCAAAGAAAGGAGTTGTGTGAAGTCATAGAATGGAGGTGTGTGAAGTTACAGAATGAAGGTGCGTGAACTCATAGAATGGAGGAGTGTGAATTCACAGAATGGAGGTGTGTGAACTCACAGATGAAGGTGTGTGAAGTCATAGAATGGGGGTGTGTGAAGTCACAGAATGGAGATGTGTGAAGTCACAGAATGGAGGTGTGTGAAGTCATGGAATGGAGGTTTGTGACGTCAAACATTGGAAGCGTATGAAGTTACAGAATGGAGGTGTGTGAAGTCATAGAATGTAGGTGTGTGAAGTCAGAGAATGGAGGTGTGTGAAGTTATATTGCAGGTGTGTGAAGTCCTAGAATGGAGGTTTGTGAAGTCATAGATTGGAAGTGTGTGAAGTCATAGAATGGAGGTTGTGAAGTCATAGATTGAAGGTGTGTGGAAGTCCTAGTATGGAGGTGTGTGAAGTCACAAAAAGGAGGTGTGTGAATTCACAGAATGGAGTTGTATGAAGTCACAATGGAGGTGTGTGAAGTCATAGAATGGAGGTGTGTGAAATCAAAGAATGGAGGTTTGTGAAGTCATAGAATGGATTGTGTGTGAAATCACAGAATGGAGGTGTGTGAAGTCACAGAATGGAGGTGTGTAAAGTCACAGAGTGGAGGTGTGTGACGTCACAAAAGGAGGTGTGTGAAGTCATAGAATGGAGGTGTGTGAAGTCACAGAATGCAGTTGTGTGAAGTCAGAATAGAGGTGTGCGAATTCATAGAATGGAGGTGTGTGAAGTCAAAGAACTGAGGTGTGTGAAGTCAGAATGGAGGTGTGTGAAGTCAGAATGGAGGTGTGTGAAGTCAGAGAATGGAGGTGGGTGAAGTCACAATGCAGGTGTGTGAACTCATAAAATGGAGGTGTGTGAAGTCACAATGTAGGTTTCTGAAGACATAGAATGGAGGTGTGTGATGTCATAGAATGGAGGTGTGTGAAGTCACAGAGTGGAGGTGTGTGGTGTCATAGAATGGAGGTGTGTGAAGTCACAGAATGGAGGTGTGTAAAGGCATAGAATGGAGGTGTGTGAAGTCATAGAATGGAGGTGTGTGAAGTCATAGAATGGAGGTGTGTGAAGTCACAGAATGGAGGTGTGTGAAGTCACACTATGGAGGGGTGTGAACTCAGATTTGACGTGTGTGAGGTCACAGAATGGAGATGTGTGAAGTCATATAACGAGGTGTGTGAAGTCACAGAATGGAGGTGTGTGAAGACACAGAATGGAAGTGTGTGAACCCAGAGTGGAGGTGTGTGAAGTCACAGAATGGAGGTGTGTGAAGTCATAGAATGGAAGTGTGTAAAGTCATAGAATGAAGGTGTGTGAAGTCAGAATGAAGGTGTGTGAAGTCACAAATGGAGGTGTGTTACCTCAGAATGGAGGTGTGTGAGTAACAGAATGGAGGTGTGTGAAGTCAAAATTGTGATGTGTGAAGTCACAAATGGAGGTGTGTGAAGTCACAGAGTGGACGTGTGTGAAATCAAAATGTAATTTTGTGAAGTCAAAGAAAGTAGTTTTGTGAAGTCACAGAATGGATGTGTATGAAGTCATGGAATGGAGGTTTGTGAAGTCAAACATTGGAAGTGTGTTAAGTTACAGAATGAAGGTGTGTGAAGTCAGAGAAGGGAGATGTGTGAAGTCAGAGATTGGAGGTGTGTGAAGTCAGAATGGAGATGTGTGAAGTCAGAGGAGGGAGGTGTGCGAAGTCATAGAATGGAGGTGTGTGAAGTCAGAATGCAGATGTGTGAAGTCATAGAATGGAGGTGTGTGAAGTCATAGAATGGAGGTGTGTTTAGTCACAGAATGGAAGTGTGTGAAGTCATAGAATGGAGGTGTGTGAAGTCAGATTAGAGGTGTATGAAGTCACAGAATGGAGGTGTGTCAACTCAGAAAGGAGGTGTGTGAAGTCATAGAATGGAGGTGTGTGAAGTCATAGAACGGAGGTGTGTGAAATCATAGAATGGAGGTGTGTGAAGTCACAGAAATGAGGTGTTTGAAGTAAAAATGGAAGTGTGTGAAGTCAGAATGGAGGTGTGTGAAGTCATAGAACGGAGGTCTGTGAATTAATAGATTGGAGGTGTGTGAACTCACAGAATTGAGGTGTGTGAAGTCAGAATGGAGGTGTGTGAAGTCAGAATGGAGGTGTGTGAAGTCATAGAATGGAGGTGTGTGAAGTCACAATGCAGGTGTGCGAACTCACAGAATTGAGGTGTGTGAAGTCAGAATGGAGGTGTGTGAAGTCAGAATGGAGATGTGTGAAGTCATAGAATGGTGGGTTTTGAAGTCACAGAATGGAGGTGTGTTAAGTCATAGAATGGAGTTGTGTGAAGTCAGATTGGAGGTATGTGAATTCACAGAATGGAGGTGTGTCAACTCAGAAAGGAGGTATGTGAAGTCATAGAATGGAGGTGTGTGAAGTCAAAGAATGAAGGTGTGGGAAATCATACAATGGAGGTGTGTGAAGTCACAGAATTGAGGTGTGTGAAGTCAGAATGGAGGTGTGTGAATTCAGAATGGAGGTGTGTGAAGTCATAGAATGGAGGTGTGTGAAGTCACAATGCAGGTGTGTGAACTGATAGAACGTAGGTGTGTGAAGTTCCAATGTATGTGTGTGAAGTCATAGAATGTAGGTGTGTGAAGTCATAGAATGGAGGTGTGTGAAGTCACAAAATAGAGGTGTGTGAAGTCAAAATGGAGGTGTGTGAAGTCAAAGAATGGACGTGTGTGAAGTCAAAATTGTGGTGTGTGAAGTCACAAATGCAGGTGTGTGAAGTCACAGAATGGAGGTGTGTGAAGTCAAAATGGAGGTGTGTGAGGTCAAAGAGTGGATGTGTGTGAAGTCACAGAATGGAGGTGTATGAAGTCAGAATAAAGGTATGCGAAGTCATAGAATGGAGGTGTGTTAAGTCAGAATGGAGCTCTGGGAATGCATAGAATGGAGGTGTGTGAAGTCAGATTGGAGGTGTGTGAACTCTTAGAATGGAGGTATGTGAAGTCACAATGGAGGTGTGTGAAGTCATAGAATTGTGGTTTTTGAAATCACAGAATGGAGGTGTGTGGAGTCATAGAATGGAGGTGTGTGAAGTCAGATTGAAGGTGTGTGAAGTCATAGAATGGAGCTGTGTGAAATCATAGAATGGAGGTGTGTGAAATCATAGAATGGAGGTGTGTGAAGTCAAAGAGTGGAGGTATGTGAAATCACAGAATGGAGGGGTGTGAAGTCAGAATAGAGGTGTGTGAAGTCATAGAATAGTGGTTTTTAAAATCACAGAAAGGAGGAGTGTGAAGTCATAGAATGGAGGTGTGTGAAGTCACAGATGGAGGTGTGTGAAGTCATAGAATGGAGGTGTGTGAAGTCACAGAAAGGAGGTGTGTGAACCCAGAATGGAGGTGTGTGAATTCACAGAAGGGAGGTTTGTGAAGTCATAGAATGGATGTTTCTGAAGTAAGAATGAAGGTGTGTGAAGTCATAGAATGGAGGTGTGTGAAGTCAAAATGGAGGTGTGTGAAGTCAAGCAATGTAGGTGTGTGAAGTCACAGAATGGAGGTGTGTGAAGTCACAGAATGGAAGTGTGTGAAGTCAAAATGGAGGTGTGTGAAGTCAAAGAATGGACGTGTGTGAAGTCAAAATTGTGGTGTTTGAAGTCACAAATGCAGGTGTGTAAAGTCACAGAATGGAGGTGTGTGAAGTCAAAATGGAGGTGTGTGAGGTCAAAGAATGGATGTGTGTGAAGTCATAGAATGGAGATGTATGAAGTCATGGAATGGAGGTTTGTGAAGTCAAACATTGAAATCGTGTGAAGTTACAGAATGGATGTGTGTGAAGCCATAGAATGGAGGTGTGTGAAGTGAGATAATGGAGGTGTGTGAAGTCAAATTGCAGGTTTGTGAAGGCATAGAATGGAGGTTTGTGAAGTCATAGATTGGAAGTCTCAGAAGTCATAGAATGGAGGTGTGTGAAGTCAGAATGGAGCTATGTGAACTCATAGAATGGAGGTGTGTGAAGTCACAATGCAGATGTGTGAAGTCATAGAATGGTGGGTTTTGAAGTCACAGAATGCTGGTTTTTGAAGTCACAGAATGGAGGTGTGTGAAGTCAGATTGGAGGTATGTGAAGTCACAGAATTGAAGTGTGTCAACTCAGAAAGGAGGTATGTGAAGTCATGGAATGGAGGTGTGTGAAGTCAAAGAATGTATGTGTGGGAAATCATAGAATGGAGGTGTGTGAAGTCACAGAATTGAGGTGTGTGAAGTCAGAATGGAGGTGTGTGAATTCAGAATGGAGGTGTGTGAAGTCATAGAATGGAGGTGTGTGAAGTCACAATGCAGGTGTGTGAACTGATAGAACGTAGGTATGTGAAGTCACAATGTAGGTGTGTGAAGTCATAGAATGGAGGTGTTTGAAGTCATAGAATGGAGGTGTGTGAAGTCACAAAATAGAGGTGTGTGAAGTCAAAATGGAGGTGTGTGAAGTCAAAGAATGGACGTGTGTGAAGTCAAAATTGTTGTGTGTGAAGTCACAAATGCAGGTGTGTGAAGTCACAGAATTGAGGTGTGTGAAGTCAAAATGGAGGTGTGTGAGGTCAAAGAATGGTTGTGTGTGAAGTCATAGAATGGAGGTGTATGAAGTCATGGAATGGAGGTTTGTGACGTCAAACATTGGAAGCGTGTTAAGTTACAGAATGGAGGTGTGTGAAGTCATAGAATGGAGGTGTGTGAAGTCAGAGAATGGAGGTATGTGAAGTTAGATTGCAGGTGTGTGACGTCCTAGAATGGAGGTTTGTGAAGTCATAGATTGGAAGTGTGTGAAGTCATAGAATGGAGGTTTTGAAGTCATAGATTGAAGGTGTGTGGAAGTCATAGTATGGAGGTGTGTGAAGTCACAAAAAGGAGGTGTGTGAATTCACAGAATGGAGCAGTATGAAGTCACAATGGAGGTGTGTGAAGGCATAGAATGGAGGTGTGTGAAATCAAAGACTGGAGGTTTGTGAAGTCATAGAATGGATTGTGTGTGAAATCACAGAATGGAGTTGTGTGAAGTCACAGAATGGAGGTGTGTAAAGTCACAGAGTGGAGGTGTGTGACGTCACAAAAGGAGGTGTGTGAAGTCATAGAATGGAGGTGTGTGAAGTCACAGAATGCAGTTGTGTGACGTCAGAATAGATGTGTGCGAATTCATAGAATGGAGGTGTGTGAAGTCACAGAATTGAGGTGTGTGAAGTCAGAATGGAGGTGTGTGAAGTCAGAATGGAGGTGTGTGAAGTGAGAGAATGGAGGTGGGTGAAGTCACAATGCAGGTGTGTGAACTCATAGAATGGAGGTGTGTGAAGTCACAATGTAGGTTTCTGGAGACATAGAATGGAGGTGTGTGATGTCATAGAATGGAGGTGTGTGAAGTCACAGAATGGAGGTGTGTGGTGTCATAGAATGGAGGTGTGTGAAGTCACAGAATGGAGGTGTGTAAAGGCATAGATTGGAGGTGTGTGAAGTCATAGAATGGAGGTGTGTGAAGTCATAGAATGGAGGTGTGTGAAGTCACAGAATGGAGGTGTGTGAAGTCACACTATGGAGGGGTGAGAACTCAGATTTGAGGTGTGTGAGGTCACAGAATGGAGGTGTGTGAAGTCATATAACCGGGTGTGTGAAGTCACAGAATGGAGGTGTGTGAAGATACAGAATGGAAGTGTGTGAACTCAGAGTGGAGGTGTGTGAAGTCCCAGAATGGAGGTGTGTGAAGTCACAAATGGAGGTGTGTGAAGTCACAGAGTGGAGGTGTGTGAAATCAAAATGGAATTTTGTGAAGTCAAAGAAAGGAGTTGTGTGAAGTCATAGAATGGAGGTGTGTGAAGTCACAGAATGAAGGTGTGTGAACTCATAGAATGGAGGAGTGTGAATTCATAGAATGGAGGTGTGTGAACTCACAGATGGAGGTGTGTGAAGTCATAGAATGGGGGTGTGTGAAGTCACAGAATGGAGATGTGTGAAGTCACAGAATGGAGGTGTATGAAGTCATGGAATGGAGGTATGTGACGTCAAACATTGGAAGCGTGTGAAGTTACAGAATGGAGGTGTGTGAAGTCATAGAATGTAGGTGTGTGAAGTCAGAGAATGGAGGTGTGTGAAGTTAGATTGCAGGTGTGTGAAGTCCTAGAAGGGAGGTTTGTGAAGTCATAGATTGGAAGTGTGTGAAGTCATAGAATGGAGGTTGTGAAGTCATAGATTGAAGGTGTGTGGAAGTCATAGTATGGAGGTGTGTGAAGTCACAAAAAGGAGGTGTGTGAATTCACAGAATGGAGTTGTATGAAGTCACAATGGAGGTGTGTGAAGGCATAGAATGGAGGTGTGTGAAATCAAAGAATGGAGGTTTGTGAAGTCATAGAATGGATTGTGTGTGAAATCACAGAATGGAGGTGTGTGAAGTCACAGAATGGAGGTGTGTAAAGTCACAGAGTGGAGGTGTGTGACGTCACAAAAGGAGGTGTGTGAAGTCATAGAATGGAGGTGTGTGAAGTCACAGAATGCAGTTGTGTGAAGTCAGAATAGAGGTGTGCGAATTCATAGAATGGAGGTGTGTGAAGTCACAGAATTGAGGTGAGTGAAGTCAGAATGGAGGTGTGTGAAGTCAGAATGGAGGTGTGTGAAGTGAGAGAATGGAGGTGGGTGAAGTCACAATGCAGGTGTGTGAACTCATAGAATGGAGGTGTGTGAAGTCACAATGTAGGTTTCTGAAGACATAGAATGGAGGTGTGTGATGTCATAGAATGGAGGTGTGTGAAGTCACAGAATGGAGGTGTGTGGTGTCATAGAATGGAGGTGTGTGAATCACAGAATGGAGGTGTGTAAAGGCATAGAATGGAGGTGTGTGAAGTCATAGAATGGAGGTGTGTGAAGTCATAGAATGGAGGTGTGTGAAGTTACAGAATGGAGGTGTGTGAAGTCACACTATGGAGGGGTGTGAACTCAGATTTGAGGTGTGGGAGGTCACAGAATGGAGGTGTGTGAAGTCATATAACGAGGTGTGTGAAGTCACAGAATGGAGGTGTGTGAAGACACAGAATGGAAGTGTGTGAACTCAGATTGGAGGTGTGTGAAGTCACAGAATGGAGGTGTGTGAAGTCATAGAATGGAAGTGTGTAAAGTCATAGAATGGAGGTGTGTGAAGTCAAAATTGTGATGTGTGAAGTCACAAATGGAGGTGTGTGAAGTCACAGAGTGGATGTGTATGAAGTCATGGAATGGAGGTTTGTGAAGTCAAACATTGGAAGTGTGTTAAGTTACAGAATGAAGGTGTGTGAAGTCAGAGAAGGGAGATGTGTGAAGTCAGAGATTGGAGGTGTGTGAAGTCAGAATGGAGATGTGTGAAGTCAGAGAAGGGAGGTGTGCGAAGTCATAGAATGGAGGTGTGTGAAGTCAGAATGCAGATGTGTGAAGTCATAGAATGGAGGTGTGTGAAGTCATAGAATGGAGGTGTGTTTAGTCACAGAATGGAAGTGTGTGAAGTCATAGAATGGAGGTGTGTGAAGTCATAGAATGGAGGTGTGTGAAGTCATAGAACGGAGGTATGTGAAGTCATAGAATGGAGGTGTGTGAAATCACAGGATGGAGGTGTGTGAAGACACAGAATGGAGGTGTGTAAAGTCACAGAGTGGAGGTGTGTGAAGTCACAGAATGGAGGAGTGTGAAGTCAGAGAATGGAGGTGTGTGAAGTCACAATGTAGGTGTGTGAAGTCACAGAATGGAGGTGTGTGAAGTCATAGAATGGAGGTGTGTGAAGTCACATTGGAGTTGTGTGAATTCATAGAATGGAGGTGTGTGAAGTCAAAGAATGGAGGTGTGTGAAGTCATAGAATGGAGGTGTATGAAATCAAAGAATGGAGGTGTGTGTAATCACAGAGTGGAGATGTGTAAAGTCTCAGAGTGGAGGTGTGTGAAGTCTCAGAATGGAGATGTGTGATGTCATAGAATGGAGGTGAGTGAAGTCATAGAATGTTGTTTTTTGAAGTCACAGAATGGAGGTGTGTGAAGTCATAGAATGGAGGTGTGTGAAGTCAGATTAGAGGTGTATGAAGTCACAGAATGGAGGTGTGTCAACTCAGAAAGGAAGTGTGTGAAGTCATAGAATGGAGGTGTGTGAAGTCATAGAACGGAGGTGTGTGAAATCATAGAATGGAGGTGTGTGAAGTCAAAGAAATGGGGTGTTTGAAGTAAAAATGGAAGTGTGTGAAGTCAGAATGGAGGTGTGAAGTCTTAGAACGGAGGTCTGTGAATTCATAGATTGGAGGTGTGTGAACTCACAGAATTGAGGTGTGTGAAGTCAGAATGGAGGTGTGTGAAGTCAGAATGGAGGTGTGTGAAGTCATAGAATGGAGGTGTGTGAAGTCACAATGTAGGTGTGTGAAATCATAGAATGGAGGTGAGTGAAGTCATAGAATGGAGGTGTGTGAAGTCATAGAATGGAGGTGTGTGAAGTTACAGAATGGAGGTGTGTGAAGTCACACTATGGAGGGGTGTGAACTCAGATTTGAGGTGTGGGAGGTCACAGAATGGAGGTGTGTGAAGTCATATAACGAGGTGTGTGAAGTCACAGAATGGAGGTGTGTGAAGACACAGAATGGAAGTGTGTGAACTCAGATTGGAGGTGTGTGAAGTCACAGAATGGAGGTGTGTGAAGTCATAGAATGGAAGTGTGTAAAGTCATAGAATGGAGGTGTGTGAAGTCAAAATTGTGATGTGTGAAGTCACAAATGGAGGTGTGTGAAGTCACAGAGTGGATGTGTATGAAGTCATGGAATGGAGGTTTGTGAAGTCAAACATTGGAAGTGTGTTAAGTTACAGAATGAAGGTGTGTGAAGTCAGAGAAGGGAGATGTGTGAAGTCAGAGATTGGAGGTGTGTGAAGTCAGAATGGAGATGTGTGAAGTCAGAGAAGGGAGGTGTGCGAAGTCATAGAATGGAGGTGTGTGAAGTCAGAATGCAGATGTGTGAAGTCATAGAATGGAGGTGTGTGAAGTCATAGAATGGAGGTGTGTTTAGTCACAGAATGGAAGTGTGTGAAGTCATAGAATGGAGGTGTGTGAAGTCATAGAATGGAGGTGTGTGAAGTCATAGAATGGAGGTGTGTAAAGTCACAGAGTGGAGGTGTGTGAAGTCACAGAATGGAGGAGTGTGAAGTCAGAGAATGGAGGTGTGTGAAGTCACAATGTAGGTGTGTGAAGTCACAGAATGGAGGTGTGTGAAGTCATAGAATGGAGGTGTGTGAAGTCACATTGGAGTTGTGTGAATTCATAGAATGGAGGTGTGTGAAGTCAAAGAATGGAGGTGTGTGAAGTCATAGAATGGAGGTGTATGAAATCAAAGAATGGAGGTGTGTGTAATCACAGAGTGGAGATGTGTAAAGTCACAGAGTGGAGGTGTGTGACGTCACAAAAGGAGGTGTGTGAAGTCATAGAATGGAGGTGTGTGAAGTCACAGAATGCAGTTGTGTGACGTCAGAATAGAGGTGTGCGAATTCATAGAATGGAGGTGTGTGAAGTCACAGAATTGAGGTGGGTGAAGTCAGAATGGAGGTGTGTGAAGTCAGAATGGAGGTGTGTGAAGTGAGAGAATGGAGGTGGGTGAAGTCACAATGCAGGTGTGTGAACTCATAGAATGGAGGTGTGTGAAGTCACAATGTAGGTTTCTGGAGACATAGAATGGAGGTGTGTGATGTCATAGAATGGAGGTGTGTGAAGTCACAGAATGGAGGTGTGTGGTGTCATAGAATGGAGGTGTGTGAAGTCACAGAATGGAGGTGTGTAAAGGCATAGATTGGAGGTGTGTGAAGTCATAGAATGGAGGTGTGTGAAGTCATAGAATGGAGGTGTGTGAAGTCACAGAATGGAGGTGTGTGAAGTCACACTATGGAGGGGTGAGAACTCAGATTTGAGGTGTGTGAGGTCACAGAATGGAGGTGTGTGAAGTCATATAACCGGGTGTGTGAAGTCACAGAATGGAGGTGTGTGAAGATACAGAATGGAAGTGTGTGAACTCAGAGTGGAGGTGTGTGAAGTCCCAGAATGGAGGTGTGTGAAGTCATAGAATGGAGGTGTGTGAAGTCAGAATGGAGGTGTGTGAAGTCACAAATGGAGGTGTGTGAAGTCACAGAGTGGAGGTGTGTGAAATCAAAATGGAATTTTGTGAAGTCAAAGAAAGGAGTTGTGTGAAGTCATAGAATGGAGGTGTGTGAAGTCACAGAATGAAGGTGTGTGAACTCATAGAATGGAGGAGTGTGAATTCATAGAATGGAGATGTGTGAACTCACAGATGGAGGTGTGTGAAGTCATAGAATGGGGGTGTGTGAAGTCACAGAATGGAGATGTGTGAAGTCACAGAATGGAGGTGTATGAAGTCATGGAATGGAGGTATGTGACGTCAAACATTGGAAGCGTGTGAAGTTACAGAATGGAGGTGTGTGAAGTCATAGAATGTAGGTGTGTGAAGTCAGAGAATGGAGGTGTGTGAAGTTAGATTGCAGGTGTGTGAAGTCCTAGAAGGGAGGTTTGTGAAGTCATAGATTGGAAGTGTGTGAAGTCATAGAATGGAGGTTGTGAAGTCATAGATTGAAGGTGTGTGGAAGTCATAGTATGGAGGTGTGTGAAGTCACGAAAAGGAGGTGTGTGAATTCACAGAATGGAGTTGTATGAAGTCACAATGGAGGTGTGTGAAGGCATAGAATGGAGGTGTGTGAAATCAAAGAATGGAGGTTTGTGAAGTCATAGAATGGATTGTGTGTGAAATCACAGAATGGAGGTGTGTGAAGTCACAGAATGGAGGTGTGTAAAGTCACAGAGTGGAGGTGTGTGACGTCACAAAAGGAGGTGTGTGAAGTCATAGAATGGAGGTGTGTGAAGTCACAGAATGCAGTTGTGTGAAGTCAGAATAGAGGTGTGCGAATTCATAGAATGGAGGTGTGTGAAGTCACAGAATTGAGGTGAGTGAAGTCAGAATGGAGGTGTGTGAAGTCAGAATGGAGGTGTGTGAAGTGAGAGAATGGAGGTCGGTGAAGTCACAATGCAGGTGTGTGAACTCATAGAATGGAGGTGTGTGAAGTCACAATGTAGGTTTCTGAAGACATAGAATGGAGGTGTGTGATGTCATAGAATGGAGGTGTGTGAAGTCACAGAATGGAGGTGTGTGGTGTCATAGAATGGAGGTGTGTGAATCACAGAATGGAGGTGTGTAAAGGCATAGAATGGAGGTGTGTGAAGTCATAGAATGGAGGTGTGTGAAGTCATAGAATGGAGGTGTGTGAAGTTACAGAATGGAGGTGTGTGAAGTCACACTATGGAGGGGTGTGAACTCAGATTTGAGGTGTGGGAGGTCACAGAATGGAGGTGTGTGAAGTCATATAACGAGGTGTGTGAAGTCACAGAATGGAGGTGTGTGAAGACACAGAATGGAAGTGTGTGAACTCAGATTGGAGGTGTGTGAAGTCACAGAATGGAGGTGTGTGAAGTCATAGAATGGAAGTGTGTAAAGTCATAGAATGGAGGTGTGTGAAGTCAAAATTGTGATGTGTGAAGTCACAAATGGAGGTGTGTGAAGTCACAGAGTGGATGTGTATGAAGTCATGGAATGGAGGTTTGTGAAGTCAAACATTGGAAGTGTGTTAAGTTACAGAATGAAGGTGTGTGAAGTCAGAGAAGGGAGATGTGTGAAGTCAGAGATTGGAGGTGTGTGAAGTCAGAATGGAGATGTGTGAAGTCAGAGAAGGGAGGTGTGCGAAGTCATAGAATGGAGGTGTGTGAAGTCAGAATGCAGATGTGTGAAGTCATAGAATGGAGGTGTGTGAAGTCATAGAATGGAGGTGTGTTTAGTCACAGAATGGAAGTGTGTGAAGTCATAGAATGGAGGTGTGTGAAGTCATAGAATGGAGGTGTGTGAAGTCATAGAACGGAGGTATGTGAAGTCATAGAATGGAGGTGTGTGAAATCACAGGATGGAGGTGTGTGAAGACACAGAATGGAGGTGTGTAAAGTCACAGAGTGGAGGTGTGTGAAGTCACAGAATGGAGGAGTGTGAAGTCAGAGAATGGAGGTGTGTGAAGTCACAATGTAGGTGTGTGAAGTCACAGAATGGAGGTGTGTGAAGTCATAGAATGGAGGTGTGTGAAGTCACATTGGAGTTGCGTGAATTCATAGAATGGAGGTGTGTGAAGTCAAAGAATGGAGGTGTGTGAAGTCATAGAATGGAGGTGTATGAAATCAAAGAATGGAGGTGTGTGTAATCACAGAGTGGAGATGTGTAAAGTCTCAGAGTGGAGGTGTGTGAAGTCTCAGAATGGAGATGTGTGATGTCATAGAATGGAGGTGAGTGAAGTCATAGAATGTTGTTTTTTGAAGTCACAGAATGGAGGTGTGTGAAGTCATAGAATGGAGGTGTGTGAAGTCAGATTAGAGGTGTATGAAGTCACAGAATGGAGGTGTGTCAACTCAGAAAGGAAGTGTGTGAAGTCATAGAATGGAGGTGTGTGAAGTCATAGAACGGAGGTGTGTGAAATCATAGAATGGAGGTGTGTGAAGAAAAAGAAATGAGGTGTTTGAAGTAAAAATGGAAGTGTGTGAAGTCAGAATGGAGGTGTGAAGTCTTAGAACGGAGGTCTGTGAATTCATAGATTGGAGGTGTGTGAACTCACAGAATTGAGGTGTGTGAAGTCAGAATGGAGGTGTGTGAAGTCAGAATGGAGGTGTGTGAAGTCATAGAATGGAGGTGTGTGAAGTCACAATGTAGGTGTGTGAAATCATAGAATGGAGGTGAGTGAAGTCATAGAATGGAGGTATGTGAAGTCACAGAGTGGATGTGTGTGAAGTCATAGAATATAGGTGTGTGAACTCACAGAATGGAGGTGTTTGAAGTCACAGAATGGAGGTGAGTGAACTCACAATGGAGGTGTGTGACATCACAGAATGGAGGTGTGTGAAGTCATAGAATGGAAGTGTGTGAAGTCATAGAATATAGGTGTGTGAAGTCAGAATGGAGGTGTGTGAAGTCACAGAATGGAGGTTTGTGAAGTCATAGAATGGAGGTGTGTGAAGTCAGAATAGAGGTGTGCGAAATCAAAATGGAGGTGTGTGAAGTCAGAATGTAGGTGTGTGAACTCATATAATGGAGGTGTGTGAAGTCACAATGCAGGTGTGTGAAGTCATAGAATGGGGTGTGTGTAGTAATAGAATGGAACTGTGTGAAGTCACAGAATGTAGGTATGTGAAGTCACAGAATAGAGGTGTGTGAAGTCATAGAATGGAGGGTTGTGAATTCACAGAATGGAGTTGTGTGAAGTCACCGAATGGAGATACGTAAAGTCATAGAATGGAGGTGTGTAATCTCATAGAATGGAGGTGTGTGAAGTCACAGAATGGAGGTGTGTGAAGTCACAGAATGGAGGTGGTTGAAGTCATACAATGGAGGTGTGTGAAGTCATAGAATGGAGGTGTGTGAAGTCAAAGAATGGAGGGATACGAAGTCATAGAATGGAGCTGTGTGAAGTCACAGAATTGAGGTGTTTGAAGTCATAGATTGGAGGTGTGTGAAGTAAAAATGGATGTCTTAAGTCGTGGAATTGAGGTGTGAGAAATCACAGAATGGAGATGTGTGAAATCATAGAAAGGAGGTGTGTGAAGTCACAGAATCGAGGTGTGTGAAGTCATAGAATGGAATTGTGTGAAGTCATAGAATGGAGTTTTGTGAAGTCACAGAATGGAGGTGTGTGAAATCGTAGAATGAAGGTGTCTGAAGTCAGAGCATCGAGGTGTGTGAAGTCACAGAATGGCGGTGTGTGAACTCACAATGGAGGTGAGTGAAGTCACAGAATGGAGGTGTGTGAAGTCATAGAATGGAAGTGTGTAAAGTCATAGAATGGAGGTGTGTGAATTCATAGAATGGAAGTGTGTGAAGTCAAAGAATGGAGATGTGTGAAGTCATAGAATGGAGGTGTATGAAATCACAGAATGGAGGTGTGTGTAGTCAGAGAGTGGAGATGTGTAAAGTCACAGAGTGGAGGTGTGTGAAGTCTCAGAATGGAGGTGTGTGAAGTCATAGAAAGGGGGTGTGTGAAATCATAGGATGGAGGTGTGTGAAGTCACCGAAATGAGGTGTTTGAAGTAAAAATGGAAGTGTGTGAAGTCAGAATGGAGGTGTGTGAAGTCACAAAAAGGAGGTGTGTGAATTCACAGAATGGAGTTGTATGAAGTCACAATGGAGGTGTGTGAAGTCATAGAATGGAGGTGTGTGAAATCAAAGAATGGAGGTTTGTGAAGTCATAGAATGGATTGTGTGTGAAATCACAGAATGGAGGTGTGTGAAGTCACAGAATGGAGGTGTGTAAAGTCACAGAGTGGAGGTGTGTGACGTCACAAAAGGAGGTGTGTGAAGTCATAGAATGGAGGTGTGTGAAGTCACAGAATGCAGTTGTGTGAAGTCAGAATAGAGGTGTGCGAATTCATAGAATGGAGGTGTGTGAAGTCACAGAATTGAGGTGTGTGAAGTCAGAATGGAGGTGTGTGAAGTCAGAATGGAGGTGTGTGAAGTGAGAGAATGGAGGTGGGTGAAGTCACAATGCAGGTGTGTGAACTCATAGAATGGAGGTGTGTGAAGTCACAATGTAGGTTTCTGAAGACATAGAATGGAGGTGTGTGATGTCATAGAATGGAGGTGTGTGAAGTCACAGAATGGAGGTGTGTGGTGTCATAGAATGGAGGTGTGTGAAGTCACAGAATGGAGGTGTGTAAAGGCATAGAATGGAGGTGTGTGAAGTCATAGAATGGAGGTGTGTGAAGTCATAGAATGGAGGTGTGTGAAGTCACAGAATGGAGGTGTGTGAAATCACACTATGGAGGGGTGAGAACTAAGATTTGAGGTGTGGGAGGTCACAGAATGGAGGTGTGTGAAGTCATATAACCGGGTGTGTGAAGTCACAGAATGGAGGTGTGTGAAGATACAGAATGGAAGTGTGTGAACTCAGAGTGGAGGTGTGTGAACTCCCAGAATGGAGGTGTGTGAAGTCAGAATGGAGGTGTGTGAAGTCACAAATGGAGGTGTGTGAAGTCACAGAGTGGAGGTGTGTGAAATCAAAATGGAATTTTGTGAAGTCAAAGAAAGGAGTTGTGTGAAGTCATAGAATGGAGGTGTGTGAAGTCACAGAGTGAAGGTGTGTGAACTCATAGAATGGAGGAGTGTGAATTCATAGAAGGGAGGTGTGTGAACTCACAGATGGAGGTGTGTGAAGTCATAGAATGGGGGTGTGTGAAGTCACAGAATGGAGATGTGTGAAGTCACAGAATGGAGGTGTACGAAGTCATGGAATGGAGGTATGTGACGTCAAACATTGGAAGCGTGTGAAGTTACAGAATGGAGGTGTGTGAAGTCATAGAATGTAGGTGTGTGAAGTCAGAGAATGGAGGTGTGTGAAGTTAGATTGCAGGTGTGTGAAGTCCTAGAAGGGAGGTTTGTGAAGTCATAGATTGGAAGTGTGTGAAGTCATAGAATGGAGGTTGTGAAGTCATAGATTGAAGGTGTGTGGAAGTCATAGTATGGAGGTGTGTGAAGTCACAAAAAGGAGGTGTGTGAATTCACAGAATGGAGTTGTATGAAGTCACAATGAAGGTGTGTGAAGGCATAGAATGGAGGTGTGTGAAGTCACAGAATGGAGGTGTGTGACGTCACACTATGGAGGGGTGTGAACTCAGATTTGAGGTGTGGGAGGTCACAGAATGGAGGTGTGTGAAGTCATATAACGAGGTGTGTGAAGTCACAGAATGGAGGTGTGTGAAGACACAGAATGGAATTGTGTGAACTCAGATTGGAGGTGTGTGAAGTCACAGAATGGAGGCGTGTGAAGTCATAGAATGGAAGTGTGTAAAGTCATAGAATGAAGGTGTGTGAAGTCAGAATGCAGGTGTGTGAAGTCACAAATGGAGGTGTGTTACCTCAGAATGGAGGTGTGTGAGTAACAGAATGGAGGTGTGTGAAGTCAAAATTGTGATGTGTGAAGTCACAAATGGAGGTGTGTGAAGTCACAGAGTGGATGTGTATGAAGTCATGGAATGGAGGTTTGTGAAGTCAAACATTGGAAGTGTGTTAAGTTACAGAATGAAGGTGTGTGAAGTCAGAGAAGGGAGATGTGTGAAGTCAGAGATTGGAGGTGTGTGAAGTCAGAATGGAGATGTGTGAAGTCAGAGAAGGGAGGTGTGCGAAGTCATAGAATGGAGGTGTGTGAAGTCAGAATGCAGATGTGTGAAGTCATAGAATGGAGGTGTGTTTAGTCACAGAATGGAAGTGTGTGAAGTCATAGAATGGAAGTGTGTGAAGTCATAGAATGTAGGTGTGTGAAGTCATAGAACGGAGGTATGTGAAGTCATAGAATGGAGGTGTGTGAAATCACAGGATGGAGGTGTGTGAAGACACAGAATGGAGGTGTGTAAAGTCACAGAGTGGAGGTGTGTGAAGTCACAGAATGGAGGAGTGTGAAGTCAGAGAATGGAGGTGTGTGAAGTCACAATGTAGGTGTGTGAAGTCACAGAATGGAGGTGTGTGAAGTCATAGAATGGAGGTGTGTGAAGTCACATTGGAGTTGTGTGAATTCATAGAATGGAGGTGTGTGAAGTCAAAGAATGGAGGTGTGTGAAGTCATAGAATGGAGGTGTATGAAATCAAAGAATGGAGGTGTGTGTAATCACAGAGTGGAGATGTGTAAAGTCTCAGAGTGGAGGTGTGTGAAGTCTCAGAATGGAGATGTGTGATGTCATAGAATGGAGGTGAGTGAAGTCATAGAATGTTGTTTTTTGAAGTCACAGAATGGAGGTGTGTGAAGTCATAGAATGGAGGTGTGTGAAGTCAGATTAGAGGTGTATTAAGTCACAGAATGGAGGTGTGTCAACTCAGAAAGGAGGTGTGTGAAGTCATAGAATGGAGGTGTGTGAAGTCATAGAACTGAGGTGTGTGAAATCATAGAATGGAGGTGTGTGAAGTCAAAGAAATGAGGTGTTTGAAGTAAAAATGGAAGTGTGTGAAGTCAGAATGGAGGTGTGAAGTCTTAGAACGGAGGTCTGTGAATTCATAGATTGGAGGTGTGTGAACTCACAGAATTGAGGTGTGTGAAGTCAGAATGGAGGTGTGTGAAGTCAGAATGGAGGTGTGTGAAGTCATAGAATGGAGGTGTGTGAAGTCACAATGTAGGTGTGTGAAATCATAGAATGGAGGTGAGTGAAGTCATAGAATGGAGGTATGTGAAGTCACAGAGTGGATGTGTGTGAAGTCATAGAATATACGTGTGTGAACTCACAGAACTGAGGTGTATGAAGTCACAGAATGGAGGTGTGTGAACTCACAGAATGGAGGTGTTTGAAGTCACAGAATGGAGGTGAGTGAACTCACAATGGAGGTGTGTGACATCACAGAATGGAGGTGTGTGAAGTCATAGAATGGAAGTGTGTGAAGTCATTGAATATAGGTGTGTGAAGTCAGAATGGAGGTGTGTGAAGTCACAGAATGGAGGTTTGTGAAGTCATAGAATGGAGGTGTGTGAAGTCAGAATAGAGGTGTGCGAAATCAAAATGGAGGTGTGTGAAGTCATAATGTAGGTGTGTGAACTCATATAATGGAGGTGTGCGAAGTCACAATGCAGGTGTGTGAAGTCATAGAATGGGGTGTGTGTAGTAATAGAATGGAACTGTGTGAAGTCACAGAATGTAGGTATGTGAAGTCACAGAATAGAGGTGTGTGAAGTCATAGAATGGAGGGATGTGAATTCACAGAATGGAGTTGTGTGAAGTCACCGAATGGAGATACGTAAAGTCATAGAATGGAGGTGTGTAATCTCATAGAATGGAGGTGTGTGAAGTCACAGAATGGAGGTGTGTGAAGTCACAGAATGGAGGTGGTTGAAGTCATACAATGGAGGTGTGTGAAGTCATAGAATGGAGGTGTGTGAAGTCAAAGAATGGAGGGATACGAAGTCATAGAATGGAGCTGTGTGAAGTCACAGAATTGAGGTGTTTGAAGTCATAGATTGGAGGTGTGTGAAGTAAAAATGGATGTCTTAAGTCGTGGAATTGAGGTGTGAGAAGTCACAGAATGGAGATGTGTGAAATCATAGAAAGGAGGTGTGTGAAGTCACAGAATCGAGGTGTGTGAAGTCATAGAATGGAATTGTGTGAAGTCATAGAATGGAATTTTGTGAAGTCACAGAATGGAGGTGTGTGAAATCGTAGAATGAAGGTGTCTGAAGTCAGAGCATCGAGGTGTGTGAAGTCACAGAATGGAGGTGTGTGAACTCACAATGGAGGTGAGTGAAGTCACAGAATGGAGGTGTGTGAAGTCATAGAATGGAAGTGTGTAAAGTCATAGAATGGAGGTGTGTGAATTCATAGAATGGAAGTGTGTGAAGTCAAAGAATGGAGATGTGTGAAGTCATAGAATGGAGGTGTATGAAATCACAGAATGGAGGTGTGTGTAGTCAGAGAGTGGAGATGTGTAAAGTCACAGAGTGGAGGTGTGTGAAGTCTCAGAATGGAGGTGTGTGAAGTCATAAAAGGGGGTGTGTGAAATTATAGGATGGAGGTGTGTGAAGTCACCGAAATGAGGTGTTTGAAGTAAAAATGGAAGTGTGTGAAGTCAGAATGGAGGTGTGTGAAGTCATAGAAAGGAGGTGTGTGAAGTCATAAAATGGAGGTGTGTGAAGTCACAGAATGGAGGTGTGTTAACTCACAGAATGGAGGTGTGTGAACTCAGAATGGAGGTGTGTCAATTCACAGAAGGGAGGTTTGTGAAGTCATAGAATAGATGTTTCTGAAGTAAGAATGAAGGTGTGTGAAGTCATAGAATGGAGGTGTGTGAAGTCAAAATGGAGGTGTGTGAAGTCAAACAACGGAGATGTGTGAAGTCATAGAATGAGGTGTGTGAAGTCACAGAATGGAGGTGTGTGAATTCATAGAATGCAGGTGTGTGAAGTCATAGAATGGAGGTGTGTGAAGTCACAGAATGGAGGTGTGTGAAGTAACAGAATGGAGGTGTGTGAAGTCACAGAATGGAAGTGGGTGAACTCACAATGGAGGTATTTGAAGTCACAGAAGGGAGGTGTGTGAAGTCAGAAGGGAGGTGTGTGAAGTCACAGAATGGAGATGTGTGAACTCAGAATGGAGGTGTGGGAAGTCACAGAATGGAGGTTTGTGAAGTCATAGAATGGAGGTGTGTGAGGTCATAGAATGGATGTTTCTGAAGTAAAAAGGAAGGGGTGTGAAGTCATAGAATGGAGGTGTGTGAAGACATAGAATGGAGCTGTGTAATGTCAGAATTGAGGAGTGTGAAGTCCTAGAATGGATGTGTGTGAACTCATAGGATGGAGGTGTGTGACGTCACAATGGAAGTGTGTGAAATCACAGAATGGAGGTGTGTGTAGTCATATATTGGAGGTGTGTGAAGTCAGAATGGAGTTGTGTGAAGTCACAGAATGGAGGTGTGTGAACTCAGAATGGAGGTGTTTGAAGTCATAGATGGAGGTGTGTGAAGTCACAGTATGTAGGTGTGTGAAATCATAGAATGGAATTTTGTGAATTCACAGAATGGAGCTGTGTGAAGTCAGAATGGAGGAGTGTGAAGTCATAGAATGGAGGTGTGTGAAGTCAGAATGGAGGTGGGTGAACACATAGAATGGACGTGTGTGAAGTCACAATGGAGGTGTGTGAAGACATAGAATGGAGGTGTGTGAAGTCACAGAATGGAGGTGTGTGAAGTCATAGAATGGAGGTGTGTGAAGTCATAGAATGTTGGTGTGTGAAGTCATAGAATGGATGTTTCTGAAGTAAGAATGAAGGTGTGTGAAGTCATGGAATGGAGGTGCGTGAAGTCAAAATGGAGGTGTGTGAACACATAGAATGGAGGTGTGTGAAGTCACAGAATGGAGGTGTGTGAAGTCAGAATGGAGGTGTGAAGTCATAGAATGGGGGTGGGTGAAGTCATTGAAAGGAGGTGTGGGAAGTCATAGAATGGAGAAGTGTGAAGCCATAGAGTGGAGGTGAGTGAAGTCACATATTCAAAGTCTGTGAAGTCATAGAATGGAGGTCTGTGAAGTCAGAATGGAGGTGTGTGAACTCATAGAATGGAGGTGTGTGAAGTCACAATGGAGGTGTGTGAAGTCCTAGAATGGAGGTATTTGAAGTCACAGAATGGAGGTGTGTGAAGTCATAGAATGGAGGTGTGTGAAGTCAGAATGGAGGTGTGTGAAGTCACAGAATGGAGGTGTGTGAAGTCACAGAATGGAGGTGTGTGAAGTCAGGGAATGGAGGTGTGGGAAGTCACCGAATGGAGTTGTGTGAGCTCAGAATGGAGGTGTGTGATGTCAGAGAATGGAGGTGTTTGAAGTCATAGAATGGAGGTGTGTGAAGTCACAGAATGGAGGTATCTGAAGTCAGAATCGAGGTGTGAAGTCGTAGAATAAAGGTGGGTGAAGTCATAGAAAGGAGGTGTGGGAAGTCATAGAATGGAGCAGTGTGAAGTCATAGAATGGAGGTGAGTGAAGTCACAGATTCTAGGTCTTTGAAGTCATAGAATGGAGGTGTGTGAAGTAAGAATGGAGGTGTGTGAAGTCATAGAATGGAGGTGTGTGAAGTCATAGAATGGAGGTGTGTGACGTCACAATGGAAGAGTGTGAATTCACAGAATGGAGGTGTGTGAAGTCATACATTGGTGTGTGAAGTCAGAATGGAGGTGTGTGAAGTCACAGAATTGAGGTGTGTGAACTCAGATTGGAGGTTTGTGAAGTCATAGATAGAGGTGTGTGACGTCATAGTATGGAGGTGTGTGAAATTATAGAATGGAGTTTTGTGAATTCACAGAATGGATGAGTGTGAAGTCAGAATGGCGGAGTGTGAAGTCATAGAATGGAGTTGTGTGAAGTTAGAATGAAGGTGTGTGAAGTCATTGATTGGAAGTGTGTGAAGTCATAGATTGGAGGTGTGTGAAGTCACAGAGGTAGGTGTGTGAAGTCACAGAATGGAGTTCGGTGAAGTCACAGTGGAGGTGTGTGAAGTCATAGAATGGAGGTGTGTGAAGTCAAAGAATGGAGGTGTGTGAAGCCATAGAATGGAGGTGTGTGAAGTCACAGCATGGAGGTGTGTGAAGTCAGAATGGAGATGTGTGAAGTCACAGAATGGAGGTGTGTGAAGTCACAGAATGGAGGTGTGTGAAGTCACAGAATGGAGGTGTGTGAATTCATAGAATGGAGGTGTTTGAAGTCATAGAATGGAGGTGGGTGAAGTCACAATGCAGGTGTGTGAAGTCATAGAATGGAGTTGTGTGAACTCAGAAAGGAGGTGTGTGAAGTCACAGAATAGAGGTGTGTGAAGTCATACAATGGAGGTGTGTGAAGTCACAGAATGGAGGTGTGTGAATTCATAGAATGGAGGTGTGTGAAGTCAGAGAATGGAGGTGTGTGAAGTCACAGAATGGAGGTGTGTGAAGTAACAGAATGGAGGTGTTTGAAGTCACAGAATGGAAGTGGGTGAACTCACAATGGAGGTGTTTGAAGTCACAGAATGGAGGTGTGTGAAGTCAGAAGGGAGGTGTGTGAAGTCACAGAATGGAGATGTGTGAACTCAGAATGGAGGTGTGGGAAGTCACAGAATGGAGGTTTGTGAAGTCATAGAATGGAGGTGTGTGAGGTCATAGAATGGATGTTTCTGAAGTAAGAATGAAGGTGTGTGAAGTCATAGAATGGAGGTGTGTGAAGTCATAAAATGGAGGTGTGTGAAGTCACAGAATGGAGGTGTGTGAAGTCAGAATGGAGCTGTGAAGTCATAGAATAGAGGTGGGTGAAGTCATAGAAAGGAGTTGTGGGAAGTCATAGAATAGAGGAGTGTGAAGTCATAGAATGGAGGTGAGTGAAGTCACAAATTCGAGGTCTGTGAAGACATAGAATGGAGCTGTGTGATGTCAGAATTGAGGAGTGTGAAGTCTAAGAATGGACGTGTGTGAACTCATAGAATGGAGGTGTGTGAGGTCACAATGGACGTGTGTGAAGTCACAGAATGGAGGTGTGTGAAGTCATATATTGGAGGTGTGTGAAGTCAGAATAGAGTTGTGTGAAGTCACAGAATGGAGGTGTGTGAACTCAGAATGGAGGTGTTTGAAGTCATAGATGGAGGTGTGTGAAGTCACAGTATGGAGGTGTGTGAAATCTTAGAATGGAATTTTGTGAATTCACAGAATGGAGTTGTGTGAAGTCAGAATGGAGGAGTGTGAAGTCATAGAATGGAGGTGTGTGAAGTCAGAATGGAGGTGTGTGAACTCATAGAATGGACGTGTGTGAAGTCACAATGGAGGTGTGTGAAGACATAGAATGGAGGTGTGTGAAGTCACAGAATGGAGGTGTGTGAAGTCATACAATGGAGGTGTGTGGAGTCATAGAATGGTGGTGTGTGAAGTCATAGAATGGATGTTTCTGAAGTAAGAATGAAGGTGTGTGAAGTCATGGAATGGAGGTGTGTGAAGTCAAAATGGAGGTGTGTGAACTCATAGAATGGAGGTGTGTGAAGTCACAGAATGGAGGTGTGTGAAGTCAAAATGGAGGTGTGAAGTCATAGAATGGGGGTGGGTGAAGTCATGGAAAGGAGGTGTGGGAAGTCATAGAATGGAGGTGTGTGAAGTCACAGAATGGAGGTGTGTGAAGTTACGCAATGGAGGTGTGTGAAGTCACAGAATGGAGGTGTGTGAACTCAGAATGGAGGTGTGTGAACTCAGAATGGAGGTGTGAGAAGTCACAGAATGGAGGTGTGTGAAGTCATAGAATGGAGGTTTTTGAAGTAAGAATGGAGGTGTGTGAAGTCACAGAATGGAGGTGTGTGAAGTCACGCAATGGAGGTGTGTGAAGTCACAGAATGGAGGTGTGTGAACTCAGAATGGAGGTGTGAGAAGTCACAGAATGGAGATGTGTGAAGTCATAGAATGGAAGTGTGTGAAGTCATAGAATGGAGGTTTGTGAAGGAAGAATGGAGGTGTGTGAAGTCACCGAATGGAGTTGTGTGAACTCAGAATGGAGGTGTGTGAATTCACAGAATGGAGGTTTTTGAAGGCATAGAATGGAGTTGTGTGAGGTCATAGAATGGATGCTTCTGAACTAAGAATGAAGGTGTGTGAAGTCATAGAATGGAGGTGTGTGAAGTCATGGAATGGAGGTGTGTGAAGTCAAAGAATGGAGATATCTGAATTCAGAATAGAGGTGTGAAGTCATTTAATAGAGGTGGGTGAAGTCATAGAAAGGAGGTGTGGGAAGTCATAGAATGGAGCAGTGTGAAGTCACAGAGTGGAGGTGAGTGAAGTCACAGATTCGAGGTCTGTGAAGTCATAGAATAGAGGAGTGTGAAGTCAGAATGGAGGTGTGTGAAGTCATAGAATGGAGGTATGTGAACTCATAGAATGGAGGTTTGTGATGTCACAATGGAAGTGTGTGAAGTCACAGAATGGAGGTGTGTGAAGTCATACATTGGTGTGTGAGGTCAGAATGGAGGTGTGTGAAGTCGAAGAATGGAGGTGTGTGAACTCAGATTGGAGATGTTTGAAGTCATAGATGGAGGTGTGTGACGTCATAGTATGGAGGTGTGTGAAATCATAGAATGGAGTTTTGTGAATTCACAGAATGGAGGAGTGTGAAGTCAGAATGGCGGAGTGTGAAGTCATAGAATGGAGTTGTGTGAAGTTAGAATGGAGGTGTGTGAACTCATAGAATGGAGGTGTGAGAAGTTCAACGGAGGTGTTTGAAGACATAGAATGGAGGTGTGTGAAGTCACAAATTGGAGGTGTGTGAAGTCATAGAATGGAGGTGTATGAAGTCATAGAATGGATGTTTGTGAAGTAAGAATGAAGGTGTGTGAAGTCATAGAATGGAAGTGTGTGAAGTCACAGAATGGAGGTGTGTGAAGTCATAGAATGGAGCTGTGTGAATTCAGAATGGAGGTCTGTGCAGTCATAGAATGGATGTTTCTTAAGTAGGAATGAAGGTGTGTGAAGTCATACAATGGAGGTGTGTGAAGTCAAAATGGAGGTGTGTGATCTCAAAGAATGGAGGTGTGTGAACTCATAGAATGGAGGTGTGTGAAGTCATGGAATGGAGGTGTGTGAAGTCAAACAATGGAGGTGTGTGAAGTCACAGAATGGAGGTGTGTGAAGTCACAGAATGGAGGTGTGTGAAGTCACAGAATGGAGGTGTGTGAAGTCACAGAATGGAGGTGTGTGAAGTCAAAATGGTGGTGTGTGAATTCACAAATGGAGGTGTGTGAAGTCAGAATGGAGCTGAGTGAAGTCATAGAATGGAGGTGGGTGAAGGCAGAATGGAAGTGTGTGAACTCGTAGAATGGAGGTGTGTGAAGTCAAAATGGAGGTGTGTGAAGTCATAGAATGGTGGTTTTTGATGTCAAAGAATGGAGGTGTGTGAAGTCATAGAATGGAGGTTTGTGAAGTAAGAATGGAGGTGTGTGAAGTCACCGAATGCAGTTGTGTGAACTCAGAATGGAGGTGTGTGAATTCACAGAATGGAGGTTTTTGAAGGCATAGAATGGAGTTGTGTGAGGTCATAGAATGGATGTTTCTGAAGTAAGAATGAAGGTGTGTGAAGTCATAGAATGGAGGTGTGTGAAGTCATAGAATGGAGGTGTGTGAAGTCAAAGAATGGAGATATCTGAATTCAGAATAGAAGTGTGAAGTCATTTAATAGAGGTGGGTGAAGTCATAGAAAGGAGGTGTGGGAAGTCACAGAATGGAGCAGTGTGAAGTCACAGAGTGGAGGTGAGTGAAGTCACAGATTCGAGGTCTGTGAAGTCATAGAATAGAGGAGTGTGAAGTCAGAATGGAGGTGTGTGAAGTCATAGAATGGAGGTATGTGAACTCATAGAATGGAGGTTTGTGATGTCACAAGGGAAGTGTGTGAAGTCACAGAATGGAGGTGTGTGAAGTCATACATTGGTGTGTGAGGTCAGAATGGAGGTGTGTGAAGTCGAAGAATGGAGGTGTGTGAACTCAGATTGGAGATGTTTGAAGTCATAGATGGAGGTGTGTGATGTCATAGTATGGAGGTGTGTGAAATCATAGAATGGAGTTTTGTGAATTCACAGAATGGAGGAGTGTGAAGTCAGAATGGCGGAGTGTGAAGTCATAGAATGGAGTTGTGTGAAGTTAGAATGGAGGTGTGTGAACTCATAGAATGGAGGTGTGAGAAGTTCAATGGAGGTGTGTGAAGACATAGAATGGAGGTGTGTGAAGTCACAAATTGGAGGTGTGTGAAGTCATAGAATGGAGGTGTATGAAGTCATAGAATGGATGTTTGTGAAGTCAGAATGAAGGTGTGTGAAGTCATAGAATGGAAGTGTGTGAAGTCACAGAATGGAGGTGTGTGAAGTCATAGAATGGAGCTGTGTGAATTCAGAATGGAGGTCTGTGCAGTCATAGAATGGATGTTTCTGAAGTAGGAATGAAGGTGTGTGAAGTCATAGAATGGAGGTGTGTGAAGTCAAAATGGAGGTGTGTGATCTCAAAGAATGGAGGTGTGTGAACTCATAGAATGGAGGTGTGTGAAGTCATGGAATGGAGGTGTGTGAAGTCAAACAATGGAGGTGTGTGAAGTCACAGAATGGAGGTGTGTGAAGTCACAGAATGGAGGTCTGTGAAGTCACAGAATGGAGGTGTGTGAAGTCACAGAATGGAGGTGTGTGAAGTCAAAATGGTGGTGTGTGAATTCACAAATGGAGGTGTGTGAAGTCAGAATGGAGCTGAGTGAAGTCATAGAATGGAGGTGGGGGAAGGCAGAATGGAAGTGTGTGAACTCGTAGAATGGAGGTGTGTGAAGTCAAAATGGAGGTGTGTGAAGTCATAGAATGGTGGTTTTTGATGTCAAAGAATGGAGGTGTGTGAAGTCATAGAATGGAGGTGTGTGAACTCAGATTGGAGGTGTGTGAAATCACAGAAGGGAGGTGTGTCAACTCAGAAACTAGGTGTGTGAAGTCATGGAATGGAGGTGTGTGAAGTCACAGAATGAAGGTGTGTGAAGTCATAGAAGGAGGTGTCTGAAGTCACAGAATGGAGGTGTGTGAAGACACAGAATGGAGGTGTGTGAACTCAGAGAGGAGGTGTGTGAAGTCACAGAATGGAGGTGTGTGAAGTCATAGAATGGAAGTGTGTGAAGTCATAGAATGGAGGTGTGTGAAGTCAGAATGGAGGTGTGTGAAGTCACAGAATGGAGGTGTGTGAACCCAGAATGGAGGTGTGTGAAGTCACAGAATGGAGGTTTGTGAAGTCATAGAATGGAGGTGTATGAAGTCATAGAATGGATGTTGCTGAAGTAAGAATGAAGGTGTGTGAACTCATAGAATGGAGGTGTATGAACTCATAGAATGGAGGTGTGTGAATTCATGGAACGGAGGTGTGTGAAGTCAAAGAATGGAGGTATATGATGTCAAACAATGGAAGTGTGTGAAGTCATAGAATGGAGGTGTGTGAAGTCTTAGAATGGAGGTGTGTGAAGTCATAGAATGGAGGTGTGTGAAGTCACAGAAGGGAGGTGTGTGAAGTCACAGAATGGAGGTCTGTAAAGTCACAGAGTGGAGGTGTGTGAAGGCACAGAATGGAGGGGTGTGAAGTCAAAGAATGGAGGAATGTGAAGTCACAGAATGGAGATGTGTGAAGTGAGAATACAGGTGTGCGAAGAAATAGAATGGAGGTGTGTGAAGTCAGAATGGAGGTGTGTGAACTCATAGAATGGAGGTGTCGAAGTCACAATGGAGATGTGTGAAGTCATAGAATGGTGGTTTTTGAAGTCACAGAATGGAGGTGTGTGAAGTCATAGAATGGAGGTGTGTGAAGTCACAGAATGGAAGTGGGTGAACTCAAAATGGAGGTGTGTGAAGTCACAGAATGGCGGTGTGTGAATTCATAGAAGGGAGGTGTGTGAAGTCATAGAATGGAGGTGTGTGAAGTCAGAGAATGGAGGTGTGTGAAGTCAATGAAATGACTTGTGTGAAGTCAAAATTGTGGTGTGTGAAGTCAAAGAATGGATGTGTGTGAAGTCACAGAATGGAGGTGTGTGAAGTCAAAATGGAGGTGTGTGAAGTCAAAGAATGGATGTGTGTGAAGTCATAGAATGGAGGTGTATGAAGTCATGGAATGGAGGTTTGCGAAGACAAACATTGGAAGTGTGTGAAGTTACAGAACGGAGGTGTGTGAAGTCATAGAATGGAGGCGTGTGAAGTCAGAGAATGGAGGTGTGTGAAGTCAGAATGCAGGTGTGTGAAGTCATAAAATGGAGGTGTGTGAAGTCATAGAATGGAGGTGTGTGAAGTCATAGATTGGAAGTGTGTGAAGTCATAGATTGGAGGTGTGTGAAGTCACAGCGGGAGGTGTGTGAAGTCACAGAACGGAGTTCTGTGAAGTCACAGTGGAGGTGTGTGAAGTCATAGAATGGAGGTGTGTGAAGTCAAAGAATGGAGGTGTGTGAAGTCATAGAATGGAGGTGTGTCAAGTCACAGCATGGAGGTGTGTGAAGTCAGAATGGAGATATGTGAAGTCATAGAATGGAGGTGTGTGAAGTCACAATGCAGGTGTGTGAACTCATAGAATGGAGGTTGGTGAAGTCACAATGCAGGTGTGTGAAGTCATAGAATGGAGTTGTGTGAACTCAGAAAGGAGGTGTGTGAAGTCACAGAATAGAGGTGTGTGAAGTCATACAATGGAGGTGTGTGAAGTCACAGAATGGAGGTGTGTGAATTCACAGAATGGAGGTGTGTGAAGTCATAGAATGGAGGTGTGTGAAGTCACAGAATGGAGGTGTGTGAAGTAACAGAATGGAGGTGTGTGAAGTCACAGAATGAAGTGGGTGAACTCACAATGGAGGTGTGTGAAGTCACAGAAGGGAGGTGTGTGAAGTCAGAAGGGAGGTGTGTGAAGTCACAGAATGGAGATGTGTGAACTCAGAATGGAGGTGTGGGAAGTCACAGAATGGAGGTTTGTGAAGTCATAGAATGGAGGTGTGGGAGGTCATAGAATGGATGTTTCTGAAGTAAGAATGAAGGTGTGTGAAGTCATAGAATGGAGGTGTGTGAAGTCATAGAATGGAGGTGTGTGAAGTCAGAGAATGGAGGTGTGTGAAGTCAGAATGGAGGTGTGAAGTCATAGAATAGAGGTGGGTGAAGTCATAGAAAGGAGTTGTGGGAAGTCATAGAATAGAGGAGTGTGAAGTCATAGAATGGAGGTGAATGAAGTCACAGATTCGAGGTCTGAGAAGTCATACAAAGGAGCTGTGTGATGCCAGAATTGAGGAGTGTGAAGTCCTAGACTGGACGTGTGTGAACTCATAGAATGGAGGTGTGTGACGTCACAGTGGAAGTGTGTGAAGTCATAGAATGGAGGTGTGGGAATCAGAGAATTGAGGTTTGTGAAGTCAGAATGGAGGTGTGAAGTCATAGAATAGAGGTGGGTGAAGTCATAGAAAGGAGTTGTGGGAAGTCATAGAAAGGAGGTGTGGGAAGTCATAGAATGGAGCAGTGTGAAGTCACAGATTGGAGGTGAGTGAAGTCACAGATTCGAGGTCTGTGAAGTCATAGAAGAGAGGAGTGTGATGTCAGAATGGAGGTGTGTGAAGTCATAGAATGGAGGTATGTGACCTCATAGAATGGAGGTTTGTGATGTCACAATGGAAGTGTGTGAAGTCACAGAATGGAGGTGTGTGAAGTCATACATTGGTGTGTGAGGTCAGAATGTCGGTGTGCGAAGTCAAAGAATGGAGGTGTGTGAACTCAGATTGGAGGTGTGTGAAGTCATAGATGGAGGTGTGTGACGTCATAGTATGGAGGTGTGTGAAATCATAGAATGGAGTTTTGTGAATTCACAGAATGGAGGAGTGTGAAGTCAGAATGGCGGAGTGTGAAGTCATAGAATGGAGTTGTGTGAAGTTAGAATGGAGGTGTGTGAACTCATAGAATGGAGGTGTGAGAAGTTCAATGGAGGTGTGTGAAGACATAGAATGGAGGTGTGTGAAGTCACAAATTGGAGGTGTGTGAAGTCATAGAATGGAGGTGTATGAAGTCATAGAATGGATGTTTGTGAAGTAAGAATGAAGGTGTTTGAAGTCATAGAATGGAAGTGTGTGAAGTCACAGAATGGAGGTGTGTGATGTCATAGAATGGAGCTGTGTGAATTCAGAATGGAGGTCTGTGCAGTCATAGAATGGATGTTTCTGAAGTAGGAATGAAGGTGTGTGAAGTCAAAGAATGGAGGTGTGTGAAGTCAAAATGGAGGTGTGTGATCTCAAAGAATGGAGGTGTGTCAACTCATAGAATGGAGGGTGTGAAGTCATGGAATGGAGGTGTGTGAAGTCCAAGAATGGAGGTGTGTGAAGTCAAACAATGGAGGTGTGTGAAGTCACAGAATGGAGGTGTGTGAAGTCACAGAATGGAGGTGTGTGAAGTCACAGAATGGAGGTATGTGAAGTCACAGAATGGAGGTGTGTGAAGTCAAAATGGTGGTGTGTGAATTCACAAATGGAGGTGTGTGAAGTCAGAATGGAGCTGAGTGAAGTCATAGAATGGAGGTGGGTGAAGGCAGAATGGAAGTGTGTGAACTCGTAGAATGGAGGTGTGTGAAGTTAAAATGGAGGTGTGTGAAGTCATAGAATGGTGGTTTTTGATGTCAAAGAATGGAGGTGTGTGAAGTCATAGAATGGAGGTGTGTGAACTCAGATTGGAGGTGTGTGAAATCACAGAAGGGAGGTGTGTCAACTCAGAAACTAGGTGTGTGAAGTCATGGAATGGAGGTGTGTGAAGTCACAGAATGAAGGTGTGTGAAGTCATAGAATGGAGGTGTGTGAAGACAGATTGGCGGTGTGTGAAGTCACAGAATGGAGGTGTGTGAACCCAGAATGGAGGTGTGTGAAGTCACAGAATGGAGGTTTGTGAAGTCATAGAATGGAGTTGTATGAAGTCATAGAATGGATGTTGCTGAAGTAAGAATGAAGGTGTGTGAACTCATAGAATGGAGGTGTATGAACTCATAGAATGGAGGTGTGTGAATTCATGGAACGGAGGTGTGTGAAGTCAAAGTATGGAGGTGTGTGAAGTCACAGAATGGAAGTTTGTGAAGTCAAAATTGTGGTGTGTGAAGTCAAAGAATGGATGTGTGTGAAGTCACAGAATGGAGGTGTGTGAAGTCAAAATGGAGGTGTGTGAAGTCAAAGAATGGATGTGTGTGAAGTCATAGAATGGAGGTGTATGAAGTCATGGAATGGAGGTTTGCGAAGTCAAACATTGGAAGTGTGTGAAGTTACAGAATGGAGGTGTGTGAAGTCATAGAATGGAGGCGTGTGAAGTCAGAGAATGGAGGTGTGTGAAGTCAGAATGCAGGTGTGTGAAGTCATAGAATGGAGGTGTGTGAAGTCGTAGAATGGACGTGTGTGAAGCCATAGATTGTAAGTGTGTGAAGTCATAGATTGGAGGTGTGTGAAGTCACAGCGGGAGGTGTGTGAAGTCACAGAATGGAGTTCTGTGAAGTCACAGTGGAGGTGTGTGAAGTCATAGAATGGAGGTGTGTGAAGTCAAAGAATGGAGGTGTGTGAAGTCATAGAATGGAGGTGTGTGAAGTCACAGCATGGAGGTGTGTGAAGTCAGAATGGAGATATGTGAAGTCATAGAATGGAGGTGTGTGAAGTCACAATGCAGGTGTGTGAACTCATAGAATGGAGGTGGGTGAAGTCACAATGCAGGTGTGTGAAGTCATAGAATGGAGTTTTGTGAACTCAGAAAGGAGGTGTGTGAAGTCACAGAATAGAGGTGTGTGAAGTCATACAATGGAGGTGTGTGAAGTCACAGAATGGAGGTGTGTGAATTCATAGAATGGAGGTGTGTGAAGTCATAGAATGGAGGTGTGTGAAGTCACAGAATGGAGGTGTGTGAAGTAACAGAATGGAGGTGTGTGAAGTCACAGAATGGAAGTGGGTGAACTCACAATGGAGGTGTGTGAAGTCACAGAAGGGAGGTGTGTGAAGGCAGAAGGGAGGTTTGTGAAGTCACAGAATGGAGATGTGTGAACTCAGAATGGAGGTGTGGGAAGTCACAGAATGGAGGTTTGTGAATTCATAGAATGGAGGTGTGTGAGGTCATAGAATGGATCTTTCTGAAGTAAGAATGAAGGTGTGTGAAGTCATAGAATGGAGCTGTGTGAAGTCATAGAATGGAGGTGGGTGAAGTCAGAGAATGGAGGTATGTGAAATCAGAATGGAGGTATGAAGTCGTAGAATAGAGGTGGGTGAAGTCATAGAAAGGAGTTGTGGGAAATCATAGAATAGAGGAGTGTGAAGTCATAGAATGGAGGTGAGTGAAGTCACAGATTCGAGGTCTGAGAAGTCATAGAATGGAGCTGTGTGATGCCAGAATTGAGGAGTGTGAAGTCCTAGAATGCACGTGTGTGAACTCATAGAATGGAGGTGTGTGACGTCACAGTGGAAGTGTGTGAAGTCACAGAATGGAGGTGTGTGAAGTCATATATTGGAGGTGTGTGAAGTCAGAATGGAGGTGTGTGAAGTCACAGAATGGAGGTGTGTGAACTCAGAATGGAGGTGTTTGAAGTCATAGATGGAGGTGTGTGAAGTCACAGTATGGAGGTGTGTGAAATCATAGAATGGAATTTTGTGAATTCACAGAATGGAGCTGTGTGAAGTCAGAATGGAGGAGTGTGAAGTCATAGAATGGAGGTGTGTGAAGTCAGAATGGAGGTGTGTGAACTCATAGAATGGACCTGTGTGAAGTCACAATGGAGGTGTGTGAAGACATAGAATGGAGGTGTGGGAAGTCACAGAATGGAGGTGTGTGAAGTCATAGAATGGAGGTGTGTGAAGTCATAGAATGGACGTGTGTGAAGTCATAGAATGGATGTTTCTGAAGTAATAATGAAGGTGTTTGAAGTCATAGAATGGAGGTGTGTGAAGTCAAAATGGTGGTGTGTGAACTCATAGAATGGAGGTGTGTAAAGTCACAGAATGGAGGTGTGTGAAGTCAGAATGGATGTGTGAAGTCATAGAATGGGGGTGGGTGAAATCATGGGAAGGAGGTGTGGGAAGTCATAGAATGGAGAAGTGTGAAGTCATAGAGTGGACGTGAGTGAAGTCACATATTCAAAGTCTGTGAAGTCATAGAATGGAGGTTTGTTCAGTCAGAATGGAGGTGTGTGAACTCATAGAATGGAGGTCTGTGAAGTCACAATGGAGGTGTGTGAAGTCATAGAATGGAGGTATTTGAAGTCAGTACGGAGCTGTGTGAACTCATAGAATGGAGATGTGTGAAGTCACAATGGAGTTGTGTGAAGTCACAGAATGGAGGTGTGTGAAGTCACAGAATGGAGGTGTGTAGTCAGGGAATGGAGGTGTGTGAAGTCACAGAATGGAGGTGTGTGAAGTCACGGAATGGAGGTGTGTGAAGTCACAGAATGGAGGTGTGTGAACTCAGAATGGAGGTGTGAGAAGTCACAGAATGGAGGTGTGTGAAGTCATAGAATGGAGGTTTGTGAAGTAAGAATGGAGGTGTGTGAAGTCACAGAATGGAGGTGTGTGAAGTCACGCAATGGAGGTGTGTGAAGTCACAGAATTGAGGTGTGTGAACTCAGAATGGAGGTGTGAGAAGTCACAGAATGGAGATTTGAAGTCATAGAATGGAAGTGTGTGACGTCATAGAATGGACGTTTGTGAAGTAAGACTGGAGGTGTGTGAAGTCACCGAATGGAGTTGTGTGAACTCAGAATGGAGGTGTGTGAATTCACAGAATGGAGGTTTGTGAAGGCATAGAATGGAGGTGTGTGAAGTCAAAGAATGGAGGTATCTGAAGTCAGAATGGAGGTGTGAAGTCATCTAATAGAGGTGGGTGAAGTCATAGAAAGGAGGTGTGGGAAGTCATAGAATGGAGCAGTGTGAAGTCACAGAGTGGAGGTGAGTGAAGTCACAGATTCAAGGTCTGTGAAGTCATAGAATAGAGGTGTGTGAAGTCAGAATGGAGGTATGTGAAGTCATAGAATGGAGGTATGTGAACTCATAGAATGGAGGTTTGTGATGTTACAATGGAAGTGTGTGAAGTCACAGAATGGAGGTGTGTGAAGTCATACATTGGTGTGTGAGGTTAGAATGGAGGTGTGTGAAGTTCAAGAATGGAGGTGTGTGAACTCAGATTGGAGGTGTGTGAAGTCATAGATGGAGGTGTGTGATGTCATAGTATGGAAGTGTGTGAAATCATAGAATGGAGTTTTGTGAATTCACAGAATGGAGGAGTGTGTAGTCAGAATGGCGGAGTGTGAAGTCATAGAATGGAGTTGTGTGAAGTTAGAATGGAGGTGTGTGAACTCATAGAATGGAGGTGTGAGAAGTTCAATGGAGGTGTGTGAAGACATAGAATGGAGGTGTGTGAAGTCACAAATTGGAGGTGTGTGAAGTCATAGAATGGAGGTGTGTGAAGTCATAGAATGGATGTTTGAGAAGTGAGAATGAAGGTGTGTGAAGTCATAGAATGGAAGTGTGTGAAGTCACAGAATGGAGGTGTGTGAAGTCATAGAATGGAGCTGTGTGAATTCAGAATGGAGGTGTGTGCAGTCATAGAATGGATGTTTCTGAAGTAGGAATGAAGGTGTGTGAAGTCATAGAATGGAGGTGTGTGAAGTCAAAATGGAGGTGTGTGATCTCAAAGAATGGAGGTGTGTGAACTCATAGAATGGAGGTGTGTGAAGTCATGGAATGGAGGTGTGTGAAGTCCAAGAATGGAGGTGTGTGAAGTCAAAGAATGGAGGTGTGTGAAGTCACAGAATGGAGGTGTGTGAAGTCACAGAATGGAGGTGTGTGAAGTCACAGAATGGAGGTGTGTGAAGTCAAAATGGTGGTTTGTGAATTCACAAATGGAGGTGTGTGAAGTCAGAATGGAGCTGAGTGAAGTCATAGAATGGAGGTGGGTGAGGGCAGAATGGAAGTGTGTGAACTCGTAGAATGGATGTGTGTGAAGTCAAAATGGAGGTGTGTGAAGTCATAGAATGGTGGTTTTTGAAGTCAAAGAATGGAGGTGTGTGAAGTCATAGACGGGAGGTGTGTGAACTCAGATTGGAGGTGTGTGAAATCACAGAAATCATGTGTGTCAACTCAAAAACGAGGTGTGCGAAGTCATAGAATGGAGGTGTGTGAAGTCATAGAATCGAAGTATGTGAAATCATAGAATGCAGGTGTGTGAAATCAGAATGGATATGTGTGAAGTCATAGAATGGAGGTGTGTGAAGTCACAATGCAGGTGTGTGAACACATAGAATTGAGGTGGGTGAAGTCACAATGCAGGTGTGTGAAGTCATAGAATGAAGGTGTGTGAAGTCATAGAATGGAGGTGATAAAGTGACAGAATGGAGGTGTCTGAAGTTATAGAATGGAGGTGTGTGAAGTCACAGAATGGTGGTGTGTGAAGTCATAGAATGGAGGGGTGTGAAGTCATAGAATGGAGGTGTGTTAAGTCATAGAATGGAGGTGTGGAAGTCACAGAATGGAGGTGTGTGAAGTCACAGAATGGAGGTGTGTGAACTGAGAATGGAGGTGTGTGAAGTCACAGAATGGAGGTGTGTGAAGTCATACAATGGAGGTATGTGAAGTCACAGAATGGAGGGGTGTGAATTCATAGAAGGGAGGTGTGTGAAGTCATAGAATGGAGGGGTGTGAAGTCACATAATGGAGGTGTGTGAAGTCACAGAATGGAGGTGTGAGAAGTCACAGAATGGAAGTGGGTGAACTCACAATGGAGGTGTGTGAAGTCACAGAATGGAGGTGTGTGAATTCATAGAAGGGAGGTGTGTGAAGTCATAGAATGGAGGTGTGTGAAGTCACAGAATGGAGGTGTGTGAATTCATAGAAGGGAGGTGTGTGAAGTTATAGAATGGAGGTGTGTGAAGTCACAGAATGGAAGTGTGTGAAGTCAAAATGGAGGTGTGTGAAGTCAGAGAATGGAGGTGTGTGAAGTCATTGAATGGACTTGTGTGAAGTCAAAATTGTGGTGTGTGAAGTCAAAGAATGGATGTGTGTGAAGTCACAGAATGGAGGTGTGTGAAGTCAAAATGGAGGTGTGTGAAGTCAAAGAATGGATGTGTTTGAAGTCATAGAATGGAGGTGTATGAAGTCATGGAATGGAGTTTTGTGAAGTCAAACATTGGAATTGTGTGAAGTTACAGAATGGAGGTGTGTGAAGTCACAGAATGGAGGTGTGTGAACTCAGATTGGAGGTGTGTGAAGTCATAGATGGAGGTGTGTGCAGTCATAGTATGGAGTTGAGTGAAATCCTGGAATGGAGTTTTGTGAATTCACAGAATGGAGGAGTGTGAAGTCAGAATGGCGGAGTGTGAATTCACAGAATGGAGGTGTGTGAAGTTAGAATGGAGGTGTGTGAAGACATAGAATGGAGGTGTGTGAAGTCACAGAATGGAGGTGTGTGAAGTCATAGAATGGAGGTGTGTGAAGTCATAGAATGGATGTTTGTGAAGTAAGAATGAAGGTGTGTGAAGTCATAGAATGGAAGTGTGTGAAGTCACAGAATGGAGGTGTGTGAAGTCATAGAATGGAGCTGTGTAAAGTCATAGAATGGATATTTCTGAAGTAGGAATGAAGGTGTGTGAAGTCATAGAATGGAGGTGTGTGAAGTCAAAATGGACGTTTGTGAACTCAAACAATGGAGGTGTGTGAAGTCATGGAATGGAGGTGTGTGAAGTCCAAGAATGGAGTTGTGTGAAGTCAAACAATGGTGGTGTGTGAAGTCACAGAATGGAGGTGTGTGAAGTCACAGAATGGAGGTGTGTGAAGTCAAAATGGAGGTGTGTGAAGTCACAGAATGGAGGTGTGTGAAGTCACAGAATGGAGGTGTTTGAAGTCAAAATTGTGGTGTGGGAATTCACAAATGGAGGTGTGTGAATTCAGAATGGAGCTGAGTGAAGTCATAGAATGGAGGTGGGTGAAGGCAGAATGGAAGTGTGTGAACTCGTAGAATGGAGGTGTGTGAAGTCAAAATGGAGGTGTGTGAAGTCATAGAACGGTGGTTTTTGATGTCAAAGAATGGAGGTGTGTGAAGTCATACAATGGAGGTGTGTGAACTCAGATTTGAGGTGTGTGAAATCACAGAAGGGAGGTGTGTCAACTCAGACACTAGGTGTGTGAAGTCATAGAATGGAGGTGTGTGAAGTCACAGAATGAAGGTGTGTGAAGTCATAGAAGGAGGTGTCTGAAGTCACAGAATGGAGGTGTGTGAAGACACAGAATGGAAGTGTGTGAACTCAGAGAGGAGGTGTGTGAAGTCACAGAATGAAGGTTTGTGAAGTCATAGAATGGAAGTGTGTGAAGTCATAGAATGGAGGTGTGTGAAGTCAGAATGGAGATGTGTGAAGTCATAGAATGGTGGTTTTTGAAGTCACAGAATGGAAGTGTGTGATGTCATAGAAGGAGATGTCTGAAGTCACAGAATGGAGGTGTGTGAAGATACATAATGGAAGTGTGTGAACCCAGAATGGAGGTGTGTGAAGTCACAGAATGGAGGTTTGTGAAGTCATAGAATGGAGGTGTATGAAGTCATAATGGATGTTGCTTAAGTAAGAATGAAGGTGTGTGAAGTCATAGAATGGAGGTGTCTGAAGGAATAGAATGGATGTTGCTGAAGTAAGAATGAAGGTGTGTGAACTCATAGAATGGAGGTGTATGAACTCATAGAATGGAGGTGTGTGAATTCATGGAACGGACGTGTGTGAAGTCACAGAATGGAGGTCTGTAAAGTCACAGAGTGGAGGTGTGTGAAGGGACAGAATGGAGGGGTGTGAAGTCATAGAATGGAGGTGTGTGAAGTTAGATTAGAGGTATGTGAAGTCACAAAATGGAGGTGTGTCAACTCAGAAATGAGGTATATGAAGTCATAGAATGGAGTTGTGTGAAGTCACAGAATGGAAGTGGGTGAACTCAAAATGGAGGTGTGTGAAGTCACAGAATGGCGGTGTGTGAATTCATAGAAGGGAGGTGTGTGAAGTCATAGAATGGAGGTGTGTGAAGTCACAGAATGGAAGTGTGTGAAGTCAAAATGGAGGTGTGTGAAGTCAGAGAATGGAGGTGTGTGAAGTCAATGAATGGACTTGTGTGAAGTCAAAATTGTGGTGTGTGAAGTCAAAGAATGGATGTGTGTGAAGTCACAGAATGGAGGTGTGTGAAGTCAAAATGGAGGTGTGTGAAGTCAAAGAATGGATGTGTGTGAAGTCATAGAATGGAGGTGTATGAAGTCATGGAATGGAGGTTTGCGAAGTCAAACATTGGAAGTGTGTGCAGTTACAGAATGGAGGTGTGTGAAGTCATAGAATGGAGACGTGTGAACTCAGAGAATGGAGGTGTGTGAAGTCAGAATGCAGGTGTGTGAAGTCATAGAATGGAGGTGTGTGAAGTCATAGAATGGAGGTGTGTGAAGTCATAGATTGGAAGTGTGTGAAGTCATAGATTGGAGGTGTGTGAAGTCACAGCGGGAGGTGTGTGAAGTCACAGAATGGAGTTCTGTGAAGTCACAGTGGAGGTGTGTGAAGTCATAGAATGGAGGTCTGTGAAGTCAATGAATGGAGGTGTGTGAAGTCATAGAATGGAGGTGTGTGAAGTCACAGCATGGAGGTGTGTGAAGTCAGAATGGAGATATGTGAAGTCATAGAATGGAGGTGTGTGAAGTCACAATGCAGGTGTGTGAACTCATAGAATGGAGGTGGGTGAAGTCACAATGCAGGTGTGTGAAGTCATAGAATGGAGTTGTGTGAACTCAGAAAGGAGGTTTGTGAAGTCACAGAATAGAGGTGTGTGAAGTCATACAATGGAGGTTTGTGAAGTCCCAGAATGGAGGTGTGTGAATTCATAGAATGGTGGTGTGTGAAGTCATAGAATGGAGGTGTGTGAAGTCACAGAATGGAGGTGTGTGAAGTAACAGAATGGAGGTGTGTGAAGTCACAGAATGGAAGTGGGTGAACTCACAATGGAGGTGTGTGAAGTCACAGAAGGGAGGTGTGTGAAGTCAGAAGGGAGGTGTGTGAAGTCACAGAATGGAGATGTGTGAACTCAGAATGGAGGTGTGGGAAGTCACAGAATGGAGGTTTGTGAAGTCATAGAATGGAGGTGTGTGAGGTCATAGAATGGATGTTTCTGAAGTAAGAATGAAGGTGTGTGAAGTCCTAGAATGGAGGTGTGTGAAGTCATAGAATGCAGGTGTGTGAAGTCAGAGAATGGAGGTGTGTGAAGTCAGAATGGAGGTGTGAAGTCATAGAATAGAGGTGGGTGAAGTCATAGAAAGGAGTTGTGGGAAGTCTAGAATAGAGGAGTGTGAAGTCATAGAATGGAGGTGAGTGAAGTCACAGATTCGAGGTCTGAGAAGTCATAGAATGGAGCTGTGTGATGCCAGAATTGAGGAGTGTGAAGTCCTAGAATGGACGTGTGTGAACTCATAGAATGGAGGTGTGTGACGTCACAGTGGAAGAGTGTGAAATCACAGAATGGAGGTGTGTGAAGTCATATATTGGAGGTGTGTGAAGTCAGAATGGAGGTGTGTGAAATCACAGAATGGAGGCTGTGAACTCAGAATGAAGGTGTTTGAAGTCATAGATGGAGGTGTGTGAAGTCACAGAATGGAGGTTTGTGAAGTCATAGAATGGAGGTGTATGAAGTCATAGAATGGATGTTGCTGAAGTAAGAATGAAGGTGTGTGAACTCATAGAATGGAGGTGTATGAACTCATAGAATGGAGGTGTGTGAATTCATGGAACGGAGGTGTGTGAAGTCAAAGAATGGAGGTATATGATGTCAAACAATGGAAGTGTGTGAAGTCATAGAATGGCGGTGTGTGAAGTCTTAGAATGGAGGTGTGTGAAGTCATAGAATGGAGGTGTGTGATGTGAAGTCACAGAAGGGAGGTGTGTGAAGTCACAGAATGGAGGTCTGTAAAGTCACAGAGTGGAGGTGTGTGAAGGCACAGAATGGAGGGTTGTGAAGTCAAAGAATGGAGGAATGTGAAGTCACAGAATGGAGATGTGTGAAGTGAGAATACAAGTGTGGGAAGTCATAGAATGGAGGTGTGTGAAGTCAGAATGGAGCTGTGTGAACTCATAGAATGGAGGTGTCGAAGTCACAATGGAGATGTGTGAAGTCATAGAATGGTGGTTTTTGAAGTCACAGAATGGAGGTGTGTGAAGTCATAGAATGGAGGTGTGTGAAGTTAGATTAGAGGTATGTGAAGTCACAAAATGGAGGTGTGTCAACTCAGAAATGAGGTATATGAAGTCATAGAATGGAGTTGTGTGAAGTCACATAATGGAAGTGGGTGAACTCAAAATGGAGGTGTGTGAAGTCACAGAATGGCGGTGTGTGAATTCATAGAAGGGAGGTGTGTGAAGTCATAGAATGGAGGTGTGTGAAGTCACAGAATGGAAGTGTGTGAAGTCAAAATGGAGGTGTGTGAAGTCAGAGAATGGACTTGTGTGAAGTCAAATTTGTGGTGTGTGAAGTCAAAGAATGGATGTGTGTGAAGTCACAGAATGGAGGTGTGTGAAGTCAAAATGGAGGTGTGTGAAGTCAAAGAATGGATGTGTGTGAAGTCATATAATGGAGGTGTATGAAGTCATGGAATGGAGGTTTGCGAAGTCAAACATTGGAAGTGTGTGAAGTTACAGAATGGAGGTGTGGGAAGTCATAGAAAGGAGGCGTGTGAAGTCAGAGAATGGAGGTGTGTGAAGTCAGAATGCAGGTGTGTGAAGTCATAGAATGGAGGTGTGTGAAGTCATAGAATGGAGGTGTGTGAAGTCATAGATTGGAAGTGTGTGAAGTCATAGATTGGAGGTGTGTGAAGTCAGAATGGAGATATGTGAAGTCATAGAATGGAGGTGTGTGAAGTCAAAGAATGGAGGTGTGTGAAGTCATAGAATGGAGGTGTGTGAAGTCACAGCATGGAGGTGTGTGAAGTCAGAATGGAGATATGTGAAGTCATAGAATGGAGGTGTGTGAAGTCACAATGCAGGTGTGTGAACTCATAGAATGGAGGTGGGTGAAGTCAAAATGCAGGTGTGTGAAGTCACAGAATGGAGTTGTGTGAACTCAGAAAGGAGGTGTGTGAAGTCACAGAATAGAGGTGTGTGAAGTCATACAATGGAGGTGTGTGAAGTCACGGAATGGAGGTGTGTGAATTCATAGAATGGAGGTGTGTGAAGTCATAGAATGGAGGTGTGTGAAGTCACAGAATGGAGGTGTGTGAAGTAACAGAATGGAGGTGTGTGAAGTCACAGAATGGAAGTGGGTGAACTCACAATGGAGGTGTGTGAAGTCAGAAGGGAGGTGTGTGAAGTCACAGAATGGAGATGTGTGAACTCAGAATGGAGGTGCGTGAAGTCACAGAATGGAGGTTTGTGAAGTCATAGAATGGAGGTGTGTGAGGTCATAGAATGGATGTTTCTGAAGTAAGAATGAAGGTGTGTGAAGTCCTAGAATGGAGGTGTGTGAAGTCATAGAATGGAGGTGTGTGAAGTCAGAGAATGGAGGTGTGTGAAGTCAGAATGGAGGTGTGAAGTCATAGAATAGAGGTGGGTGAATCATAGAAAGGAGTTGTGGGAAGTCATAGAATAGAGGAATGTGAAGTCATAGAATGGAGGTGAGTGAAGTCACAGATTCGAGGTCTGAGAAGTCATAGAATGGAGCTGTGTGATGCCAGAATTGAGGAGTGTGAAGTCCTAGAATGGACGTGTGTGAACTCATAGAATGGAGGTGTGTGACGTCACAGTGGAAGTGTGTGAAGTCACAAAATGGAGGTGTGTGAAGTCATATATTGGAGGTGTGTGAAGTCAGAATGGAGGTGTGTGAAGTCACAGAATGGAGGTGTGTGAAATCATAGAATGGAATTTTGTGAATTCAGAGAATGGAGCTGTGTGAAGTCAGAATGGTGGAGTGTGAAGTCATAGAATGGAGGTGTGTGAAGTCAGAATGGAGGTGTGTGAACTCATAGAATGGACGTGTGTGAAGTCACAATGGAGGTGTGTGAAGACATAGAATGGAGGCGTGTGAAGTCACAGAATGGAGGTGTGTGAAGTCATAGAATGGAGGTGTGTGAAGTCATAGAATGGAGGTGTGTGAAGTCATAGAATGGATGTTTCTGAAGTAAAAATGAAGGTGTGTGAAGTCATAGAATGGTGGTGTGTGAAGTCAAAATGGTGGTGTGTGAACTCATAGAATGGAGGTGTGTGAAGTCACAGAATGGAGGTGTGTGAAGTCGGAATGGAGGTGTGAAGTCATAGAATGGGGGTGGGTGAAGTCATGGAAAGGAGGTGTGGGAAGTCATAGAATGGAGTAGTGTGAAGTCATAGAGTTGAAGTGAGTGAAGTCACATATTCAAAGTCTGTGAAGTCATAGAATGGAGGTTTGTGAAGTCAGAATGGAGGTGTGTGAACTCATAGAATGGAGGTGTGTGAAGTCACAATGGAGGTGTGTGAAGTCATAGAATGGAGGTATTTGAAGTCAGAACAGAGCTGTGTGAACTCATAGAATGGAGGTGTATGAAGTCCCAATGGAGGTGTGTGAAGTCACAGAATGGAGGTGTGTGAAGTCACAGAATGGTGGTGTGTAGTCAGGGAATGGAGGTGTGTGAAGTCACAGAATGGAGGTGTGTGAAGTCACGGAATGGAGGTGTGTGAAGTCACAGAATGGAGGTGTGTGAACTCAGAATGGAGGTGTGAGAAGTCACAGAATGGAGGTGTGTGAAGTCATAGAATGGAGGTTTGTGAAGTAAGAATGGAGGTGTGTGAAGTCACAGAATGGAGGTGTGTGAACTCAGAATGGAGGTGTGAGAAGTCACAGAATGGGGATGTGTGAAGTCATAGAATGGAAGTGTGTGAAGTCATAGAATGGAGGTGTGTGAACTCAGAATGGAGGTGTGAGAAGTCACAGAATGGAGATGTGTGAAGTCATAGAATGGAAGTGTGTGAAGTCATAGAATGGAGGTTTGTGAAGTAAGAATGGAGGTGTGTGAAGTCACAGAATGGAGGTGTGTGAACTCAGAATGGAGGTGTGAGAAGTCACAGAATGGGGATGTGTGAAGTCATAGAATGGAAGTGTGTGAAGTCATAGAATGGAGGTGTGTGAACTCAGAATGGAGGTGTGTGAAGTCACGGAATGGAGGTGTGTGAATTCATAGAATGGAGGTGTGTGAAGTCATAGAATGGAGGTGTGTGAAGTCACAGAATGGAAGTGGGTGAACTCACAATGGAGGTGTGTGAAGTCACAGAAGGGAGGTGTGTGAAGTCAAAAGGGAGGTGTGTGAAGTCACAGAATGGAGATGTGTGAACTCAGAATGGAGGTGCGTGAAGTCACAGAATGGAGGTTTGTGAAGTCATAGAATGGAGGTGTGTGAGGTCATAGAATGGATGTTTCTGAAGTAAGAATGAAGGTGTGTGAAGTCCTAGAATGGAGGTGTGTGAAGTCATAGAATGGAGGTGTGTGAAGTCAGAGAATGGAGGTGTGTGAAGTCAGAATGGAGGTGTGAAGTCATAGAATAGAGGTGGGTGAATCATAGAAAGGAGTTGTGGGAAGTCATAGAATGGAGAAGTGTGAAGTCATAGAGTTGAAGTGAGTGAAGTCACATATTCAAAGTCTGTGAAGTCATAGAATGGAGGTTTGTGAAGTCAGAATGGAGGTGTGTGAACTCATAGAATGGAGGTGTGTGAAGTCACAATGGAGGTGTGTGAAGTCATAGAATGGAGGTATTTGAAGTCAGAACGGAGCTGTGTGAACTCATAGAATGGAGGTGTATGAAGTCCCAATGGAGGTGTGTGAAGTCACAGAATGCAGGTGTGTGAAGTCACAGAATGGTGGTGTGTAGTCAGGGAATGGAGGTGTGTGAAGTCACAGAATGGAGGTGTGTGAAGTCACGGAATGGAGGTGTGTGAAGTCACAGAATGGAGGTGTGTGAACTCAGAATGGAGGTGTGAGAAGTCACAGAATGGAGGTGTGTGAAGTCATAGAATGGAGGTTTGTGAAGTAAGAATGGAGGTGTGTGAAGTCACAGAATGGAGGTGTGTGAACTCAGAATGGAGGTGTGAGAAGTCACAGAATGGGGATGTGTGAAGTCATAGAATGGAAGTGTGTGAAGTCATAGAATGGAGGTGTGTGAACTCAGAATGGAGGTGTGAGAAGTCACAGAATGGAGATGTGTGAAGTCATAGAATGGAAGTGTGTGAAGTCATAGAATGGAGGTTTGTGAAGTAAGAATGGAGGTGTGTGAAGTCACAGAATGGAGGTGTGTGAACTCAGAATGGAGGTGTGAGAAGTCACAGAATGGAGATGTGTGAAGTCATAGAATGGAGGTGTGTGAAGTCACAGAATGGAGGTGTGTGAACTCAGAATGGAGGTGTGAGAAGTCACAGAATGGAGATGTGTGAAGTCATAGAATGGAAGTGTGTGAAGTCATAGAATGGAGGTTTGTGAAGGAAGAATGGAGGTGTGTGAAGTCACCGAATGGAGTTGTGTGAACTCAGAATGGAGGTGTGTGAATTCACAGAATGGAGGTTTGTGAAGGCATAGAATGGAGTTGTGTGAGGTCATAGAATGGATGTTTCTGAAGTAAGAATGAAGGTGTGTGAAGTCATAGAATGGAGGTGTGTGAAGTCATAGAATGGATGTGTGTGAAGTCAAAGAATGGAGGTATCTGAAGTCAGAATGGAGGTGTGAAGTCATCTAATAGAGGTGGGTGAAGTCATAGAAAGGAAGTGTGGGAAGTCATAGAATGGAGCAGTGTGAAGTCACAGAGTGGAGGTGAGTGAAGTCACAGATTCGAGGTCTGTGAAGTCATAGAATAGAGGTGTGTGAAGTCAGAATGGAGGTGTGCGAAGTCATAGAATGGAGGTATGTGAACTCATAGAATGGAGGTTTGTGATGTCACAATGGAAGTGTGTGAAGTCACAGAATGGAGGTGTGTGAAGTCATACATTGGTGTGTGAGGTCAGAATGGAGGTGTGTGAAGTCAAAGAATGGAGGTGTGTGAACTCAGATTGGAGGTGTGTGAAGTCATAGATGGAGGTGTGTGACGTCATAGTACGGAGGTGTGTGAAATCATAGAATGGAGTTTTGTGAATTCACAGAATGGAGGAGTGTGAAGTCAGAATGGCGGAGTGTGAAGTCATAGAATGGAGTTGTGTGAAGTTAGAATGGAGGTGTGTGAACTCATAGAATGGAGGTGTGAGAAGTTCAATGGAGGTGTGTGAAGACATAGAATGGAGGTGTGTGAAGTCACAAATTGGAGGTGTGTGAAGTCATAGAATGGAGGTGTGTGAAGTCATAGAATGGATGTTTGTGAAGTAAGAATGAAGGTGTGTGAAGTCATAGACTGGAAGTGTGTGAAGTCACAGAATGGAGGTGTGTGAAGTCATAGAATGGAGCTGTGTGAATTCAGAATGGAGGTCTGTGCAGTCATAGAATGGATGTTTCTGAAGTAGGAATGAAGGTGTGTGAAGTCATAGAATGGAGGTGTGTGAAGTCAAAATGGAGGTGTGTGATCTCAAAGAATGGAGGTGTGTGAACTCATAGAATGGAGGTGTGTGAAGTCTAAGAATGGAGGTGTGTGAAGTCAAACAATGGAGGTGTGTGAAGTCACAGAATGGAGGTGTGTGAAGTCACAGAATGGAGGTGTGTGAAGGCACACAATGGAGGTGTGTGAAGTCACAGAATGGAGGTGTGTGAAGTCAAAATGGTGGTGTGTGAATTCACAAATGGAGGTGTGTGAAGTCAGAATGGAGCTGAGTGAAGTCATAGAATGGAGGTGGGTGAGGGCAGAATGGAAGTGTGTGAACTCGTAGAATGGAGGTGTGTGAAGTCAAAATGGAGGTGTGTGAAGTCATAGAATGGTGGTTTTTGATGTCAAAGAATGGAGGTGTGTGAAGTCATAGACGGGAGGTGTGTGAACGCAGATTGGAGGTGTGTGAAATCACAGAAAGCATGTGTGTCAACTCAGAAACGAGGTGTGTGAAGTCATAGAATGGAGGTGTGTGAAGTCATAGAATCGAAGTATGTGAAATCATAGAATGGAGGTGTGTGAAATCAGAATGGATATGTGTGAAGTCATAGAATGGAGGTGGGTGAAGTCACAATGCAGGTGTGTGAAGTCATAGAATGGAGGTGTGTGAAGTCATAGAATGGAGGTGGTAAAGTGACAGAATGGAGGTGTCTGAAGTTATAGAATGGAGGTGTGTGAAGTCACAGAATGGTGGTGTGTGAAGTCATAGAATGGAGGGGTGTGAAGTCATAGAATGGAGGTGTGTTAAGTCATAGAATGGAGGTGTGGAAGTCACAGAATGGAGGTGTGTGAAGTCACAGAATGGAGGTGTGTGAACTGAGAATGGAGGTGTGTGAAGTCACAGAATGGAGGTGTGTGAAGTCATACAATGGAGGTGTGTGAAGTCACAGAATGGAGGGGTGTGAATTCGTAGAAGGGAGGTGTGTGAAGTCATAGAATGGAGGGGTGTGAAGTCACATAATGGTGGTGTGTGAAGTCACAGAATGGAGGTGTGAGAAGTCACAGAATGGAAGTGGGTGAACTCACAATGGAGGTGTGTGAAGTCACAGAATGGAGGTGTGTGAATTCATAGAAGAGAGGTGTGTGAAGTCATAGAATGGAGGTGTGTGAAGTCACAGAATGGAAGTGTGTGAAGTCAAAATGGAGGTGTGTGAAGTCAGAGAATGTAGGTGTGTGAAGTCAATGAATGGACTTGTGTGAAGTCAAAATTGTGGTGTGTGAAGTCAAAGAATGGATGTGTTTGAAGTCATAGAATGGAGGTGTATGAAGTCATGGAATGGAGGTTTGTGAAGTCAAACATTGGAAGTGTGTGAAGTTACAGAATGGAGGTGTGTGAAGTCACAGAATGGAGGTGTGTGAACTCAGATTGGAGGTGTGTGAAGTCATAGATGGAGGTGTGTGCAGTCATAGTATGGAGTTGTGTGAAATCCTAGAATGGAGTTTTGTGAATTCAGAGAATGGAGGAGTGTGAAGTAAGAATGGCGGAGTGTGAAGTCACAGAATGGAGGTGTGTGAAGTTAGAATGGAGGTGTGTGAAGACATAGAATGGAAGTGTGTGAAGTCACAGAATGGAGGTGTGTGAAGTCATAGAATGTAGGTGTGTGAAGTCATAGAATGGATGTTTGTGAAGTAAAAATGAAGGTGTGTGAAGTCATACAATGGAAGTGTGTGAAGTCACAGAATGGAGGTGTGTGACGTCATAGAATGGAGCTGTGTGAATTCAGAATGGAGGTGTGTGAAGTGATAGAATGGAGGTGTGTGCAGTCATAGAATGGATGTTTCTGAAGTAGGAATGAAGGTGTGTGAAGTCATAGAATGGAAGTGTGTGAAGTCAAAATGGACGTTTGTGAACTCAAAGAATGGAGGTGTGTGAAGTCATGGAATGGAGGTGTGTGAAGTCCAAGAATGGAGGTGTGTGAAGTCAAACAATGGTGGTGTGTGAAGTCACAGAATGGAGGTGTGTGAAGTCACAGAATGGAGGTGTGTGAAGTCAAAATGGAGGTGTGTGAAGTCACAGAATGGAGGTGTGTGAAGTCAAAGAATGGTGGTGTTTGAAGTCAAAATTATGGTGTGGGAATTCACAAATGGAGGTGTGTGTAGTCAGAATGGAGCTGAGTGAAGTCATAGAATGGAGGTGGGTGAAGGCAGAATGGAAGTGTGTGAACTCGTAGAATGGAGGTGTGTGAAGTCAAAATGGAGGTGTGTGAAGTCATAGAATGGTGGTTTTTGATGTCAAAGAATGGAGGTGTGTGAAGTCACAGAATGGAGGTGTGTGAACTCAGATTGGAGGTGTGTGAAATCACAGAAGGGAGCTGTGTCAACTCAGAAACTAGGTGTGTGAAGTCATAGAATGGAGGTGTGTGAAGTCACAGAATGAAGGTGTGTGAAGTCATAGAAGGAGGTGTCTGAAGTCACAGAATGGAGGTGTGTGAAGACACAGAATGGAAGTGTGTGAACTCAGAGAGGGGGTGTGTGAAGTCACAGAATGGAGGTGTGTGAAGTCATAGAATGGAAGTGTGTGAAGTCATAGAATGGAGGTGTGTGAAGTCAGAATGGAGATGCGTGAAGTCATAGAATGGTGGTTTTTGAAGTCTCAGAATGGAGGTGTCTGAAGTCACAGAATGGAGGTGTGTGAAGACACATAATGGAAGTGTGTGAACCCAGAATGGAGGTGTGTGAAGTCACAGAATGGAGGTTTGTGAAGCCATAGAATGGAGGTGTATGAAGTCATAGAATGGATGTTGCTGAAGTAAGAATGAAGGTGTGTGAAGTCATAGAATGGAGGTGTCTGAAGTAATAGAATGGATGTTGCTGAAGTAAGAATGAAGGTGTGTGAAGTCATAGAATGGAGGTGTATGAACTCATAGAATGGAGGTGTGTGAATTCATGGAACGGACGTGTGTGAAGTCACAGAATGGAGGTCTGTAAAGTCACAGAGTGGAGGTGTGTGAAGGCACAGAATGGAGGGGTGTGAAGTCAAAGAATGGAGGAATGTGAAGTCACAGAATGGAGATGTGTGAAGTGAGAATACAGGTGTGCGAAGTCATAGAATGGAGGTGTGTGAAGTCAGAATGGAGCTGTGTGAACTCATAGAATGTAGGTGTGTGAAGTCACAATGGAGATGTGTGAAGTCATAGAATGGTGGTTTTTGAAGTCACAGAATGGAGGTGTGTGAAGTCATATAATGGAGGTGTGTGAAGTTAGATTAGAGGTATGTGAAGTCACAAAATGGAGGTGTGTTAACTCAGAAATGAGGTATGTGAAGTCATAGAATGGAGGTGTGTGAAGTCACAGAATGGAAGTGGGTGAACTCAAAATGGAGGTGTGTGAAGTCATAGAATGGCGGTGTGTGAATTCATAGAAGGGAGGTATGTGAAGTCATAGAATGGAGGTGTGTGAAGACACAGAATGGAAGTGGGTGAACTCAAAATGGAGGTGTGTGAAGTCACAGAATGGAGGTGTGTGAAGTCACAGAATGGAGGTGTTTGAAGTCAAAATTGTGGTGTGGGAATTCACAAATGGAGGTGTGTGAAGTCAGAATGGAGCTGAGTGAAGTCATAGAATGGAGGTGGGTGAAGGCAGAATGGAAGTGTGTGAACTCGTAGAATGGAGGTGTGTGAAGTCAAAATGGAGGTGTGTGAAGTCATAGAATGGTGGTTTTTGATGTCAAAGCATGGAGGTGTGTGAAGTCATAGAATGGAGGTGTGTGAACTCAGATTGGAGGTGTGTGAAATCAGAGAAGGGAGGTGTGTCAACTCAGAAACTAGGTGTGTGAAGTCATGGAATGGAGGTGTGTGAAGTCACAGAATGAAGGTGTGTGAAGTCATAGAGGGAGGTGTCTGAAGTCACAGAATGGAGGTGTGTGAAGACACAGAATGGAGGTGTGTGAACTCAGAGAGGAGGTGTGTGAAGTCACAGAATGGAGGTGTGTGAAGTCATAGAATGGAAGTGTGTGAAGTCATAGAATGGAGGTGTGTGAACCCAGAATGGAGGTATGTGAAGTCACAGAATGGAGGTTTGTGAAGTCATAGAATGGAGGTGTATGAAGTCATAGAATGGATGTTGCTGAAGTAAGAATGAAGGTGTGTGAACTCATAGAATGGAGGTGTATGAACTCATAGAATGGAGGTGTGTGAATTCATGGAACGGAGGTGTGTGAAGTCAAAGAATGGAGGTATATGATGTCAAACAATGGAAGTGTGTGAAGTCATAGAATGGAGGTGTGTGAAGTCTTAGAATGGAGGTGTGTGGAGTCATAGAATGGAGGTGTGTGAAGTCACAGAAGGGAGGTGTGTGAAGTCACAGAATGGAGGTCTGTAAAGTCACAGAGTAGAGGTGTGTGAAGGCACAGAATGGAGGGGTGTGATGTCAAAGAATGGAGGAATGTGAAGTCATAGAATGGAGATGTGTGAAGTGAGAATACAGCTGTGTGAAGTCATAGAATGGAGGTGTGTGAAGTCAGAATGGACCTGTGTGAACTCATAGAATGGAGGTGTCGAAGTCACAATGGAGATGTGTGAAGTCATAGAATGGTGGTTTTTGAAGTCACAGAATGGAGGTGTGTGAAGTCATAGAATGGAGGTGTGTGAAGTTAGATTAGAGGTATGTGAAGTCATAAAATGGAGGTGTGTCAACTCAGAAATGAGGTATATGAAGTCATAGAATGGAGTTGTGTGAAGTCACAGAATGGAAGTGTGTGAACTCAAAATGGAGGTGTGTGAAGTCACAGAATGGCGGTGTGTGAATTCATAGAAGGGAGGTGTGTGAAGTCATAGAATGGAGGTGTGTGAAGTCACAGAATGGAAGTGTGTGAAGTCAAAATGGAGCTGTGTGAAGTCAGAGAATTGAGGTGTGTGAAGTCAATGAATGGACTTGTGTGAAGTCAAAATTGTGGTGTGTGAAGTCAAAGAATGGATGTGTGTGAAGTCACAGAATGGAGGTGTGTGAAGTCAAAATGGAGGTGTGTGAAGTCAAAGAATGGATGTGTGTGAAGTCATAGAATGGAGGTGTATGAAGTCATGGAATGGAGGTGTGCGAAGTCAAACATTGGACGTGTGTGAAGTTACAGAATGGAGGTGTGTGAAGTCATAGAATGGAGACGTGTGAAGTCAGAGAATGGAGGAGTGTGAAGTCAGAATGCAGGTGTGTGAAGTCATAGAATGGAGGTGTGTGAAGTCATAGAATGGAGGTGTGTGAAGTCATAGATTGGAAGTGTGTGAAGTCATAGATTGGAGGTGTGTGAAGTCACAGCGGGAGGTGTGTGAAGTCACAGAATGGAGTTCTGTGAAGTCACAGTGGAGGTGTGTGAAGTCATAGAATGGAGGTGTGTGAAGTCAAAGAATGGAGGTGTGTGAAGTCATAGAATGGAGGTGTGTGAAGTCACAGCATGGAGGTGTGTGAAGTCAGAATGGAGATATGTGAAGTCATAGAATGGAGGTGTGTGAAGTCACAATGCAGGTGTGTGATCTCATAGAATGGAGGTGGGTGAAGTCACAATGCAGGTGTGTGAAGTTATAGAATGGAGTTGTGAACTCAGAAAGGAGGTGTGTGAAGTCACCGAATAGAGGTGTGTGAAGTCATACAATGGAGGTTTGTGAAGTCACAGAATGGAGGTGTGTGAATTCATAGAATGGTGGTGTGTGAAGTCATAGAATGGAGGTGTGTGAAGTCACAGAATGGAGGTGTGTGAAGTAACAGAATGGAGGTGTGTGAAGTCACAGAATGGAAGTGGGTGAACTCACAATGGAGGTGTGTGAAGTCACAGAAGGGAGGTGTGTGAAGTCAGAAGGGAGGTGTGTGAAGTCACAGAATGGAGATGTGTGAACTCAGAATGGAGGTGTGGGAAGTCACAGAATGGAGGTTTGTGAAGTCATAGAATGGAGGTGTGTGATGTCATAGAATGGATCTTTCTGAAGTAAGAATGAAGGTGTGTGAAGTCATAGAATGGAGGTGTGTGAAGTCATAGAATGGAGGTGTGTGAAGTCAGAGAATGGAGGTGTGTGAAGTCAGAATGGAGGTGTGAAGTCATAGAATAGAGGTGGGTGAAGTCATAGAAAGGAGTTGTGGGAAGTCATAGAATAGAGGAGTGTGAAGTCATAGAATGGAAGTGAGTGAAGTCACAGATTCGAGGTCTGAGAAGTCATAGAATGGAGCTGTGTAATGCCAGAATTGAGGAGTGTGAAGTCCTAGAATGGACGTGTGTGAACTCAGAGAAATGAGGTGTGTGACGTCACAGTGGAAGTGTGTGAAGTCACAGAATGGAGGTGTGTGAAGTCATATATTGGAGGTGTGTGAAGTCAGAATGGAGGTGTGTGAAGTCACAGAATGGAGGCTGTGAACTCAGAATGGAGGTGTTTGAAGTCATAGATGGAGGTGTGTGAAGTCACAGTATGGAGGTGTGTGAAATCATAGAACGGAATTTTGTGAATTCACAGAATGGAGCTGTGTGAAGTCAGAATGAAGGAGTGTGAAGTCATAGAATGGAGGTGTGTGAAGTCAGAATGGAGGTGTGTGAACTCATAGAATGGACGTGTGTGAAGTCACAATGGAGGTGTGTGAAGACATAGAATGGAGGTGTGTGAAGTCACAGAATGGAGGTGTGTGAAGTCAGAATGGAGGTGTGAAGTCATAGAATGGGGGTGGGTGAAGTCATGGAAAGGAGTTGTGGGAAGTCATAGAATGGAGAAGTGTGAAGTCATAGAGTGGAAGTGAGTGAAATCACATATTCAAAGTCAGTGAAGTCATAGAATGGAGGTTTGTGAAGTCAAAATGCAGGTGTGTGAACTCATAGAATGGAGGTGTGTGAAGTCACAATGGAGGTGTGTGAAGTCATAGAATGGAGGTATTTGAAGTCAGAACGGAGCTGTGTGAACTCATAGAATGGAGGTGTGTGAAGTCACAATGGAGGTGTGTGAAGTTACAGAATGGAGGTGTGTGAAGTCACAGAATGGAGGTGTGTGAAGTCACGGAATGGAGGTGTGTGAAGTCACAGAATGGTGGTGTGTGAACTCAGAATGGAGGTGTGAGAAGTCACAGAATGGAGGTGTGTGAAGTCATAGAAAGGAAGTGTGTGAAGTCATAGAATGGAGGTTTGTGAAGTAAGATTGGAGGTGTGTGAAGTCACCGAATGGAGTTGTGTGAACTCAGAATGGAGGTGTGTGAATTCACAGAATGCAGGTTTGTGAAGTCATGGAATGGAGTTGTGTGAGGTCATAGAATGGATGTCTCTGAAGTAAGAATGAAGGTGTGTGAAGTCATAGAATGGAGGTGTGTGAAGTCATAGAATGGAGGTGTGTGAAGTCAGAGAATGGAGGTATCTGAAGTCAGAATGGAGGTGTGAAGTCATCTAATAGAGGTGGGTGAAGTCATAGAAAGGAGGTGTGGGAAGTCATAGAATGGAGCAGTGTGAAGTCATAGAGTGGAGGTGAGTGAAGTCACAGATTCGAGGTCTGTGAAGTCATAGAATAGAGGTGTGTGAAGTCAGAATGGAGGTGTGTGAAGTCATAGAATGGAGGTATGTGAACTCATAGAATGGAGGTGTGTGATGTCACAATGAAAGTGTGTGAAGTCACAGAATGGAGGTGTGTGAAGTCATACATTGGTGTGTGAAGTCAGAATGGAGGTGTGTGAAGTCACAGAATGGAGGTGTGTGAACTCAGATTGGAGGTGTGTGAAGTCATAGATGGAGGTGTGTGCAGTCATAGTATGGAGTTGTGTGAAATCATAGAATGGAGTTTTGTGAATTCACAGAATGGAGGAGTGTGAAGTCAGAATGGAGGTGTGTGAAGTCATAGAATGGAAGTGTGTGAAGTCACAGAATGGAGGTGTGTGAAGTTAGAATGGAGGTGTGTGAACTCATAGAATGGAGGTGTGTGAAGTCATAATGGAGGTGTGTGAAGACATAGAATGGAGGTGTGTGAAGTCACAGAATGGAGGTGTGTGAAGTCATAGAATGTAGGTGTGTGAAGTCATAGAATGGATGTTTGTGAAGTAAGAATGAAGGTGTGTGAAGTCATAGAATGGAAGTGTGTGAAGTCACAGAATGGAGGTGTGTGACGTCATAGAATGGAGCTGTGTGAATTCAGAATGGAGTTGTGTGAAGTGATAGAATGGAGGTGTGTGCAGTCATAGAATGGATGTTTCTGAAGTAGGAATGAAGGTGTGTGAAGTCATAGAATGGAGGTGTGTGAAGTCAAAATGGAGGTTTGTGAACTCATAGAATGGAGGTGTGTGAAGTCACAATGGAGGTGTGTGAAGTCATAGAATGGAGGTATTTGAAGTCAGAATGGAGGTGTGTGAACTCATGGAATGGAGTTGTGAAGTCACAATGGAGGTGTGTGAAGTCAGAGAATGGAGGTGTGTGAAGTCACAGAATTGAGGTGTGTAGTCAGGGAATGGAGGTGTGTGAAGTCACAGAATGGAGGTGTGTGAACTCAGAATGGAGTTGTGAGAAGTCACAGAATGGAGGTGTGTGAAGTCATAGAATGGAAGTGTGTGAAGTCATAGAATGGAGGTTTGTGAAGTAAGAATGGAGGTGTGTGAAGTCACCGAATGGAGTTGTGTGAACTCAGAATGGAGTTGTGTGAATTCACAGAATGCAGGTTTGTGAAGTCATGGAATGGAGTTGTGTGAAGTCATAGAATGGAGGTGTGTGAAGTCACAGAATGGAGGTATCTGAAGTCAGAATGGAGATGTGAAGTCATCTAATAGAGGTGGGTGAAGTCATAGAAAGGAGGTGTGGGAAGTCATAGAATGGAGCAGTGTGAAATCATAGAGTGGAGGTGAGTGAAGTCACAGATTCGAGGTCTGTCAAGTCATAGAATAGAGGTGTGTGAAGTCATGCATTAGTGTGTGAAGTCAGAATGGAGGTGTGTGAAGTCACAGAATGGAGGTGTGTGAACTCAAATTGGAGGTGTGTGAAGTCATAGATGGAGGTGTGTGCAGTGATAGTATGGAGTTGTATGAAATCGTAGAATGGAGTTTTGTGAATTCACAGAATTGAGGAGTGTGAAGTCAGAATGGCGGAGTGTGAAGTCACAGAATGGAAGTGTGTGAAGTTAGAATGGAGGTGTGTGAACTCATAGAATGGAGGTGTGTGAAGTCATAATGGAGGTGTGTGAAGACATAGAATGGAGGTGTGTGAAGTCACAGAATGGAGGTGTGTGAAGTCATAGAATGTAGGTGTGTGAAGTCATAGAATGGATGTTTGTGACATAAGAATGAAGGTGTGTGAAGTCATACAATGGAAGTGTGTGAAGTCATAGAATGGAGGTGTGTGACGTCATAGAATGGAGCTGTGTGAATTCAGAATGGAGGTGTGTGAAGTGATAGAATGGAGGTGTGTGCAGTCATAGAATGGATGTTTCTGAAGTAGGAATGAAGGTGTGTGAAGTCATAGAATGGAGGTGTGTGAAATCAAAATGGAGGTTTGTGAACTCAAAGAATGGAGGTGTGTGAAGTCATGGAATGGAGGTGTGTGAAGTCCAAGAATGGAGGTGTGTGAAGACAAACAATGGTGGTGTGTGAAGTCACAGAATGGAGGTGTGTGAAGTCAAAATTGTGGTGTGTGAATTCACAAATGGAGGTGTGTGAAGTCAGAATGGAGCTGAGTGAAGTCATAGAATGGAGGTGGGTGAAGGGAGAATGGAAGTGTGTGAACTCGTAGAATGGAGGTGTGTGAAGTCAAAATGGAGGTGTGTGAAGTCATAGAATCGTGGTTTTTGATGTCAAAGAATGGAGGTGTGCGAAGTCATAGAATGGAGGTGTGTGAACTCAGATTGGAGGTGTGTGAAATCGCAGAAGGGAGGTGTGTCAACTCAGAAACTAGGTGTGTGAAGTCATAGAATGAAGGTGTGTGAAGTCATAGAAGGAGGTGTCTGAAGTCACAGAATGGAGGTGTGTGAAGACACAGAATGGAGGTGTGTGAACTCAGAGAGGAGGTGTGTGAAGTCACAGAATGGAGGTGTGTGAAATCATAGAATGGAAGTGTGTGAAGTCATAGAATGGAGGTGTGTGAAGTCAGAATGGAGGTGTGTGAAGTCACAGAATGGAGTTTTGTGAACCCAGAATGGAGGTGTGTGAAGTCACAGAATGGAGGTTTGTGAAGTCATAGAATGGAGGTGTCTGAAGTCATAGAATGGATGTTGCTGAAGTAAGAATGAAGGTATGTGAACTCATAGAATGGAGGTGTATGAACTCATAGAATGGAGGTGTGTGAATTCATGGAACGGAGGTGTGTGAAGTCACAGAATGGAGGTCTGTAAAGTCACAGAGTGGAGGTGTGTGAAGGCACAGAATGGAGGGTTGTGAAGTCAAAGAATGGAGGAATTTGAAGTCACAGAATGGAGATGTGTGAAGTGAGAATACAGGTGTGCGAAGTCATAGAATGGAGGTGTGTGAAGTCAGAATGGAGCTGTGTGAACTCATAGAATGGAGGTGTGTGAAGTCACAATGGAGATGTTTGAAGTCATAGAATGGTGGTTTTTGAAGTCACAGAATGGAGGTGTGTGAAATCATAGAATGGAGGTGTGTGAAGTTAGATTAGAGGTATGTGAAGTCACAAAATGGAGGTGTGTCAACTCAGAAATGAGGTATGTGAAGTCATAGAATGGAGGTGTGTGAAGTCACAGAATGGAAGTGGGTGAACTCAAAATGGAGGTGTGTGAAGTCACAGAATGGCGGTGTGTGAATTCATAGAAGGGAGGTGTGTGAAGTCACAGAATGGAGGTGTGTGAACTCAGAATGGAGTTGTGAGAAGTCACAGAATGGAGGTGTGTGAAGTCATAGAATGGAAGTGTGTGAAGTCATAGAATGGAGGTTTGTGAAGTAAGAATGGAGGTGTGTGAAGTCACCGAATGGAGTTGTGTGAACTCAGAATGGAGTTGTGTGAATTCACAGAATGCAGGTTTGTGAAGTCATGGAATGGAGTTGTGTGAAGTCATAGAATGGAGGTGTGTGAAGTCACAGAATGGAGGTATCTGAAGTCAGAATGGAGATGTGAAGTCATCTAATAGAGGTGGGTGAAGTCATAGAAAGGAGGTGTGGGAAGTCATAGAATGGAGCAGTGTGAAATCATAGAGTGGAGGTGAGTGAAGTCACAGATTCGAGGTCTGTCAAGTCATAGAATAGAGGTGTGTGAAGTCATGCATTGGTGTGTGAAGTCAGAATGGAGGTGTGTGAAGTCACAGAATGGAGGTGTGTGAACTCAAATTGGAGGTGTGTGAAGTCATAGATGGAGGTGTGTGCAGTGATAGTATGGAGTTGTATGAAATCGTAGAATGGAGTTTTGTGAATTCACAGAATTGAGGAGTGTGAAGTCAGAATGGCGGAGTGTGAAGTCACAGAATGGAAGTGTGTGAAGTTAGAATGGAGGTGTGTGAACTCATAGAATGGAGGTGTGTGAAGTCATAATGGAGGTGTGTGAAGACATAGAATGGAGGTGTGTGAAGTCACAGAATGGAGGTGTGTGAAGTCATAGAATGTAGGTGTGTGAAGTCAGAGAATGGATGTTTGTGACATAAGAATGAAGGTGTGTGAAGTCATAGAATGGAAGTGTGTGAAGTCATAGAATGGAGGTGTGTGACGTCATAGAATGGAGCTGTGTGAATTCAGAATGGAGGTGTGTGAAGTGATAGAATGGAGGTGTGTGCAGTCATAGAATGGATGTTTCTGAAGTAGGAATGAAGGTGTGTGAAGTCATAGAATGGAGGTGTGTGAAATCAAAATGGAGGTTTGTGAACTCAAAGAATGGAGGTGTGTGAAGTCATGGAATGGAGGTGTGTGAAGTCCAAGAATGGAGGTGTGTGAAGACAAACAATGGTGGTGTGTGAAGTCACAGAATGGAGGTGTGTGAAGTCACAGAATGGAGGTGTTTGAAGTCAAAATTGTGGTGTGTGAATTCACAAATGGAGGTGTGTGAAGTCAGAATGGAGCTGAGTGAAGTCATAGAATGGAGGTGGGTGAAGGGAGAATGGAAGTGTGTGAACTCGTAGAATGGAGGTGTGTGAAGTCAAAATGGAGGTGTGTGAAGTCATAGAATCGTGGTTTTTGATGTCAAAGAATGGAGGTGTGCGAAGTCATAGAATGGAGGTGTGTGAACTCAGATTGGAGGTGTGTGAAATCGCAGAAGGGAGGTGTGTCAACTCAGAAACTAGGTGTGTGAAGTCATAGAATGAAGGTGTGTGAAGTCATAGAAGGAGGTGTCTGAAGTCACAGAATGGAGGTGTGTGAAGACACAGAATGGAGGTGTGTGAACTCAGAGAGGAGGTGTGTGAAGTCACAGAATGGAGGTGTGTGAAATCATAGAATGGAAGTGTGTGAAGTCATAGAATGGAGGTGTGTGAAGTCAGAATGGAGGTGTGTGAAGTCACAGAATGGAGTTTTGTGAACCCAGAATGGAGGTGTGTGAAGTCACAGAATGGAGGTTTGTGAAGTCATAGAATGGAGGTGTATGAAGTCATAGAATGGATGTTGCTGAAGTAAGAATGAAGGTGTGTGAAGTCATAGAATGGAGGTGTCTGAAGTCATAGAATGTATGTTGCTGAAGTAAGAATGAAGGTATGTGAACTCATAGAATGGAGGTGTATGAACTCATAGAATGGAGGTGTGTGAATTCATGGAACGGAGGTGTGTGAAGTCACAGAATGGAGGTCTGTAAAGTCACAGAGTGGAGGTGTGTGAAGGCACAGAATGGAGGGTTGTGAAGTCAAAGAATGGAGGAATCTGAAGTCACAGAATGGAGATGTGTGAAGTGAGAATACAGGTGTGCGAAGTCATAGAATGGAGGTGTGTGAAGTCAGAATGGAGCTGTGTGAACTCATAGAATGGAGGTGTGTGAAGTCACAATGGAGATGTTTGAAGTCATAGAATGGTGGTTTTTGAAGTCACAGAATGGAGGTGTGTGAAATCATAGAATGGAGGTGTGTGAAGTTAGATTAGAGGTATGTGAAGTCACAAAATGGAGGTGTGTCAACTCAGAAATGAGGTATGTGAAGTCATAGAATGGAGGTGTGTGAAGTCACAGAATGGAAGTGGGTGAACTCAAAATGGAGGTGTGTGAAGTCACAGAATGGCGGTGTGTGAATTCATAGAAGGGAGGTGTGTGAAGTCACAGAATGGAGGTGTGTGAACTCAGAATGGAGTTGTGAGAAGTCACAGAATGGAGGTGTGTGAAGTCATAGAATGGAAGTGTGTGAAGTCATAGAATGGAGGTTTGTGAAGTAAGAATGGAGGTGTGTGAAGTCACCGAATGGAGTTGTGTGAACTCAGAATGGAGTTGTGTGAATTCACAGAATGCAGGTTTGTGAAGTCATGGAATGGAGTTGTGTGAAGTCATAGAATGGAGGTGTGTGAAGTCACAGAATGGAGGTATCTGAAGTCAGAATGGAGATGTGAAGTCATCTAATAGAGGTGGGTGAAGTCATAGAAAGGAGGTGTGGGAAGTCATAGAATGGAGCAGTGTGAAATCATAGAGTGGAGGTGAGTGAAGTCACAGATTCGAGGTCTGTCAAGTCATAGAATAGAGGTGTGTGAAGTCATGCATTGGTGTGTGAAGTCAGAATGGAGGTGTGTGAAGTCACAGAATGGAGGTGTGTGAACTCAAATTGGAGGTGTGTGAAGTCATAGATGGAGGTGTGTGCAGTGATAGTATGGAGTTGTATGAAATCGTAGAATGGAGTTTTGTGAATTCACAGAATTGAGGAGTGTGAAGTCAGAATGGCGGAGTGTGAAGTCACAGAATGGAAGTGTGTGAAGTTAGAATGGAGGTGTGTGAACTCATAGAATGGAGGTGTGTGAAGTCATAATGGAGGTGTGTGAAGACATAGAATGGAGGTGTGTGAAGTCACAGAATGGAGGTGTGTGAAGTCATAGAATGTAGGTGTGTGAAGTCAGAGAATGGATGTTTGTGACATAAGAATGAAGGTGTGTGAAGTCATAGAATGGAAGTGTGTGAAGTCATAGAATGGAGGTGTGTGACGTCATAGAATGGAGCTGTGTGAATTCAGAATGGAGGTGTGTGAAGTGATAGAATGGAGGTGTGTGCAGTCATAGAATGGATGTTTCTGAAGTAGGAATGAAGGTGTGTGAAGTCATAGAATGGAGGTGTGTGAAATCAAAATGGAGGTTTGTGAACTCAAAGAATGGAGGTGTGTGAAGTCATGGAATGGAGGTGTGTGAAGTCCAAGAATGGAGGTGTGTGAAGACAAACAATGGTGGTGTGTGAAGTCACAGAATGGAGGTGTGTGAAGTCACAGAATGGAGGTGTTTGAAGTCAAAATTGTGGTGTGTGAATTCACAAATGGAGGTGTGTGAAGTCAGAATGGAGCTGAGTGGAGTCATAGAATGGAGGTGGGTGAAGGCAGAATGGAAGTGTGTGAACTCGTAGAATGGAGGTGTGTGAAGTCAAAATGGAGGTGTGTGAAGTCATAGAATCGTGGTTTTTGATGTCAAAGAATGGAGGTGTGCGAAGTCATAGAATGGAGGTGTGTGAACTCAGATTGGAGGTGTGTGAAATCACAGAAGGGAGGTGTGTCAACTCAGAAACTAGGTGTGTGAAGTCATAGAATGAAGGTGTGTGAAGTCATAGAAGGAGGTGTCTGAAGTCACAGAATGGAGGTGTGTGAAGACACAGAATGGAGGTGTGTGAACTCAGAGAGGAGGTGTGTGAAGTCACAGAATGGAGGTGTGTGAAATCATAGAATGGAAGTGTGTGAAGTCATAGAATGGAGGTGTGTGAAGTCAGAATGGAGGTGTGTGAAGTCACAGAATGGAGGTTTGTGAACCCAGAATGGAGGTGTGTGAAGTCACAGAATGGAGGTTTGTGAAGTCATAGAATGGAGGTGTATGAAGTCATAGAATGGATGTTGCTGAAGTAAGAATGAAGGTGTGTGAAGTCATAGAATGGAGGTGTCTGAAGTCATAGAATGTATGTTGCTGAAGTAAGAATGAAGGTATGTGAACTCATAGAATGGAGGTGTATGAACTCATAGAATGGAGGTGTGTGAATTCATGGAACGGAGGTGTGTGAAGTCACAGAATGGAGGTCTGTAAAGTCACAGAGTGGAGGTGTGTGAAGGCACAGAATGGAGGGTTGTGAAGTCAAAGAATGGAGGAATTTGAAGTCACAGAATGGAGATGTGTGAAGTGAGAATACAGGTGTGCGAAGTCATAGAATGGAGGTGTGTGAAGTCAGAATGGAGCTGTGTGAACTCATAGAATGGAGGTGTGTGAAGTCACAATGGAGATGTTTGAAGTCATAGAATGGTGGTTTTTGAAGTCACAGAATGGAGGTGTGTGAAATCATAGAATGGAGGTGTGTGAAGTTAGATTAGAGGTATGTGAAGTCTCAAAATGGAGGTGTGTCAACTCAGAAATGAGGTATGTGAAGTCATAGAATGGAGGTGTGTGAAGTCACAGAATGGAAGTGGGTGAACTCAAAATGGAGGTGTGTGAAGTCACAGAATGGCGGTGTGTGAATTCATAGTAGGGAGGTGTGTGAAGTCATAGAATGGAGGTGTGTGAAGTCACAGAATGGAAGTGTGTGAAGTCAAAATGGAGGTGTGTGAAGTCAGAGAATGGAGGTGTGTGAAGTCAATGAATGGACTTGTGTGAAGTCAAAATTGTGGTGTGTGAAGTCAAAGAATCGATGTGTGTGAAGTCACAGAATGGAGGTGTGTGAAGTCAAAATGGAGGTGTGTGAAGTCACAGAGGGAGGTGTGTGAAGTCACAGAATGGAGATCTGTGAAGTCACAGTGGAGGTGTGTGAAGTCATAGAATGGAGGTGTGTGAAGTCAAAGAATGGAGGTGTGTGAAGTCATAGAATGGAGTTGTGTGACGTCACAGCATGGAGGTGTGTGAAGTCAGAATGGAGATGTGTGAAGTCACAGAATGGAGGTGTGTGAAGTCAAAATGGAGGTGTGTGAAGTCACAGAATGTAGGTGTGTGAAGTCACAGAATGGAGGTGTTTGAAGTCAAAATTGTGGTGTGTGAATTCGCAAATGGAGGTGTGTGAAGTCAGAATGGAGCTGAGTGAAGTCAAAGAATGGAGGTGGGTGAAGGCAGAATGGAAGTGTGTGAACTCGTAGAATGGAGGTGTGTGAAGTCAAAATGGAGGTGTGTGAAATCATAGAATGGTGGTTTTTGATGTCAAAGAATGGAGGTGTGTGAAGTCATAGAATGGATGTGTGTGAAGTCATAGAATGTAGGTGTGTGAAGTTATAGAATGGATGTTTGTGAAGTAAGAATGAAGGTGTGTGAAGTCATAGAATGGAAGTGTGTGAAGTCATAGAATGGAGGTGTGTGACGTCATAGAATGGAGCTGTGTGAATTCAGAATGGAGGTGTGTGAAGGGATAGAATGGATGTGTGTGCAGTCATAGAATGGATGTTTCTGAAGTAGGAATGAAGGTGTGTGAAGTCATAGAATGGAGGTGTGTGAAGTCAAAATGGAGGTTTTTGAACTCAAAGAATTGAGGTGTGTGAAGTCATGGAATGGAGGTGTGTGAAGTCCAAGAATGGAGGTGTGTGAAGACAAACAATGGTGGTGTGTGAAGTCACAGAATGGAGGTGTGTGAAGTCACAGAATGGAGGTGTGTGAAGTCAAAATGGAGGTGTGTGAAGTCACAGAATGGAGGTGTGTGAAGTCACAGAATGGAGGTGTTTGAAGTCAAAATTGTGGTGTGTGAATTCACAAATGGAGGTGTGTGAAGTCAGAATGGAGCTGAGTGAAGTCATAGAATGGAGGTGAGTGAAGGCAGAATGGAAGTGTGTGAACTCGTAGAATGGAGGTGTGTGAAGTCAAAATGGAGGTGTGTGAAGTCATAGAATGGTGGATTTTGATGTCAAAGAATGGAGGTGTGTGAAGTCATAGAATGGAGGTGTGTGAACTCAGATTGGAGGTGTGTGAAATCACAGAAGGGAGGTGTGTCAACTCAGAAACTAGGTGTGTGAAGTCATAGAATGGAGGTGTGTGAAGTCATAGAAGGAGGTGTCTGAAGTCACAGAATGGAGGTGTGTGAAGACACAGAATGGAGGTGTGTGAACACAGAGAGGAGGTGTGTGAAGTCACAGAATGGAGGTGTGTGAAATCATAGAATGGAAGTGTGTGAAGTCAAAGAATAGAGGTGTGTGAAGTCAGAATGGAGGTGTGTGAAGTCACAGAATGGAGGTTTGTGAACCCAGAATGGAGGTGTGTGAACTCACAGAATGGAGGTTTGTGAAGTCATAGAATGGAGGTGTATGAAGTCATAGAATGGATGTTTCTGAAGTAAGAATGAAGGTGTGTGAAGTCATAGAATGGAGGTGTCTGAAGTCATAGAATGGAAGTTGATGAAGAAAGAATGAAGGTATGTGAACTCATAGAATGGAGGTGTATGAACTCATAGAATGGAGGTGTGTGAATTCATGGAACGGAGGTGTGTGAAGTCACAGAATGGAGGTCTGTAAAGTCACAGAGTGGAGGTGTGTGAAGGCACAGAATGGAGGGGTGTGAAGTCAAAGAATGGAGGAATGTGAAGTCACAGAATGGAGATGTGTGAAGTAAGAATACAGGTGTGCGAAGTCATAGAATGGAGGTGTGTGAAGTCAGAATGGAGCTGTGTGAACTCATAGAATGGAGGTGTGTGAAGTCACAATGGAGATGTTTGAAGTCATAGAATGGTGGTTTTTGAAGTCACAGAATGGAGGTGTGTGAAATCATAGAATGGAGGTGTGTGAAGTTAGATTAGAGGTATGTGAAGTCACAAAATGGAGGTGTGTCAACTCAGAAATGAGGTATGTGAAGTCAAAAAATGGAGGTGTGTGAAGTCACAGAATGGAAGTGGGTGAACTCAAAAAGGAGGTGTGTGAAGTCACAGAATGGCGGTGTGTGAATTCATAGAAGGGAGGTGTGTGAAGTCATAGAATGGAGGTGTGTGAAGTCACACAATGGAAGTGTGTGAAGTCTAAATGGAGGTGTGTGAAGTCAGAGAATGGAGGTGTGTGAAGTCAATGAATGGACTTGTGTGAAGTCAAAAATGTGGTGTGTGAAGTCAAAGAATGGATGTGTGTGAAGTCACAGAATGGAGGTGTGTGAAGTCAAAATGGAGGTGTGTGAAGTCAAAGAATGGATGTGTGTGAAATCATAGAATGGAGGTGTATGAACTCATGGAATGGAGGTTTGTGAAGTCAAACATTGGAAGTGTGTGAAGTTACAGAATGGAGGTGTGTGAAGTCATAGAATGGAGGTGTGTGAAGTCAGAGAATGGAGGTGTGTGAAGTCATAGAATGGAGGTGTGTGAAGTCATAGAATGGAGGTGTGTGAAGTCATGGATTGGAAGTGTGTGAAGTCATAGATTGGAGGTGTGTGAAGTCACAGAGGGAGGTGTGTGAAGTCACAGAATGGAGATCTGTGAAGTCACAGTGGAGGTGTGTGAAGTCATAGAATGGAGGTGTGTGAAGTCAAAGAATGGAGGTGTGTGAAGTCATAGAATGGAGTTGTGTGACGTCACAGCATGGAGGTGTGTGAAGTCAGAATGGAGATGTGTGAAGTCACAGAATGGAGGTGTGTGAAGTCACAGAATGGAGGTGTGTGAAGTCAAAATGGAGGTGTGTGAAGTCACAGAATGTAGGTGTGTGAAGTCACAGAATGGAGGTGTTTGAAGTCAAAATTGTGGTGTGTGAATCCACAAATGGAGGTGTGTGAAGTCAGAATGGAGCTGAGTGAAGTCATAGAATGGAGGTGGGTGAAGGCAGAATGGAAGTGTGTGAACTCGTAGAATGGAGGTGTGTGAAGTCAAAATGGAGGTGTGTGAAGTCATAGAATGGTGGTTTTTGATGTCAAAGAATGGAGGTGTGTGAAGTCATAGAATGGAGGTGTGTGAACTCAGATTGGACGTGTGTGAAATCACAGAAGGGAGGTGTGTCAACTCAGAAACTAGGTGTGTGAAGTCAGATTGGCGGTGTGTGAAGTCACAGAATGGAGGTGTGTGAACCCAGAATGGAGGTGTGTGAAGTCACAGAATGGAGGTTTGTGAAGTCATAGAATGGAGGTGTATGAAGTCATAGAATGGATGTTGCTGAAGTAAGAATGAAGGTGTGTGAACTCATAGAATGGAGGTGTATGAACTCATAGAATGGAGGTGTGTGAATTCATGGAACGGAGGTGTGTGAAGTCAAAGAATGGAGGTGTGTGAAGTCACAGAATGGAAGTGTGTGAAGTCAAAATTGTGGTGTGTGAAGTCAAAGAATGGATGTGTGTGAAGTCACAGAATGGAGGTGTGTGAAGTCAAAATGGAGGTGTGTGAAGTCAAAGAATGGATGTATGTGAAGTCATAGAATGGAGGTGTATGAAGTCATGGAATGGAGGTTTGCGAAGTCAAACATTGGAAGTGTGTGAAGTTACAGAATGGAGGTGTGTGAAGTCATAGAATGGAGGCGTGTGAAGTCAGAGAATGGAGGTGTGTGAAGTCAGAATGCAGGTGTGTGAAGTCATAGAATGGAGGTGTGTGAAGTCATAGAATGGACGTGTGTGAAGTCATAGATTGTAAGTGTGTGAAGTCATAGATTGGAGGTGTGTGAAGTCACAGCGGGAGGTGTGTGAAGTCACAGAATGGAGTTCTGTGAAGTCACAGTGGAGGTGTGTGAAGTCATAGAATGGAGGTGTGTGAAGTCAAAGAATGGAGGTGTGTGAAGTCATAGAATGGAGGTGTGTGAAGTCACAGCATGGAGGTGTGTGAAGTCAGAATGGAGATATGTGAAGTCATAGAATGGAGGTGTGTGAAGTCACAATGCAGGTCTGTGAACTCATAGAATGGGGGTGGGTGAAGTCACAATGCAGGTGTGTGAAGTCATAGAATGGAGTTTTGTGAACTCAGAAAGGAGGTGTGTGAAGTCACAGAATAGAGGTGTGTGAAGTCATACAATGGAGGTGTGTGAAGTCACAGAATGGAGGTGTGTGAATTCATAGAATGGAGGTGTGTGAAGTCATAGAATGGAGTTGTGGGAAGTCACAGAATGGAGGTGTGTGAAGTAACAGAATGGAGGTGTGTGAAGTCACAGAATGGAAGTGGGTGAACTCACAATGGAGGTGTGTGAAGTCACAGAAGGGAGGTGTGTGAAGGCAGAAGGAAGGTTTGTGAAGTCACAGAATGGAGATGTGTGAACTCAGAATGGAGGTGTGGGAAGTCACAGAATGGAGGTTTGTGAAGTCATAGAATGGAGGTGTGTGAGGTCATAGAATGGATCTTTCTGAAGTAAGAATGAAGGTGTGTGAAGTCATAGAATGGAGGTGTGTGAAGTCATAGAATGGAGGTGTGTGAAGTCAGAGAATGGAGGTATGTGAAATCAGAATGGAGGTGTGAAGTCGTAGAATAGAGGTGGGTGAAGTCATAGAAAGGAGTTGTGGGAAATCATAGAATAGAGGAGTTTGAAGTCATAGAATGGAGGTGAGTGAAGTCACAGATTCGAGGTCTGAGAAGTCATAGAATGGAGCTGTGTGATGCCAGAATTGAGGAGTGTGAAGTCCTAGAATGGACGTGTGTGAACTCATAGAATGGAGGTGTGTGACGTCACAGTGGAAGTCTGTGAAGTCACAGAATGGAGGTGTGTGAAGTCATATATTGGAGGTGTGTGAAGTCAGAATGGAGGTGTGTGAAGTCACAGAATGGAGGTGTGTGAACTCAGAATGGAGGTGTTTGAAGTCATAGATGGAGGTGTGTGCAGTCACAGTATGGAGGTGTGTGAAATCATAGAATGGAATTTTGTGAATTCACAGAATGGAGCTGTGTGAAGTTACAATGGAGGAGTGTGAAGTCATAGAAAGGAGGTGTGTGAAGTCAGAATGGAGGTGTGTGAACTCATAGAATGGACGTGTGTGAAGTCACAATGGAGGTGTGTGAAGACATAGAATGGAGGTTTGTGAAGTTACAGAATGGAGGTGTGTGAAGTCATAGAATGGAGGTGTGTGAAGTCAGAGAATGGAGGTGTGTGAAGTCAGAATGAAGGTGTGTGAAGTCATAGAATGGAGGTGCGTGAAGTCATAGAATGGAGGTGTGTGAAGTCATAGATTGGAAGGGTGTGAAGTCATAGATTGGAGGTGTGTGAAGTCACAGAGGGAGGTGTGTGAAGTCACAGAATGGAGATCTGTGAAGTCACAGTGGAGGTGTATGAAGTCATAGAATGGAGGTGTGTGAAGTCAAAGAATGGAGGTGTGTGAAGTCATAGAATGGAGTTGTGTGACGTCACAGCATGGAGGTGTGTGAAGTCAGAATGGAGATGTGTGAAGTCACAGAATGGAGGTGTGTGAAGTCACAGAATGGAGGTGTGTGAAGTCAAAATGGAGGTGTGTGAAGTCACAGAATGGAGGTGTGTGAAGTCACAGAATGGAGGTGTTTGAAGTCAAAATTGTGGTGTGTGAATTCACAAATGGAGGTGTGTGAAGTCAGAATGGAGCTGAGTGAAGTCATAGAATGGAGGTGGGTGAAGGCAGAATGGAAGTGTGTGAACTCGTAGAATGGAGGTGTGTGAAGACAAAATGGAGGTGTGTGAAGTCATAGAATGGTGGTTTTTGATGTCAAAGAATGGAGGTGTGTGAAGTCATAGAATGGAGGTGTGTGAAGTCATAGAATGGAGGTGTGTGAAGTCATAGATTGGAAGGGTGTGAAGTCATAGATTGGAGGTGTGTGAAGTCACAGAGGGAGGTGTGTGAAGTCACAGAATGGAGATCTGTGAAGTCACAGAATGGAGATCTGTGAAGTCACAGTGGAGGTGTGTGAAGTCATAGAATGGAGGTGTGTGAAGTCATAGAAGGAGGTGTCTGAAGTCACAGAATGGAGGTGTGTGAAGACACAGAATGGAGGTGTGTGAACACAGAGAGGAGGTGTGTGAAGTCACAGAATGGAGGTGTGTGAAATCATAGAATGGAAGTGTGTGAAGTCAAAGAATAGAGGTGTGTGAAGTCAGAATGGAGGTGTGTGAAGTCACAGAATGGAGGTTTGTGAACCCAGAATGGAGGTGTGTGAACTCACAGAATGGAGGTTTGTGAAGTCATAGAATGGAGGTGTATGAAGTCATAGAATGGATGTTTCTGAAGTAAGAATGAAGGTGTGTGAAGTCATAGAATGGAGGTGTCTGAAGTCATAGAATGGAAGTTGATGAAGAAAGAATGAAGGTATGTGAACTCATAGAATGGAGGTGTATGAACTCATAGAATGGAGGTGTGTGAATTCATGGAACGGAGGTGTGTGAAGTCACAGAATGGAGGTCTGTAAAGTCACAGAGTGGAGGTGTGTGAAGGCACAGAATGGAGGGGTGTGAAGTCAAAGAATGGAGGAATGTGAAGTCACAGAATGGAGATGTGTGAAGTAAGAATACAGGTGTGCGAAGTCATAGAATGGAGGTGTGTGAAGTCAGAATGGAGCTGTGTGAACTCATAGAATGGAGGTGTGTGAAGTCACAATGGAGATGTTTGAAGTCATAGAATGGTGGTTTTTGAAGTCACAGAATGGAGGTGTGTGAAATCATAGAATGGAGGTGTGTGAAGTTAGATTAGAGGTATGTGAAGTCACAAAATGGAGGTGTGTCAACTCAGAAATGAGGTATGTGAAGTCAAAAAATGGAGGTGTGTGAAGTCACAGAATGGAAGTGGGTGAACTCAAAAAGGAGGTGTGTGAAGTCACAGAATGGCGGTGTGTGAATTCATAGAAGGGAGGTGTGTGAAGTCATAGAATGGAGGTGTGTGAAGTCACACAATGGAAGTGTGTGAAGTCTAAATGGAGGTGTGTGAAGTCAGAGAATGGAGGTGTGTGAAGTCAATGAATGGACTTGTGTGAAGTCAAAAATGTGGTGTGTGAAGTCAAAGAATGGATGTGTGTGAAGTCACAGAATGGAGGTGTGTGAAGTCAAAATGGAGGTGTGTGAAGTCAAAGAATGGATGTGTGTGAAATCATAGAATGGAGGTGTATGAACTCATGGAATGGAGGTTTGTGAAGTCAAACATTGGAAGTGTGTGAAGTTACAGAATGGAGGTGTGTGAAGTCATAGAATGGAGGTGTGTGAAGTCAGAGAATGGAGGTGTGTGAAGTCATAGAATGGAGGTGTGTGAAGTCATAGAATGGAGGTGTGTGAAGTCATGGATTGGAAGTGTGTGAAGTCATAGATTGGAGGTGTGTGAAGTCACAGAGGGAGGTGTGTGAAGTCACAGAATGGAGATCTGTGAAGTCACAGTGGAGGTGTGTGAAGTCATAGAATGGAGGTGTGTGAAGTCAAAGAATGGAGGTGTGTGAAGTCATAGAATGGAGTTGTGTGACGTCACAGCATGGAGGTGTGTGAAGTCAGAATGGAGATGTGTGAAGTCACAGAATGGAGGTGTGTGAAGTCACAGAATGGAGGTGTGTGAAGTCAAAATGGAGGTGTGTGAAGTCACAGAATGTAGGTGTGTGAAGTCACAGAATGGAGGTGTTTGAAGTCAAAATTGTGGTGTGTGAATCCACAAATGGAGGTGTGTGAAGTCAGAATGGAGCTGAGTGAAGTCATAGAATGGAGGTGGGTGAAGGCAGAATGGAAGTGTGTGAACTCGTAGAATGGAGGTGTGTGAAGTCAAAATGGAGGTGTGTGAAGTCATAGAATGGTGGTTTTTGATGTCAAAGAATGGAGGTGTGTGAAGTCATAGAATGGAGGTGTGTGAACTCAGATTGGAGGTGTGTGAAATCACAGAAGGGAGGTGTGTCAACTCAGAAACTAGGTGTGTGAAGTCAGATTGGCGGTGTGTGAAGTCACAGAATGGAGGTGTGTGAACCCAGAATGGAGGTGTGTGAAGTCACAGAATGGAGGTTTGTGAAGTCATAGAATGGAGGTGTATGAAGTCATAGAATGGATGTTGCTGAAGTAAGAATGAAGGTGTGTGAACTCATAGAATGGAGGTGTATGAACTCATAGAATGGAGGTGTGTGAATTCATGGAACGGAGGTGTGTGAAGTCAAAGAATGGAGGTGTGTGAAGTCACAGAATGGAAGTGTGTGAAGTCAAAATTGTGGTGTGTGAAGTCAAAGAATGGATGTGTGTGAAGTCACAGAATGGAGGTGTGTGAAGTCAAAATGGAGGTGTGTGAAGTCAAAGAATGGATGTATGTGAAGTCATAGAATGGAGGTGTATGAAGTCATGGAATGGAGGTTTGCGAAGTCAAACATTGGAAGTGTGTGAAGTTACAGAATGGAGGTGTGTGAAGTCATAGAATGGAGGCGTGTGAAGTCAGAGAATGGAGGTGTGTGAAGTCAGAATGCAGGTGTGTGAAGTCATAGAATGGAGGTGTGTGAAGTCATAGAATGGACGTGTGTGAAGTCATAGATTGTAAGTGTGTGAAGTCATAGATTGGAGGTGTGTGAAGTCACAGCGGGAGGTGTGTGAAGTCACAGAATGGAGTTCTGTGAAGTCACAGTGGAGGTGTGTGAAGTCATAGAATGGAGGTGTGTGAAGTCAAAGAATGGAGGTGTGTGAAGTCATAGAATGGAGGTGTGTGAAGTCACAGCATGGAGGTGTGTGAAGTCAGAATGGAGATATGTGAAGTCATAGAATGGAGGTGTGTGAAGTCACAATGCAGGTCTGTGAACTCATAGAATGGGGGTGGGTGAAGTCACAATGCAGGTGTGTGAAGTCATAGAATGGAGTTTTGTGAACTCAGAAAGGAGGTGTGTGAAGTCACAGAATAGAGGTGTGTGAAGTCATACAATGGAGGTGTGTGAAGTCACAGAATGGAGGTGTGTGAATTCATAGAATGGAGGTGTGTGAAGTCATAGAATGGAGTTGTGGGAAGTCACAGAATGGAGGTGTGTGAAGTAACAGAATGGAGGTGTGTGAAGTCACAGAATGGAAGTGGGTGAACTCACAATGGAGGTGTGTGAAGTCACAGAAGGGAGGTGTGTGAAGGCAGAAGGAAGGTTTGTGAAGTCACAGAATGGAGATGTGTGAACTCAGAATGGAGGTGTGGGAAGTCACAGAATGGAGGTTTGTGAAGTCATAGAATGGAGGTGTGTGAGGTCATAGAATGGATCTTTCTGAAGTAAGAATGAAGGTGTGTGAAGTCATAGAATGGAGGTGTGTGAAGTCATAGAATGGAGGTGTGTGAAGTCAGAGAATGGAGGTATGTGAAATCAGAATGGAGGTGTGAAGTCGTAGAATAGAGGTGGGTGAAGTCATAGAAAGGAGTTGTGGGAAATCATAGAATAGAGGAGTTTGAAGTCATAGAATGGAGGTGAGTGAAGTCACAGATTCGAGGTCTGAGAAGTCATAGAATGGAGCTGTGTGATGCCAGAATTGAGGAGTGTGAAGTCCTAGAATGGACGTGTGTGAACTCATAGAATGGAGGTGTGTGACGTCACAGTGGAAGTCTGTGAAGTCACAGAATGGAGGTGTGTGAAGTCATATATTGGAGGTGTGTGAAGTCAGAATGGAGGTGTGTGAAGTCACAGAATGGAGGTGTGTGAACTCAGAATGGAGGTGTTTGAAGTCATAGATGGAGGTGTGTGCAGTCACAGTATGGAGGTGTGTGAAATCATAGAATGGAATTTTGTGAATTCACAGAATGGAGCTGTGTGAAGTTACAATGGAGGAGTGTGAAGTCATAGAAAGGAGGTGTGTGAAGTCAGAATGGAGGTGTGTGAACTCATAGAATGGACGTGTGTGAAGTCACAATGGAGGTGTGTGAAGACATAGAATGGAGGTTTGTGAAGTTACAGAATGGAGGTGTGTGAAGTCATAGAATGGAGGTGTGTGAAGTCAGAGAATGGAGGTGTGTGAAGTCAGAATGAAGGTGTGTGAAGTCATAGAATGGAGGTGCGTGAAGTCATAGAATGGAGGTGTGTGAAGTCATAGATTGGAAGGGTGTGAAGTCATAGATTGGAGGTGTGTGAAGTCACAGAGGGAGGTGTGTGAAGTCACAGAATGGAGATCTGTGAAGTCACAGTGGAGGTGTATGAAGTCATAGAATGGAGGTGTGTGAAGTCAAAGAATGGAGGTGTGTGAAGTCATAGAATGGAGTTGTGTGACGTCACAGCATGGAGGTGTGTGAAGTCAGAATGGAGATGTGTGAAGTCACAGAATGGAGGTGTGTGAAGTCACAGAATGGAGGTGTGTGAAGTCAAAATGGAGGTGTGTGAAGTCACAGAATGGAGGTGTGTGAAGTCACAGAATGGAGGTGTTTGAAGTCAAAATTGTGGTGTGTGAATTCACAAATGGAGGTGTGTGAAGTCAGAATGGAGCTGAGTGAAGTCATAGAATGGAGGTGGGTGAAGGCAGAATGGAAGTGTGTGAACTCGTAGAATGGAGGTGTGTGAAGACAAAATGGAGGTGTGTGAAGTCATAGAATGGTGGTTTTTGATGTCAAAGAATGGAGGTGTGTGAAGTCATAGAATGGAGGTGTGTGAAGTCATAGAATGGAGGTGTGTGAAGTCATAGATTGGAAGGGTGTGAAGTCATAGATTGGAGGTGTGTGAAGTCACAGAGGGAGGTGTGTGAAGTCACAGAATGGAGATCTGTGAAGTCACAGAATGGAGATCTGTGAAGTCACAGTGGAGGTGTGTGAAGTCATAGAATGGAGGTGTGTGAAGTCAAAGAATGGAGGTATGTGAAGTCATAGAATGGAGCTGTGTGAAGTCACAGCATGGAGGTGTATGAAGTCATAGAATGGAGATGTGTGAAGTCACAGAATGGAGGTGTGTGAAGTCATAGAATGGAGGTGTGTGAAGTCAAAGAATGGAGGTGTGTGAAGTCAAAATGGAGGTGTGTGAAGTCACAGAATGGAGGTGTGTGAAGTCACAGAATGGAGGTGTGTGAAGTCATAGAATGGAGGTGTGTGAAGTCACAGAATGGAGGTGTGTGAAGTCATAGAATGGAGGTGTGTAAAGTCAAAGAATGGAGGTGTGTGAAGTCATAGAATGGAGTTGTGTGACGTCACAGCATGGAGGTGTGTGAAGTCAGAATGGAGATGTGTGAAGTCACAGAATGGAGGTGTGTGAAGTCACAGAATGGAGGTGTGTGAAGTCAAAATGGAGGTGTGTGAAGTCACAGAATGGAGGTGTGTGAAGTCACAGAATGGAGGTGTTTGAAGTCAAAATTGTGGTGTGTGAATTCACAAATGGAGGTGTGTGAAGTCAGAATGGAGCTGAGTGAAGTCATAGAATGGAGGTGGGTGAAGGCAGAATGGAAGTGTGTGAACTCGTAGAATGGAGGTGTGTGAAGACAAAATGGAGGTGTGTGAAGTCATAGAATGGTGGTTTTTGATGTCAAAGAATGGAGGTGTGTGAAGTCAGAATGGAGGTGTGTGAACTCATAGAATGGACGTGTGTGAAGTCACAATGGAGGTGTGTGAAGACATAGAATGGAGGTGTGGGAAGTCACAGAATGGAGGTGTGTGAAGTCATAGAATGGAGGTGTGTGAAGTCATAGAATGGAGGTGTGTGAAGTCATAGAATGGATGTTTCTGAAGTAATAATGAAGGTGTTTGAAGTCATAGAATGGAGGTGTGTAAAGTCACAGAATGGAGGTGTGTGAAGTCAGAATGGAGGTGTGAAGTCATAGAATGCGGGTGGGTGAAATCATGGGAAGGAGGTGTGGGAAGTCATAGAATGGAGAAGTGTGAAGTCATAGAGTGGACGTGAGTGAAGTCACATATTCAAAGTCTGTGAAGTCATAGAATGGAGGTTTGTTCAGTCAGAATGGAGGTGTGTGAACTCATAGAATGGAGGTGTGTGAAGTCACAATGCAGGTGTGTGAACTCATAGAATGGAGGTGGGTGAAGTCACAATGCAGGTGTGTGAAGTCATAGAATGGAGTTGTGTGAACTCAGAAAGGAGGTGTGTGAAGTCACAGAATAGAGGTGTGTGAAGTCATACAATGGAGGTGTGTGAAGTCACAGAATGGAAGTGTGTGAATTCATAGAATGGAGGTGTGTGAAGTCATAGAATGGAGGTGTGTGAACTCACAGAATGGAGGTGTGTGAAGTAACAGAATGGAGGTGTGTGAAGTCACAGAATGGAAGTGGGTGAACTCACAATGGAGGTGTGTGAAGTCACAGAAGGGAATTGTGTGAAGTCAGAAGGGAGGTGTGTGAAGTCACAGAATGGAGATGTGTGAACTCAGAATGGAGGTGTGGTAAGTCACAGATGGAAGTTTGTGAAGTCATAGAATGGAGGTGTGTGAGGTCATAGAATGGATGTTTCTGAAGTAAGAATGAAGGTGTGTGAAGTCATAGAATGGAGGTGTGTGAAGTCATGGAATGGAGGTGTGTGAAGTCAGAGAATGGAGCTGTGTGAAGTCAGAATGGAGGTGTGAAGTCATAGAATAGAGGTGGATGAAGTCATAGAAAGGAGTTGTGGGAAGTAATAGAATAGAGGAGTGTGAAGTCATAGAATGGAGGTGAGTGAATTCACAGATTCGAGGTCTGAGAAGTATAGAATGGAGTTGTGTGATGCCAGAATTGAGGAGTGTGAAGTCCTAGAATGGACGTATGTGAACTCATAGAATGGAGGTGTGTGACGTCACAATGGAACTGTGTGAAGTCACAGAATGGAGGTGTGTGAAGTCATATATTGGAGGTGTGTGAAGTCAGAATGGAGGTGTGTGAAGTCACAGAATGGAGGTGTGTGAACTCAGAATGGAGGTGTTTGAAGTCATAGATGGAGGTGTGTGAAGTCACAGTATGGAGGTGTGTGAAATCATAGAATGGAATTTTGTGAATTCACAGAATGTAGCTGTGTGAAGTCAAAATGGAGGAGCGTGAAGTCATAGAATGGAGGTGTGTGAAGTCAGAATGGAGGTGTGTGAACTCATAGATTGGACGTGTGTGAAGTCACAATGGAGGTGTGTGAAGACATAGAATGGAGGTGTGTGAAGTCACAGAATGGAGGTGTGTGAAGTCATAGAATTGAGGTGTGTGAAGTCATAGAATGGAGGTGTGTGAAGTCATAGAATGGATGTTTCTGAAGTAAGAATGAAGGTGTGTGAAGTCATAGAATGGAGGTGTGTGAAGTCAAAAGGGTGGTGTGTAAACTCATAGAATGCAGGTGTGTGAAGTCACAGAATGTAGGTGTGTGAAGTCAGAATGGAGGTTTGAAGTCATAGAATGGGGGTGGGAGAAGTCATGGAAAGGAGGTGTGGGAAGTCATAGTATGGAGAAGTGTGAAGTCATAGAGTGGAGGTGAGTGAAGTCACATATTCAAAGTCTGTGAAGTCATAGAATGGAGGTTTGTGAAGTCAGTAGGGAGGTGTGTGAACTCATAGAATGGAGGTGTGTGAAGTCACAATGGAGGTGTGTGAAGTCATAGAATGGAGGTATTTGAAGTCAGAATGGAGGTGTGTGAACTCATAGAATGGAGGTGTGTGAAGTCACAATGGAGGTGTGTGAAGTCACAGAATGGAGGTGTGTGAAGTCACAGAATGGAGGTGTGTGAAGTCAGGGAATGGTGGTGTGTGAAGTCACAGAATGGAGGTGTGTGAAGTCACGGAATGGAGGTGTGTGAAGTCACACAATGGAGGTGTGTGAACTCAGAATGGCGATGTGAGAAATCACAGGATGGAGGTGTGTGAAGTCATAGAATGGAAATGTGTGAAGTAACAGAATGGAGGTTTGTGAAGTAAGAATGGAGGTGTGTGAAGTCACCGAATGGAGTTGTGTGAACTCAGAATTGAGGTGTGTGAATTCACAGAATGGAGGTTTGTGAAGTCATAGAATGGAGTTGTGTGAGGTCATAGAATGGAGCTGTGTGAATTTAGATTAGAGGTATGTGAAGTCACAAAATGGAGGTGTGTCAACTCAGAAATGAGGTATGTGAAGTCATAGAATGGAGGTGTGTGAATTCACAGAATGGAAGTGGGTGAACTCAAAATGGAGGTGTGTGAAGTCACAGAATGGCGGTGTGTGAATTCATAGAAGGGAGGTGTGTGAAGTCATAGAATGGAGGTGTGTGAAGTCACAGAATGGAAGTGTGTGAAGTCAAAATGGAGGTGTGTGAAGTCATAGAATGGAGGAGTATGAAGTAATGGAATGGAGGTTTGTGAAGTCAAACATTGGAAGTGTGTGAAGTTACAGAATGGAGGTGTGTCAACTCAGAAATGAGGTATGTGAAGTCATAGAATGGAGGTGTGTGAATTCACAGAATGGAAGTGGGTGAACTCAAAATGGAGGTGTGTGAAGTCACAGAATGGCGGTGTGTGAATTCATAGAAGGGAGGTGTGTGAAGTCATAGAATGGAGGTGTGTGAAGTAAGAGAATGGAGGTGTGTGAAGTCAGAATGCAGGTGTGTGAAGTCATAGAATGGAGGTGTGTGAAGTCACAGATTCGAGGTCTGTGAAATCATAGAATGGAACTGTGTGAAGTCACAGAATGGAGGTGTGTGAAGTCATATATTGGAGGTGTGTGAAGTCAGAATGGAGATGTGTGAAGTCACAGAATGGAGGTGTGTGAACTCAGAATGGAGGTGTTTGAAGTCACAGATGGAGGTTTGTGAAGTCACAGTATGGAGGTGTGTGAAATCATAGAGTGGAATTTTGTGAATTCACACAATGGAGCTGTGTGAAGTCAGAATGGATGAGTGTGAAGTCATAGAATGGAGGTGTGTGAAGTCAGAATGGAGGTGTGTGAACTCATAGAATGGACGTGTGTGAAGTCACAATGGAGGTGTGTGAAGACATAGAATGGAGGTGTGTGAAGTCACTGAATGGAGCTCTGTGAAGTCATAGAATGGAGGTGTGTGAAGTCATAGAATGGAGGTGTTTGAAGTCATAGAATGGATGTTTGTGAAGTAAGAATGAAGGTGTGTGAAGTCATTGAATGGAGGTGTGTGAAGTCAAAATGGTGGTGTGTGAACTCAAGAATGGAGGTGTGTGAAGTCAGAATGGAGGTGTGAAGTCATAGAATGGGGGTGGGTGAAGTCATGGAAAGGAGGTGTGGGAAGTCATAGAATGGAGAAGTGTGAAGACATAGAGTGGAGGTGAGTGAAGTCACATATTCAAAGTCTGTGAAGTCATAGAATGGAGGTTTGTGAAGTCAGAATGGAGGTGTGTGAAGTCAAAATGCAGGTTTGTGAACTCAAAGAAAGGAGGTGTGTGAAGTCATGGAATGGAGGTGTGTGACGTCCAAGAATGGAGGTGTGTGATTTCAAACAATGGTGGTGTGTGAAGTCACAGAATGGAGGTGTGTGAAGTCACAGAATGGAGGTGTGTGATGTCAAAATGGAGGTGTGTGAAGTCACAGAATGGAGGTTTGTGAAGTCACAGAATGGAGGTGTTTAAAGGCAAAATTGTGGTGTGTGACTTCACAAATGGAGGTGTGTGAAGTCAGAATGAAGCTGAGTGAAGTCATAGAATGGAGGTGGGTGAAGGCAGAATGGAAGTCTGTGAACTCGTAGAATGGAGGTGTGTGAAGTCAAAATGGAGGTCTGTGAAGTCATAGAATGGTGGTTTTTGATGTCAAAGAATGGAGGTGTGTGAAGTCATAGAATGGAGGTGTGTGAACTCAGATTGGAGGTGTGTGAAATCACAGAAGGGAGGTGTGTCAACTCAGAAACTAGGTGTGTGAAGTCATAGAATGGCGGTGTGTGAAGTCACAGAATGAAGGTGTGTGAAGTCATAGAAGGAGGTGTCTGAAGTCACAGAATGGAGGTGTGTGAAGACACAGAATGGAGGTGTGTGAACTCAGAGAGGAGGTGTGTGAAGTCACAGAATGGAGGTGTGTGAAGTCATAGAATGGAAGTGTGTGAAGTCATAGAATGGAGGTGTGTGAAGTCAGAATGGAGGTGTGTGAAGTCACAGAATGGAGGTGTGTGAACCCAGAATGGAGGTGTGTGAAGTCACAGAATGGAGGTTTGTGAAGTCATAGAATGGAGGTGTATGAAGTCATAGAATGGATGTTGCTGAAGTAAGAATGAAGGTGTGTGAAGTCATAGAATGGAGGTGTCTGAAGTTATAGAATGGAAGTTGCTGAAGTAAGAATGAAGGTGTGTGAACTCATAGAATGGAGGTGTATGAACTCATAGAATGGAGGTGTGTGAATTCATGGAACGGAGGTGTGTGAAGTCAAAGAATGGAGGTGTATGATGTCAAACAATGGAAGTGTGTGAAGTCATAGAATGGAGGTGTGTGAAGTCTTAGAATGGAGGTGTGTGAAGTCATAGAATGGAGGTGTGTGAAGTCACAGAAGGGAGGTGTGTGAAGTCACAGAATGGAGGTCTGTAAAGTCACAGTATGGAGGTGTGTGAAGGCACAGAATGGAGGGGTGTGAAGTCAAAGAATGGAGGAATGTGAAGTCACAGAATGGAGATGTGTGAAGTGAGAATACAGGTGTGCCAAGTCATAGAATGGAGGTGTGTGAAGTCAGAATGGAGCTGTGTGAACTCATAGAATGGAGGTGTGTGAAGTCACAATGGAGATGTTTGAAGTCATAGAATGGTGGTTTTTGAAGTCACAGAATGGAGGTGTGTGAAGTCATAGAATGGAGGTGTGTGAAGTTAGATTAGAGGTATGTGAAGTCACAAAATGGAGGTGTGTCAACTCAGAAATGAGGTATGTGAAGTCATAGAATGGAGGTGTGTGAATTCACAGAATGGAAGTGGGTGAACTCAAAATGGAGGTGTGTGAAGTCACAGAATGGCGGTGTGTGAATTCATAGAAGGGAGGTGTTTGAAGTCATAGAATGGAGGTGTGTGAAGTCACAGAATGGAAGTGTGTGAAGTCAAAATGGAGGTGTGTGAAGTCATAGAATGGAGGTGTATGAAGTCATGGAATGGAGGTTGGTGAAGTCAAACATTGGAAGTGTATGAAGTTACAGAATGGAGGTGTGTGAAGTCATAGAATGGAGGTGTGTGAAGTCAGAGAATGGAGATGTGTGAAGTCAGAATGCAGGTGTGTGAAGTCATAGAATATAGGTGTGTGCAGTCATAGAATGGAGGTGTGTGAAGTCATAGATTGGAAGTGTGTGAAGTCATAGATTGGAGGTTTGTGAAGTCACAGTGGGAGGTGTGTGAAGTCACAGAATGGAGATCTGTGAAGTCACAGTGGAGGTGTGTGAAGTCATAGAATGGAGGTGTGTGCAGTCAAAGAATGAAGGTGTGTGAAGTCATAGAATGGAGGTGTGTGAAGTCACAGCATGGAGGTGTGTGAAGTCAGAATGGAGATGTGTGAAGTCATAGAATGGAGGTGTGTGAACTCATAGAATGGAGGTGGGTGAAGTCACAATGCAGGTGTGTGAAGTCATAGAATGGAGTTGTGTGAACTCAGATAGGAGGTATGTGAAGTCACCGAATAGAGGTGTGTGAAGTCATACAATGGAGGTGTGTGAAGTCACAGAATGGAGGTGTGTGAATTCATAGAATGGAGGTGTGTGAAGTCACAGAATGGAGGTGAGTGAAGTCACAGAATGGAAGTGGGTGAACTCACAATGGAGGTATGTGAAGTCACAGAAGGGAGGTGTGTGAAGTCAGAAGGGAGGTGTGTGAAGTCACAGAATGGAGATGTGTGAACTCAGAATGGAGGTGTGGGAAGTCACAGAATGGAGGTTTGTAAAGTCATAGAATGGAGGTGTGTGAGGTCATAGAATGGATGTTTCTGAAGTAAGAATGATGGTGTGTGAAGTCATAGAATGGAGGTGTGTGAAGTCATAGAATGGAGGTGTGTGAAGTCAGAGAATGGAGGTGTGTGAAGTCAGAATGGAGGTGTGAAGTCATAGAATAGAGGTGGGTGAAGTCATAGAAAGGAGTTGTGGGAAGTCATAGAATAGAGGAGTGTGAAGTCATAGAATGGAGGTGAGTGAAGTCACAGATTCGAGGTCTGTGAAATCATAGATTGGAGCTGTGTGATGCCAGAATTGAGGAGTGTGAAGTCCTAGAATGGAAGTGTGTGAACTCATAGAATGGAGGTGTGTGACGTCACAATGGAAGTGTGTGAAGTCACAGAATGGAGGTGTGTGAAGTCATATATTGGAGGTGTGTGAAGTCAGAATGGACGTGTGTGAAGTCACAGAATGGAGGTGTGATGAATTCACAGAATGGAAGTGGGTGAACTCAAAATGGAGGTGTGTGAAGTCACAGAATGGCGGTGTGTGAATTCATACAAGGGAGGTGTGTGAAGTCATAGAATGGAGGTGTGTGAAGTCATAGAATGGAAGTGTGTGAAGTCAAAATGGAGGTGTGTGAAGTCATAGAATGGAGGTGTATGAAGTCATGGAATGGAGGTTTGTGAAGTCAAACACTGGAAGTGTGTGAAGTTACAGAATGGAGGTGTGTGAAGTCATAGAATGGAGGTGTGTGAAGTCAGAGAATGGAGGTGTGTGAAGTCAGAATGCAGGTGTGTGAAGTCATAGAATGGAGGTGTGTGCAGTCATAGAATGGAGGTGTGTGAAGTCATAGATTGGAAGTGTTTGAAGTCATAGATTGGAGGTTTGTGAAGTCACAGTGGGAGGTGTGTGAAGTCACAAAATGGAGATCTGTGAAGTCACAGTGGAGGTGTGTGAAGTCATAGAATGGAGGTGTGGGCAGTCAAAGAATGAAGGTGTGTGAAGTCACAGAATGGAGATGTGTGAACTCAGAATGGAGGTGTGGGAAGTCACAGAATGGAGGTTTGTAAAGTCATAGAATGGAGGTGTGTGAGGTCATAGAATGGATGTTTCTGAAATAAGAATGTTGATGTGTGAAGTCATAGAATGGAGGTGTGTGAAGTCATAGAATGGAGGTGTGTGAAGTCAGAGAATGGAGGTGTGTGAAGTCAGAATGGAGGTGTGAAGTCATAGAATAGAGGTGGGTGAAGTCATAGAAAGGAGTTGTGGGAAGTAATAGAATAGAGGAGTGTGAAGTCATAGAATGGAGGTGAGTGAAGTCACAGATTCGAGGTCTCTGAAATCATACAATGGAGCTGTGTGATGCCAGAATTGAGGAGTGTGAAGTCCTAGAATGGAAGTGTGTGAACTCATAGAATGGAGGTGTGTGACGTCACAATGGAAGTGTGTGAAGTCACAGAATGGAGGTGTGTGAAGTCATATATTGGAGGTGAGTGAAGTCAGAATGGACGTGTGTGAAGTCACAGGATGGAGGTGTGTGAACTCAGAATGGAGGTGTTTGAAGTCATAGACGGAGGTGTGTGAAGTCACAGTATGGAGGTGTGTGAAATCATAGAGTGTGAATTCACACAATGTAGCTGTGTGAAGTCAGAATGGATGAGTGTGAAGTCATAGAATGGAGGTGTGTGAAGTCAGAATGGAGGTGTGTGAACTCATAGAAAGGACGTGTGTGAAGTCAAAATGGAAGTGTGTGAAGACATAGAATGGAGGTGTGTGAAGTCACTGAATGGAGCTCTGTGAAGTCATAGAATGGAGGTGTGTGAAGTCATAGAATGGAGGTGTGTGAAGTCATAGAATGGATGTTTCTGAAGTAAGAATGAAGGTGTGTGAAGTAATAGAATGGAGGTGTGTGAAGTCAAAATGGTGGTGTGTGAACTCATAGAATGGAGGTGTGTGAAGTCACAGAATGCAGGTTTGTGAAGTCAGAATGGAGGTGTGAAGTCATAGAATGGGGGTGGGTGAAGTCATGGAAAGGAGGTGTGGGAAGTCATAGAATGGAGAAGTGTGAAGTCATAGAGTGGATGTGAGTGAAGTCACATATTCAAAGTCTGTGAAGTCATAGAATGGAGGTTTGTGAAGGCAGAATGGAGGGGTGTGAACTCATAGAATGGACGTGTGTGAAATCACAATGGAGGTGTGTGAAGTCATAGAATGGAGGTATTTGAAGTCAGAATGGAGGTGTGTGAACTCATAGAATGGAGGTGTGTGAAGTCACGGATTGGAGGTGTGTGAAGTCACAGAATGGAGGTGTGTGAAGTCACAGAATGGAGGTGTGGGAAGTCACGGAATGGAGGTGTGTGACGTCACAGAATGGAGGTGTGTGAACTCAGAATGGAGGTGTGAGAAGTCACAGAATGAGGTGTGTGAAGTCATAGAATGGAAGTGTGTGAAGTCATAGAATGGAGGTTTGTGAAGTAAGAATGGAGGTGTGTGAAGTCACCGAATGGAGTTGTGTGAACTCAGAATGTAGGTGTGTGAATTCACAGAATGGAGGTTTGTGAAGTCATAGAATGGAGTTGTGTGAGGTCATAGAATGGATGTTTCTGAAGTAAGAATGAAGGTGTGTGAAGTCATAGAATGGAGGTGTGTGAAGTCATAGAATGGAGGTGTGTGAAGTCACAGAATGGAGGTATCTGAAGTCAGAATGGAGGTGTGAAGTTATCTAATAGAGGTGGGTGAAGTCATAGAAAGGAGGTGTGGGAAGTCATAGAATGGAGCAGTGTGAAGTCATAGAGTGGAGGTGAGTGAAGTCACAGATTCGAGGTCTGTGAAGTAATAGAATAGATGTGTGTGAAGTCAGAATGGAGGTGTGTGAAGTCGTAGAATGGAAGTATGTGAACTCATAGAATGGAGGTGTGGGATGTCACAATGGAAGTGTGTAAAGTCACAGAATGGAGGTGTGTGAAGTCATACATTGGTGTGTGAAGTCAGAATGGAGGTGTGTGAAGTCATAGAATGGAGGTGTGTAAAGTCAGAATGGAGGTGTGTGAACTCATAGAACGGACGTGTGTGAAGTCAAAATGGAGGTGTGTGAAGACATAGAATGGAGGTGTGTGAAGTCACTGAATGGAGCTCTGTGAAGTCATAGAATGGAGGTGTGTGAAGTCATAGAATGGAGGTGTGTGAAGTCATAGAATGGATGTTTCTGAAGTAAGAATGAAGGTGTGTGAAGTAATAGAATGGAGGTGTGTGAAGTCAACATGGTGTTGTGTGAACTCATAGAATGGAGGCGTGTGAAGTCACAGAATGCAGGTTTGTGAAGTCAGAATGGAGGTGTGAAGTCATAGAATGGGGGTGGGTGAAGTCATGGAAAGGAGGTGTGGGAAGTCATAGAATGGAGAAGTGTGAAGTCATAGAGTGGATGTGAGTGAAGTCACATATTCAAAGTCTGTGAAGTCATAGAATGGAGGTTTGTGAAGTCAGAATGGAGGGGTGTGAACTCATAGAATGGAGGTGTGTGAAATCACAATGGAGGTGTGTGAAGTCATAGAATGGAGGTATTTGAAGTCAGAATGGAGGTGTGTGAACTCATAGAATGGAGGTGTGTGAAGTCACGGAATGGAGGTGTGTGAAGTCACAGAATGGAGGTGTGTGAAGTCACAGAATGGAGGTGTGTGAAGTCAGGGAATGGAGGTGTGTGAAGTCACAGAATGGAGGTGTGGGAAGTCACGGAATGGAGGTGTGTGACGTCACAGAATGGAGGTGTGTGAACTCAGAATGGAGGTGTGAGAAGTCACAGAATGAGGTGTGTGAAGTCATAGAATGGAAGTGTGTGAAGTCATAGAATGGAGGTTTGTGAAGTAAGAATGGAGGTGTGTGAAGTCACCGAATGGAGTTGTGTGAACTCAGAATGTAGCTGTGTGAATTCACAGAATGGAGGTTTGTGAAGTCATAGAATGGAGTTGTGTGAGGTCATAGAATGGATGTTTCTGAAGTAAGAATGAAGGTGTGTGAAGTCATAGAATGGAGGTGTGTGAAGTCATAGAATGGAGGTGTGTGAAGTCACAGAATGGAGGTATCTGAAGTCAGAATGGAGGTGTGAAGTTATCTAATAGAGGTGGGTGAAGTCATAGAAAGGAGGTGTGGGAAGTCATAGAATGGAGCAGTGTGAAGTCATAGAGTGGAGGTGAGTGAAGTCACAGATTCGAGGTCTGTGAAGTAATAGAATAGATGTGTGTGAAGTCAGAATGGAGGTGTGTGAAGTCATAGAATGGAAGTATGTGAACTCATAGAATGGAGGTGTGGGATGTCACAATGGAAGTGTGTGAAGTCACAGAATGGAGGTCTGTGAAGTCATACATTGGTGTGTGAAGTCAGAATGGAGGTGTGTGAAGTCATAGAATGGAGGTGTGTAAAGTCAGAATGGAGGTGTGTGAACTCATAGAACGGACGTGTGTGAAGTCAAAATGGAGGTGTGTGAAGACATAGAATGGAGGTGTGTGAAGTCACTGAATGGAGCTCTGTGAAGTCATAGAATGGAGGTGTGTGAAGTCATAGAATGGAGGTGTGTGAAGTCATAGAATGGATGTTTCTGAAGTAAGAGTGAAGGTGTGTGAAGTAATAGAATGGAGGTGTGTGAAGTCAAAATGGTGGTGTGTGAACTCATAGAATGGAGGTGTGTGAAGTCACAGAATGCAGGTTTGTGAAGTCAGAATGGAGGTGTGAAGTCATAGAATGGGGGTGGGTGAAGTCATGGAAAGGAGGTGTGGGAAGTCATAGAATGGAGAAGTGTGAAGTCATAGAGTGGATGTGAGTGAAGTCACATATTCAAAGTCTGTGAAGTCATAGAATGGAGGTTTGTGAAGTCAGAATGGAGGGGTGTGAACTCATAGAATGGAGGTGTGTGAAATCACAATGGAGGTGTGTGAAGTCATAGAATGGAGGTATTTGAAGTCAGAATGGAGGTGTGTGAACTCATAGAATGGAGGTGTGTAAAGTCACGGAATGGAGGTGTGTGAAGTCACAGAATGGAGGTGTGTGAAGTCACAGAATGGAGGTGTGTGAAGTCAGGGAATGGAGGTGTGTGAAGTCACAGAATGGAGGTGTGGGAAGTCACGGAATGGAGGTGTGTGACGTCACAGAATGGAGGTGTGTGAACTCAGAATGGAGGTGTGAGAAGTCACAGAATGAGGTGTGTGAAGTCATAGAATGGAAGTGTGTGAAGTCATAGAATGGAGGTTTGTGAAGTAAGAATGGAGGTGTGTGAAGTCACCGAATGGAGTTGTGTGAACTCAGAATGTAGGTGTGTGAATTCACAGAATGGAGGTTTGTGAAGTCATAGAATGGAGTTGTGTGAGGTTATAGAATGGATGTTTCTGAAGTAAGAATGAAGGTGTGTGAAGTCATAGAATGGAGGTGTGTGAAGTCATAGAATGGAGGTGTGTGAAGTCACAGAATGGAGGTATCTGAAGTCAGAATGGAGGTGTGAAGTTATCTAATAGAGGTGGGTGAAGTCATAGAAAGGAGGTGTGGGAAGTCATAGAATGGAGCAGTGTGAAGTCATAGAGTGGAGGTGAGTGAAGTCACAGATTCGAGGTCTGTGAAGTAATAGAATAGATGTGTGTGAAGTCAGAATGGAGGTGTGTGAAGTCATAGAATGGAAGTATGTGAACTCATAGAATGGAGGTGTGGGATGTCACAATGGAAGTGTGTGAAGTCACAGAATGGAGGTCTGTGAAGTCATACATTGGTGTGTGAAGTCAGAATGGAGGTGTGTGAAGTCATAGAATGGAGGTGTGTAAAGTCAGAATGGAGGTGTGTGAACTCATAGAACGGACGTGTGTGAAGTCAAAATGGAGGTGTGTGAAGACATAGAATGGAGGTGTGTGAAGTCACTGAATGGAGCTCTGTGAAGTCATAGAATGGAGGTGTGTGAAGTCATAGAATGGAGGTGTGTGAAGTCATAGAATGGATGTTTCTGAAGTAAGAGTGAAGGTGTGTGAAGTAATAGAATGGAGGTGTGTGAAGTCAAAATGGTGGTGTGTGAACTCATAGAATGGAGGTGTGTGAAGTCACAGAATGCAGGTTTGTGAAGTCAGAATGGAGGTGTGAAGTCATAGAATGGGGGTGGGTGAAGTCATGGAAAGGAGGTGTGGGAAGTCATAGAATGGAGAAGTGTGAAGTCATAGAGTGGATGTGAGTGAAGTCACATATTCAAAGTCTGTGAAGTCATAGAATGGAGGTTTGTGAAGTCAGAATGGAGGGGTGTGAACTCATAGAATGGAGGTGTGTGAAATCACAATGGAGGTGTGTGAAGTCATAGAATGGAGGTATTTGAAGTCAGAATGGAGGTGTGTGAACTCATAGAATGGAGGTGTGTAAAGTCACGGAATGGAGGTGTGTGAAGTCACAGAATGGAGGTGTGTGAAGTCACAGAATGGAGGTGTGTGAAGTCAGGGAATGGAGGTGTGTGAAGTCACAGAATGGAGGTGTGGGAAGTCACGGAATGGAGGTGTGTGACGTCACAGAATGGAGGTGTGTGAACTCAGAATGGAGGTGTGAGAAGTCACAGAATGAGGTGTGTGAAGTCATAGAATGGAAGTGTGTGAAGTCATAGAATGGAGGTTTGTGAAGTAAGAATGGAGGTGTGTGAAGTCACCGAATGGAGTTGTGTGAACTCAGAATGTAGGTGTGTGAATTCACAGAATGGAGGTTTGTGAAGTCATAGAATGGAGTTGTGTGAGGTTATAGAATGGATGTTTCTGAAGTAAGAATGAAGGTGTGTGAAGTCATAGAATGGAGGTGTGTGAAGTCATAGAATGGAGGTGTGTGAAGTCACAGAATGGAGGTATCTGAAGTCAGAATGGAGGTGTGAAGTTATCTAATAGAGGTGGGTGAAGTCATAGAAAGGAGGTGTGGGAAGTCATAGAATGGAGCAGTGTGAAGTCATAGAGTGGAGGTGAGTGAAGTCACAGATTCGAGGTCTGTGAAGTAATAGAATAGAGGTGTGTGAAGTCAGAATGGAGGTGTGTGAAGTCATAGAATGGAAGTATGTGAACTCATAGAATGGAGGTGTGGGATGTCACAATGGAAGTGTGTGAAGTCACAGAATGGAGGTGTGTGAAGTCATACATTGGTGTGTGAAGTCAGAATGGAGGTGTGTGAAGTCACAGAATGGAGGTGTGTGAAGTCAGAATGGAGGTGTGTGAAGTCATAGATGGAGGTGTGTGAAGTCATAGTATGGAGTTGTGTGAAATCATAGAATGCAGTTTTGTGAATTCACAGAATGGAGGAGTGTGAAGTCAGAATGGCGGTGTGTGAAGTCATAGAATGGAGGTGTGTGAAGTCATAGAATGGAGGTGTGTGAAGTCATAGAATTGATGTTTGTGAAGTACGAATGAAGATGTGTGAAGTCATAGAATGGAAGTGTGTGAAGTCACAGAATGGAGGTGTGTGACGTCATAGAATGGAGCTGTGTGAATTCAGAATGGAGGTGTGTGAAGTCATAGAATGGAGGTGTGTGCAGTCATAGAATGGATGTTTCTGAAGTAGGAATGAAGGTGTGGGAAGTCATAGAATGGAGGTGTGTGAAGTCATGGAATGGAGGTGTGTGAAGTCAAACAATGGAGGTGTGTGAAGTCACAGAATGGAGGTGTGTGAAGTCACAGAATGGAGGTGTGTGAAGCCAAAATGGAGGTGTGTGAAGTCACAGAATGGAGGTGTGTGAAGTCACAGAATGGAGGTGTTTGAAGTCAACATTGTGGTGTGTGAATTCACATATGGATGTGTGTGAACTCAGAATGGAGCTGAGTGAACTCATAGAATGGAGGTGGTTGAAGGCAGAATGGAAGTGTGTGAACTCGTAGAATGGAGGTGTGTGAGGTCATAATGCAGGTGTGTGAAGTCATAGAATGGTGGTTTTTGATGTCAAAGAATGGAGTTGTTTGAAGTCATAGAATGGACGTGTGAGCTCAGAATGGAGGTGTGTGAAATCACAGAAGGGAGGTGTGTCAACTCAGAAACAATGTGTGTGAAGTCATAGAATGGAGGTGTGTGAAGTCACAGAATGAAGGTGTGTGAAGTCATAGAAGGAGGTGTCTGAAGTCACAGAATGGAGGTGTGTGAAGACACAGAATGGAGGTGTGTGAACTCAGAGAGGAGGTGTGTGAAGTCACAGAATGGAGGTGTGTGAAGTCATAGAATGGAAGTGTGTGAAGTCATAGAATGGAGGTGTATGAACTCATAGAATGGAGGTGTGTGAATTCATGGAACGGAGGTGTGTGAAGTCAAAGAATGGAGGTGTATGATGTCAAACAATGGAAGTGTGTGAAGTCATAGAAGGGAGGTGTGTGAAGTCACAGAATGGAGGTTTGTGAAGTCATAGAATGGAGGTTTATGAAGTCATAGAATGGATGTTGCTGAAGTAAGAATGAAGGTGTGTGAAGTCTTAGAATGGAGGTGTGTGAAGTCATAGAATGGAAGTGTGTGAAGTCACAGAAGGAAGGTGTGTGAAGTCACAGAATGGAGGTGTGTAAAGTCACAGAGTGGAGGTGTGTGAAGGCACAGAATTGAGGGGTGTGAAGTCAAAGAATGGAGGAATGTAAAGTCACAGAATGGAGATGTGTGAAGTCAGAATAGAGGTGTGCGAAGTCATAGAATGGAGGTGTGTGAAGTCAGAATGCAGCTGTGTGAACTCAAAGAATGAAGGTGTGTGAAGTCACAATGGAGATGTGTGAAGTCATAGAATGGTGGTTTTTGAAGTCAGAGAATGGAGGTGTGTGAAGTCATACAATGGAGGTGTGTGAAGTTAGATTAGAGGTATGTGAAGTCACAAAATGGAGGTGGGTCAACTCAGAAATGAGGTATGTGAAGTCATAGAATGGAGGTGTGTGAAGTCACAGAATTGAGGTGTGTGAAGTCAGAATGGAGGTGTGTGAATTCAGAATGGAGGTGTGTGAAGTCAGAGAATGAACGTGTGTGAAGTCACAATGCAGGTGTGTGAACTGATAGAACGTAGCTGTGTGAAGTCACAATGGAGGTGTGTGAACTCAGAATGGAGGTGTGTGAAGTCACAGAATGGAGGTGTGTGAAGTCATAGAATGGAGATGTGTTAAGTCACAGAATGGAGGTGTGTGAAATCGTAGAATGGAGGTGTGTGAAGTAAGAGAATCAAGGTGTGTGAAGTCACAGAATGGAGGTGTGTGAACTCACAATGGAGGTAGGTGAAGTCACAGAATGGAGGTGTGTGAAGTCATAGAATGGAAGTGTGTGAAGTCATAGAATATAGGTGTGTGATGTCAGAATGGAGGTGTTTGAAGTCACAGAATGGAGGTGTGTGACGTCATAAATGTTGGTGTGTGAAGTCATAGAATGGAGGTGTGAAGTCATAGAATGGAGGTGTGAAGTCACAGAATGGAGGTGTGTGAAGGCATAGAATGGTGGTTTTTGAAGTCACAGAATGGAGGTGTGTGAAGTCATAGAATGGAGGTGTGTGAAGTTAGATTAGAGGTATGTGAAGTCACAAAATGGAGGAGTGTCAACTCAGAAATGAGGTATGTGAAGTCATAGAATGGAGGTGTGTGAAGTCACAGAATTGAGGTTTGTGAAGTCACAATATGGAGGTGTGTGAAGTCATATAATGGAGGTGTGTGAAGTCACAGAATTGAGGTGTGTGAACTCAGAATGGAGGTGTGTGAAGTCACAGAATGGAGGTGTGTGAAGTCATAGAATGGAGATGTGTTAAGTCACTGAATGGAGGTGTGTGAAGTCATAGAATGGAAGTGTGTGATGTCATAGAATGTAGGTGTGTGATGTCAGAATCTAGGTGTGTGAAGTCACAGAATGGAGGTGTGTGACGTCATAAATGTTGGTGTGTGAAGTCATACAATGGAGGTGCGAAGTCATAGAATGGAGGTGTGAAGTCAAAGAATGGAGGTGTGTATAGTCAAAGAAGGCAGGTGTGTGAAGTCAGAGAATAGAGTTGTGTGAAGTCACAATGGAGGTGTGTGAACTCATAGAATGGAGGTGTGTGAAGTCAAACAATGGAAGTCTGTGACGTCATAGAATGGATGTGTGTGCAGTCAAAATGGAGGTGTGTGAAGTCAGAGAATGGCGGTGTGTGAAGTCAAAGAATGGACGTGTGTGAAGTCAAAATTGTGGTGTGTGAAATCACAAATGCAGGTGTGTGAAGTCACAGAATGGAGGTGTGTGAAGTCACAATGGAGGTGTGTGAAGTCAAAGAATGGATGTGTGTGAAGTCATAGACTGGAGGTGTATGAAGTCATGGAATGGAGGTTTGTGAAGTCAAACATTGGAAGCGTGTGAAGTTACAGAATGGAGGTGTGTGAAGTCACAGAATGGAGGTGTGTGAAATCAGAGAATGGAGGTGTGTGAAGTCAGAATGCAGGTGTGTGAAGATATAGAATGGAGGTGTGTGAAGTCATAGAATGGAGGTGGGTGAAGTCATAGATTGGAAGAGTGTGAAGTCATAGAATGGAGGTGTGTGAAGTCATAGATTGAAGGTGTGGGTAGTCATAGTATGGAGGTGTGTGAAGTCACAGAATGGAGGTGTGTGAAGTCACAGAATGGAGTTGTGTGAAGTCACATAGGAGGTGTGTGAAGTCATAGGATGGAGGTGTGTGAAATCAAAGAATGGAGGTGTGTGAAGTCACAGAATGGATTGTGTGTGAAATCACAGAATGGAGGTGTGTGAAGTCACAGAATGGAGGTTTGTGAAGTCATAGAATGGAGGTGTGTGAAGTTACAGAATGCAGGTGTGTGAAGTCAGAATAGAGGTGTGCGAAGTCATAGAATGGAGGTGTGTGAAGTCAGAATGGAGGTGTATGAACTCATAGAATGGAGGTGTATGAAGTCACAATTGAGGTGTGTGAAGTCACAGAATGGATGTGTGTGAACTCAGAAAGGAGGTGTGTGAAGTCATAGAATGGAGGTCTGTGAAGTCATAGAATGGAGGTGTGTGAAATCATAGAATGGAGGTGTGTGAAGTCACAGAATTGAGGTGTGTGAAGACAGAATTGAGGTGTGTTAAGTCAGAATGGAAGTGTGTGATGTCAGATAATGGAAGTGTGTGAAGTCACAATGCAGGTGTGTGAACTCACAGAATAGAGGTGTGTGAAGTAACAATGTAGGTTTCTGAAGTCATAGAATGGAGGTGTGTGAAGTCATAGAATGGAGGTGTGTGAAGTCATAGAATGGAAGTGTGTGAAGTCATAGAATGGAGGTTTGTGAAGTAAGAATGGAGGTGTGTGAAGTCACCGAATGGAGTTGTGTGAGCTCAGAATGGAGGTGTGTGAAGTCAGAGAATGGAGGTGTTTGAAGTCATAGAATGGAGGTGTGTGAAGTCACAGAATGGAGGTATTTAAAGTCAGAATCAAGGTGTAAAGTCATAAAATAGAGGTGGGTGAAGTCATAAAAAGGAGGTGTGGGAAGTCATAGAATGGAGCAGTGTGAAGTCATAGAATGGAGGTGAGTAAAGTCACAGATTCGAGGTCTGTGAAGTCATAGAATGGAGGTGTGTGAAGTCAAAATGGAGGTGTGTGAAGTCATAGAATGGAGGTGTGTGAACTCATAGAATGGAGGTGTGTGTCGTCACAATGGAAGTGTATGAAGTCACAGAATGGAGGTGTGTGAAGTCATACATTGGTGTGTGAAGTCAGAATGGAGGTGTGTGAAGTCACAGAATTGAGGTGTGTGAACTCAGAATGGAGGTGTGTGAAGTCACAGAATAGAGGTGTGTGAAGTCATACATTGGTGTGTGAAGTCACAATGCAGCTGTGTGAAGTCATAGAATGGAGTTGTGTGAACTCAGAAAGGAGGAGTGTGAAGTCACAGAATGGAGGTCTGTGAAGTCATAGAATGGAGATGTGTGAAGTCACAGAATGGAGGTGTGTGAAGTCACAGAATGGTGGTGTGTGAAGTCACAGAATGGTGGTGTGTGAAGTCACAGAATGGAAGTGGGTGAACTCACAATTGAGGTGTGTGAAGTCACAGAAGGGAGGTGTGTGAAGTCAGAAGGGAGGTGTGTGAAGTCACAGAATGGAGATGTGTGAACTCAGAATGGAGGTGTGGGAAGTCACAGAATGGAGATTTGTGAAGTCATAGAAAGGAGGTGTGTGAGGCCATAGAATGGATGTTTCTGAAGTAAGAATGAAGGTGTGTGAAGTCATAGAATGGAGGTGTGTGAAGTCATAGAATGGAGGTGTGTGAAGTCACAGAATGGAGGTGTGTGAAGTCAGAATGGAGGTGTGAAGTCATAGAATAGAGGTGGGTGAAGTCATAGAAAGGAGTTGTGGGAAGTCATAGAATAGAGGAGTGTGAAGTCTAGAATGGAGGTGAGTGAAGTCACAGATCCGAGGTCTGTGAAGTCATAGAATGGAGCTGTGTGATGTCAGAATTGAGGAGTGTGAAGTCCTAGAATGGATGTGTGTGAACTCATAGAAAGGAGGTGTGTGACGTCACAATGGAAGTGTGTGAAGTCACAGAATGGAGGTGTGTGAAGTCATATATTGGAGGTGTGTGAAGGCATAGAATGGTGGTTTTTGAAGTCACAGAATGGAGGTGTGTGAAGTCATAGAATGGAGGTGTGTGAAGTTAGATTAGAGGTATGTGAAGTCACAAAATGGAGGAGTGTCAACTCAGAAATGAGGTATGTGAAGTCATAGAATGGAGGTGTGTGAAGTCACAGAATTGAGGTTTGTGAAGTCACAATATGGAGGTGTGTGAAGTCATATAATGGAGGTGTGTGAAGTCACAGAATTGAGGTGTGTGAACTCAGAATGGAGGTGTGTGAAGTCACAGAATGGAGGTGTGTGAAGTCATAGAATGGAGATGTGTTAAGTCACTGAATGGAGGTGTGTGAAGTCATAGAATGGAAGTGTGTGATGTCATAGAATGTAGGTGTGTGATGTCAGAATGGAGGTGTGTGAAGTCACAGAATGGAGGTGTGTGACGTCATAAATGTTGGTGTGTGAAGTCATACAATGGAGGTGCGAAGTCATAGAATGGAGGTGTGAAGTCAAAGAATGGAGGTGTGTATAGTCACAGAAGGCAGGTGTGTGAAGTCAGAGAATAGAGTTGTGTGAAGTCACAATGGAGGTGTGTGAACTCATAGAATGGAGGTGTGTGAAGTCAAACAATGGAAGTCTGTGAAGTCATAGAATGGATGTGTGTGCAGTCAAAATGGAGGTGTGTGAAGTCAGAGAATGGCGGTGTGTGAAGTCAAAGAATGGACGTGTGTGAAGTCAAAATTGTGGTGTGTGAAATCACAAATGCAGGTGTGTGAAGTCACAGAATGGAGGTGTGTGAAGTCACAATGGAGGTGTGTGAAGTCAAAGAATGGATGTGTGTGAAGTCATAGACTGGAGGTGTATGAAGTCATGGAATGGAGGTTTGTGAAGTCAAACATAGGAAGCGTGTGAAGTTACAGAATGGAGGTGTGTGAAGTCACAGAATGGAGGTGTGTGAAATCAGAGAATGGAGGTGTGTGAAGTCAGAATGCAGGTGTGTGAAGATATAGAATGGAGGTGTGTGAAGTCATAGAATGGAGGTGGGTGAAGTCATAGATTGGAAGAGTGTGAAGTCATAGAATGGAGGTGTGTGAAGTCATAGATTGAAGGTGTGGGTAGTCATAGTTTGGAGGTGTGTGAAGTCACAGAATGGAGGTGTGTGAAGTCACAGAATGGAGTTGTGTGAAGTCACATAGGAGGTGTGTGAAGTCATAGGATGGAGGTGTGTGAAATCAAAGAATGGAGGTGTGTGAAGTCACAGAATGGATTGTGTGTGAAATCACAGAATGGAGGTGTGTGAAGTCACAGAATGGAGGTTTGTGAAGTCATAGAATGGAGGTGTGTGAAGTTACAGAATGCAGGTGTGTGAAGTCAGAATAGAGGTGTGCGAAGTCATAGAATGGAGGTGTGTGAAGTCAGAATGGAGGTGTATGAACTCATAGAATGGAGGTGTATGAAGTCACAATTGAGGTGTGTGAAGTCACAGAATGGATGTGTGTGAACTCAGAAAGGAGGTGTGTGAAGTCATAGAATGGAGGTCTGTGAAGTCATAGAATGGAGTTGTGTGAACTCAGAAAGGAGGTGTGTGAAGTCACAGAATGGAGGTCTGTGAAGTCATAGAATGGAGATGTGTGAAGTCACAGAATGGAGGTGTGTGAAGTCACAGAATGGTGGTGTGTGAAGTCACAGAATGGTGGTGTGTGAAGTCACAGAATGGAAGTGGGTGAACTCACAATTGAGGTGTGTGAAGTCACAGAAGGGAGGTGTGTGAAGTCAGAAGGGAGGTGTGTGAAGTCACAGAATGGAGATGTGTGAACTCAGAATGGAGGTGTGGGAAGTCACAGAATGGAGATTTGTGAAGTCATAGAAAGGAGGTGTGTGAGGCCATAGAATGGATGTTTCTGAAGTAAGAATGAAGGTGTGTGAAGTCATAGAATGGAGGTGTGTGAAGTCATAGAATGGAGGTGTGTGAAGTCACAGAATGGAGGTGTGTGAAGTCAGAATAGAGGTGTGAAGTCATAGAATAGAGGTGGGTGAAGTCATAGAAAGGAGTTGTGGGAAGTCATAGAATAGAGGAGTGTGAAGTCATAGAATGGAGGTGAGTGAAGTCACAGATCCGAGGTCTGTGAAGTCATAGAATGGAGCTGTGTGATGTCAGAATTGAGGAGTGTGAAGTCCTAGAATGGATGTGTGTGAACTCATAGAAAGGAGGTGTGTGACGTCACAATGGAAGTGTGTGAAGTCACAGAATGGAGGTGTGTGAAGTCATATATTGGAGGTGTGTGAAGTCAGAATGGAGGTGTGTGAAGTCACAGAATGGAGGTGTGTGAACTCAGAATGGAGGTGTTTGAAGTCATAGAGGGAGGTGTGTGAAGTCACAGTATGGAGGTGTGTGAAATCATAGAATGGAATTTTGTGAATTCACAGAATGGAGCTGTGTGAAGTCAGAATGGAGGAGTGTGAAGTCATAGAATGGAGGTGTGTGAAGTCAGAATGGAGGTGTGTGAACTCACAGAATGGACGTGTGTGAAGTCACAATGGAGGTGTGTGAAGACATAGAATGGAGGTGTGTGAAGTCACAGAATGGAGGTGTGAAGTCATAGAATGGATGTTTCTGAAGTAATAATGAAGGTGTGTGAAGTCATAGAATGGAGGTATGTGAAGTCAAAATGGAGGTGTGTGAACTCATAGAATGGAGGTGTGTGAAACCACAGAATGGAGGTGTGTGAAGTCAGAATGGAGGTGTGAAGTCATAGAATGGGGGTGGGTGAAGTCATGGAAAGGAGGTGTGGGAAGTCATAGAATGGAGAAGTGTGAAGTCATAGAGTGGAGGTGAGTGAAGTCACATATTCAAAGTCTGTGAAGTCATAGAATGGAGGTTTGTGAAGTCAGAATGGAGGTGTATGAACTCATAGAATGGAGGTGTGTGAAGTCACAATGGAGGTGTGTGAAGTCATAGAATGGGGGTGTGTGAAATCAGAGAATGGAGGTGTGTGAAGTCAGAATGCAGGTGTGTGAAGTCATAGAATGGAGGTGTGTGAAGTCATAGAATGGAGGTGTGTGAAGTCATAGATTGGAAGCGTGTGAAGTCATAGAATGGAGGTGTGTGAAGTCATAGATTGAAGGTGTGGGGAAGTCATAGTATGGAGGTGTGTGAAGTCACAGAATGGAGGTGTGTGAAGTCAGAGAATGGAGCTGTGTGAAGTCACAATGGAGGCGTGTGAAGTCATAGGATGGAGGTGTGTGAAATCAAAGAATGGAGGTTTGTGAAGCCATAGAATGGATTGTGTGTGAAATCAGAGAATGGAGGTGTGTGAAGTCACAGAATGGAGGTGCGTAAAGTCAGAGAGTGGAGGTGTGTGAAGTCACAGAATGGAGGTTTGTGAAGTCATAGAATGGAGGTGTGTGAAGTCACAGAATGCAGGTGTGTGAAGTCAGAATAGAGGTGTGCGAAGTCATAGAATGGAGGTGTGTGAAGTCAGAATGGAGGTGTGTGAAGTCACAGAATGGAGGTGTGTAAAGTCAGAGAGTAGAGGTGTGTGAAGTCACAGAATGGAGGTTTGTGAAGTCATAGAATGGAGGTGTGTGAAGTCACAGAATGCAGGTGTGTGAAGTCAGAATAGAGGTGTGCGAAGTCATAGAATGGAGGTGTGTGAAGTCAGAATGGAGCTGTGTGACGTCATAGAATGGATGTGTGTGAAGTGAGAATGGAGGTGTATAAACTCATAGATTGGAGGTGTATGAAGTCACAATGGAGGTGTGTGAAGTCACATAATGGATGTGTGTGAACTCAGAAAGGAGGTGTGTGAAGTCATAGAACGGAGGTCTGTAAAGTCATAGAATGGAGGTGTGTGAAATCATAGAATGGAGGTGTGTGAAGTCACAGAATTGAGGTGTGTGAAGACAGAATGGAGGTGTGTGAAGTCACAATGCAGGTGTGTGAAGTCATAGAATGGAGGTGTGTGAAGTCATAAAATGGAGATGGTGAAGTGACAGAATGGAGGTGTGGGAAGTCATAGAATGGAGGTGTGTGAAGTCACAGATTGGTGGTGTGTGAAGTCATAGAATGGAGGGGTGTGAAGTTATAGAATGGAGGTGTGTTAAGTCATAGAATGGAGGTGTGGAAGTCACAGAATGGATGTGTGTGAAGTCACAGAATGGAGGTGTGTGAACTGAGAATGGAGGTGTGTGAAGTCACAGAATGGCGGTGTGTGAAGTCATACAATGGAGGTGTGTGAAGTCACAGAATGGAGGGGTGTGATTTCATAGAAGGGAGGTGTGTGAAGTCATAGAATGGAGGTGTGTGAAGTCACATAATGGAGGTGTGTGAAGTCACAGAGTGGAGGTGTGTGAAGACACAGAATGGAAGTGGGTGAACTCCCAATGGAGGTGTGTGAAGTCACAGAATGGAGGTGTGTGAATTCATAGAAGGGAGGTGTGTGAAGTCATAGAATGGAGGTGTGGGAAGTCACAGAATGGAAGTGTGTGAAGTCAAAATGGAGGTGTGTGAAGTCAGAGAATGGAGGTGTGTGCAGTCAATGAATGGACTTGTGTGAAGTCAAAATTGTGGTGTGTGAAGTCAAAGAATGGATGTGTGTGAAGTCACAGAATGGAGGTGTGTGAAGTCAAAATGGAGGTGTGTGAAGTCAAAGAATGGATGTGTTTGAAGTCATAGAATGGATGTGTATGAAGTCATGGAATGGAGGTGTGTGAAGTCAAACATTGGAAGTGAGTGAAGTTACAGAATGGAGATGTGTGAAGTCATAGAATGGAGGTGTGTGAAGTCAGAGAATGGAGGTGTGTGAAGTCAGAATGCAGGTGTGTGAAGTCATAGAATGGAGGTGAGTGATGTCATAGATTTGAGGTGTGTGAAGTCACAGAGGGAGGTGTGTGAAGTCACAGAATGGAGTTCTGTGAAGTCACAGTGGAGGTGTGTGAAGTCATAGAATGGAGTTTTGTGAAGTCAAAGAATGGAGGTGTGTGAAGTCATAGAATGGAGGTGTGTGAAGTCACAGCATGGAGGTGTGTGAAGTCAGAATGGAGATGTGTGAAGTCATAGAATGGAGGTGGGTGAAGTCACAATGCAGGTGTGTGAAGTCATAGAATGGAGTTGTGTGTACTCAGAAAGGAGGTGTGTGAAGTCACAGAATAGAGGTGTGCGAAGTCATACAATGGAGGTGTGGGAAGTCACAGAATGGAGGTGTTTGAATTCATAGAATGGATGTGTGTGAAGTCATAGAATGGAGGTGTGTGAAGTCACAGAATGGAGGTGTGTGAAGTAACAGAATGGTGGTGTGTGAAGTCACAGAATGGAAGTGGGTGAACTCACAATGGAGGTGTGTGAAGTCACAGAAGGGAGGTGTGTGAAGTCAGAAGGGAGGTGTGTGAAGTCATAGAATGGACATGTGTGAACTCAGAATGGAGGTGTGGGAAGTCACAGAATGGAGATTTGTGAAGTCATAGAATGGAGGTGTTTGAGGTCATAGAATGGATGTTTCTGAAGTAAGAATGAAGGTGTGTGAAGTCATAGAATGGAGGTGTGTGAAGTCATACAATGGAGGTGTGTGAAGTCACAGAACGGAGGTGTGTGAAGTCAGAATGGAGGTGTGAAGTCATAGAATAGAGGTGGGTGAAGTCATAGAAAGGGGTTGTGGGAAGTCATAGAATAGAGGAGTGTGAAGTCATAGAATGGAGGTGAGTGAAGTCACAGATTCGAGGTCTGTGAAGTCATAGAATGGAGCTGTGTGATGTCAGAATTGAGGAGTGTGAAGTCCTAGAATGGATGTGTGTGAAGTCATATATTGGAGGTGTGTGAAGTCAGAATGAAGGTGTGTGAAGTCACAAAATGGAGGTGTGTGAACTCAGAATGGAGGTGTTTGAAGTCATAGATGGAGGTGTGTGAAGTCACAGTATGGAGGTGTGTGAAATCATAGAATGGAATTTTGTGAATTCACAGAATGGAGCTGTGTGAAGTCAGAATGGAGGAGTGTGAAGTCATAGAATGGAGGTGTGTGAAGTCAGAATGGAGGTGTGTGAACTCACAGAATGGACGTGTGTGAAGTCACAATGGAGGTGTGTGAAGACATAGAATGGAGGTGTGAGAAGTCACAGAATGGAGGTGTGTGAAGTCACAGAATGAAGGTGTGTGAATCACAGAATGGAGGTATGTGAACTCACAATGGAGGTGGGTGAAGTCACAGATGGATGTTTCTGAAGTAAGAATGAAGGTGTGTGAAGTCATAGAATGGAGATGTGTGAAGTCAAATTGGAGGTGTGTGAACTCATAGAATGGAGGTGTGTGAAGTCACAGAATGGAGGTGTGTGAAGTCAGAATGGAGGTGTGAAGTCATAGAATGGGGGTGGGTAAAGTCATGGAAAGGAGGTGTGGGAAGTCATAGAATGGAGAAGTGTGAAGTCATAGAGTGGAGGTGAGTGAAGTCACATATTCAAAGTCTGTGAAGTCATAGAATGGAGGTTTGTGAAGTCAGAATGGAGGTGTATGAACTCATAAAATGGAGGTGTGTGAATTCACAATGGAGGTGTGTGAAGTCATAGAATGGGGGTGTGTGAAATCAGAGAATGGAGATGTGTGAAGTCAGAATGCAGGTGTGTGAAGTCATAGAATGGAGGTGTGTGAAGTCATAGAATGGAGGTGTGTGACATCATAGATTGGAAGCGTGTGAAGTCATAGAATGGAGGTGTGTGAAGTCATAGATTGAAGGTGTGGGGAAGTCATAGTATGGATGTGTGTGAAGTCACAGAAATGGAGGTGTGTGAAGTCACAGAATGGGGGTTTGCGAAGTCATAGAATGGAGCTGTGTGAAGTCAGAATGGAGCTGTGTGAAGTCATAGAATGGATGTGTGTGAAGTCAGAATGGAGGTGTGTGAACTCATAGACTGGAGGTGTATGAAGTCACAATGGAGGTGTGTGAAGTCACAGAATGGATGTGTGTGGACTCAGAAAGGAGGTGTGTGAAGTCATAGAATGGAGGTCTGTGAAGTCAGATAATGGAGGTGTGTGAAGTCACAATGCAGGTGTGTGAACTCATAGACTGGAGGTGTGTGAAGTAACAATGTATGTTTCTGAAGTCATAGAATGGAGGTGTGTGAAGTCATAGTATGGAGGTGTGTGAAGTCACAGAAATGAAGGTGTGTGAAGTCACAGAATGGAGTTGTGTTAAGTCACAATGGAGGTGTGAGAAGTCATAGAAGGAGGTGTGTGAAATCAAAGAATGGAGGTTTGTGAAGTCATAGAATGTATTGTGTGTGAAATCACAGAATGCAGGGGTGTGAAGTCACAGCATGGAGGTGTGTAAAGTCACAGAGTGGAGGTGTGAAGTCACAGAATGGAGGTTTGTGAAGTCATAGAATGGAGGTGTGTGAAGTCAGAATGGAGCTTTGTGAAGTCATAGAATGGAAGTGTGTGAAGTCAGAATGGAGGTGTGTGAACTCATAGACTGGAGGTGTATGAAGTCACAATGGAGGTGTGTGAAGTCATAGAATGGAGGTGAGTGAAGTCACAGATTCGAGGTCTGTGAAATCATAGAATGGAGGTGTGTGAAGTCAGAATGGAGGTGTGTGAAGTCAAAGAATGGATGTGTTTGAAGTCATAGAATGGTGGTGTGTGAAGTCATATGATGGAGGTGTCTGAAGTCACAGAATGGAGGTGTGTGAAGACACAGAATTGAAGTGGGTGAACTCACAATGGAGGTGTGTGCAGTCACAGAATGGAGGTGTGTGAATTCATAGAAGGGAGGTGTGTGAAGTCAGAGAATGGAGGTGTGTGAAGTCACAGAATGGAGGTGTGTGAAGTCAAAATGGAGGTGTGTGAAGTCAAAGAATGGATGTGTTTGAAGTCATAGAATGGAGGTGTATGAAGTCATGGAATGGAGGTGTGTGAAGTCAAACATTGGAAGTGTGTGAAGTTACAGAATGGAGGTGTGTGAAGTCATAGAATGTAGGTGTGTGAAGTCAGAGATTGGAGGTGTGTGAAGTCAGAATGCAGGTGTGTGAAGTCATAGAATGGAGGTGTGTGAAGTCATAGATTGGAAGTGTGTGAAGTCATAGATTGGAGGTGTGTGAAATCACAGAGGGAATTGTGTGATGTCACAGAATGGAGATGTGTGAACTCAGAATGGAGGTGTGGGAAGTCACAGAATGGAGGTTTGTGAAGTCATAGAATGAAGTTGTGTGAGGTCAGAGAATGGATGTTTCTGAAGTAAGAATGAAGGTGTGTGAAGTCATAAAATGGAGGTGTGTGAAGTCATAGAATGGACGTGTGTGAAGTCACAGAATGGCGGTGTGCGAAGTCAGAATGGAGGTGTGAAGTCATAGAATAGAGGTGGGTGAAGTCCTAGAAAGGAGTTGTGGGAAGTCATAGAATAGAGGAGTGTGAAGTCATAGAATGGAGGTGAGTGAAGTCACAGATCCGAGGTCTGTGAAGTCATAGAATGGAGCTGTGTGATGTCAGAATTGAGGAGTGTGAAGTCCTAGAAAGGATGTGTGTGAACTCATAGAATGGAGGTGTGTGACGTCACAATGGAAGTGTGTGAAGTCACAGAATGGAGGTGTGTGAAGTCATATATTGGAGGTGAGTGAAGTCAGAATGGAGGTGTGTGAAGTCACAGAATGGAGGTGTGTGAACTCAGAATGGAGGTGTTTGAAGTCATAGATGGAGGTGTGTGAAGTCACAGTATGGAGGTGTGTGAAATCATAGAATGGAATTTTGTGAATTCACAGAATGGAGCTGTGTGAAGTCAGAATGGAGGAGTGTGAAGTCATAGAATGGAGGTGTGTGAAGTCAGAATGGTGGTGTGTGAACTCATAGAATGGACGTGTGTGAAGTCACAATGGAGGTGTGTGAAGACAGAGAATGGATGTGTGTGAAGTCACAGAATGGAGGTGTGAAGTCATAGAATGGAAGTGTGTGAAGTCATAGAATGGAGGTGTGTGAAATCATAGAATGGATGTTTCTGAAGTAAGAATTAAGGAGTGTGAAGTCACATAATGGAGGTGTGTGAAGTCAAAATGGAGATGTGTGAACTCATAGAATGGAGGTGTGTGAAGTCACAGAATGGAGGTGTGTGAAGTCAGAATGGAGGTGTGAAGTCATAGAATGGGGGTGGGTGAAGTCATGGAAAGGAGGTGTGGGAAGTAATAGAATGCAGAAATGTGAAGTCATAGAGTGGAGGTGAGTGAAGTTACATATTCAAAGTCTGTGAAGTCATAGAATGGAGGTTTGTGAAGTCAGAATGGAGGTGTATGAACTCATAGAATGGAGGTGTGTGAAGTCACAATGGAGTTGTGTGAAGTCATAGAATGGGGGTGTGTGAAATCAGAGAATGGAGGTGTGTGAAGTCAGAATGCAGGTGTGTGAAGTCATAGAATGGAGGTGTGTGAAGTCATAGAATGGAGGTGTATGAAGTCATAGATTGGAAGCGTGTGAAGTCATAGAATGGAGGTGTGTGAAGTCATAGATTGAAGGTGTGGGGAAGTCATAGTATGGAGGTGTGTGAAGTCACAGAATGGAGGTGTGTGAAGTCACAGAATGGAGCTGTGTGAAGTCACAATGGAGGTGTGTGAAGTCATAGGATGGAGGTGTGTGAAATCAAAGAATGGAGGTTTGTGAAGTCATAGAATGGATTGTGTGTGAAATCACAGAATAGAGGTGTGTGAAGTCACAGAATGGAGGTGTGTAAAGTCACAGAGTGGAGGTGTGTGAAGTCACAGAATGGAGGTTTGTGAAGTCATAGAATGGAGGTGTGTGAAGTCACAGAATGCAGGTGTGTGAAGTCAGAATAGATGTGTGCGAAGTCATAGAATGGAGGTGTGTGAAGTCAGAATGGAGCTGTGTGAAGTCATAGAATGGATGTGTGTGAAGTCAGAATGGAGGTGTGTGAACTGATAAAATGGGGGTGTATGAAGTCACAATGGAGGTGTGTGAAGTCACAGAATGGATGTGTGTGAACTCATAAAGGAGGTGTGTGAAGTCATAGAATGGAGGTCAGTGAAGTCATAGAATTGAGGTTTGTGAAATCATAGAATGGAGGTGTGTGAAGTCACAGAATTGAGGTGTGTGAAGACAGAATGGAGGTGTGTGAAGTCACAGAATGGAGGTGTGTGAAGTCAGATAATGGAGGTGTGTGAAGTCACAATGCAGGTGTGTGAACTCATAGAATGGAGGTGTGTGAAGTAACAATGTAGGTTTCTGAAGTCATAGAATGGAGGTGTGTGAAGTCACAGAATGGAGGTGTGTGAAGTCATAGAATGGAAGTGTGTGAAGTCATAGAATGGAGGTTTGTGAAGTAAGAATGGAGGTGTGTGAAGTCACCGAATGGAGTTTTGTGAGCTCAGAATGGAGGTGTGTGAAGTCAGAGAATGGAGGTGTTTGAAGTCATAGAATGGAGGTGTGTGAAGTCACAGAATGGAGGTATCTGAAGTCAGAATCGAGGTGTGAAGTCATAGAATAGAGGTGGGTGAAGTCATAGAAAGGAGGTGTGGGAAGTCATAGAATGGAGCAGTGTGAAGTCATAGAATGGAGGTGAGTGAAGTCACAGATTCGAGGTCTGTGAAGTCATAGAATGGAGGTGTGTGAAGTCAGAATGGAGGTATGTGAAGTCATAGAATGGAGGTGTGTGAACTCATAGAATGGAGGTGTGTGTCGTCACAATGGAAGTGTGTGAAGTCACAGAATGGAGGTGTGTGAAGTCATAGAATTGAGGTGTGTGAACTCAGAATGGAGGTGTGTGAAGTCATAGAATGGAGGTGTGTGAAGTCATAGAATGGATGTTTGTGAAGTAAGAATGAAAGTGTGTGAAGTCATAGAATGGAAGTGTGTGAAGTCACAGAATGGAGGTGTGTGACGTCATAGAATGGAGCTGTGTGAATTCAGAATGGAGGTGTGGGAAGTCATCGAATGGAGGTGTGTGCAGTCATAGAATGGATGTTTCTGAAGTAGGAATGAAGGTGTGTGAAGTCATAGAATGGAGGTGTGTGAAGTCAAAATGGAGGTGTGTGAACTCAAAGAATGGAGGTGTGTGAACTCATAGAATGGAGGTTTGTGAAGTCATGGAATGGAGGTGTGTGAAGTCCAAGAATGGATGTGTGTGAAGTCAAACCATGGAGGTGTGTGAAGTCACAGAATGGAGGTGTGTGAAGTCAAAATGGTGGTGTGTGAATTCACAAATGGAGGTGTGTGAAGTCAGAAGGCAGCTGAGTGAAGTCATAAAAGGAGGTGGGTGATGGCAGAATGGAAGTGTGTGAACTCGTAGAATGGAGGTGTGTGAAGTCAAAATGGAGGTGTGTGAAGTCATAGAACGGTGGTGTTTGATGTCAAAGAATGGAGGTGTGTGAAGTCATAGACTGGAGGTGTGTGAACTCAGATTGGAGGTGTGTGAAATCACAGAAAGCAGGTGTGTCAACTCAGAAACGTGGTGTGTGAAGTTATAGAATGGAGGTGTGTGAAGTCATAGAATCGAAGTGTGTGTAATCATAGAATGGAGGTGTGTGAAGTCATAGAATGGAGGTGTGGAAGTCACAGAATGGAGGTGTGTGAAGTCACAGAATGGAGGTGTGTGAAGTCATACAATGGAGGTGTGTGAAGTCACAGAATGGAGGGGTGTGAATTCATAGAAGGGATTTGTGTGAAGTCATAGAATGGAGGTGTGTGAAGTCACAGAATGGAGGTGTGTGAAGACACAGAATGGAAGTGGGTGAACTCACAATGGAGGTGTGTGAAGTCACAGAATGGAGGTGTGTGAAGTCATAGAATGGAGGTGGTGAAGTGACAGAATGGAGGTGTGTGAAGTCATAGAATGGAGGTGTGTGAAGTCACAGAATGGTGGTGCGTGAAGTCATAGAATGGAGGGGTGTGAAGTCATAGAATGGAGGTGTGTTAAGTCATAGAATGGAGGTGTGGAAGTCACAGAATGGAGGTGTGTGAAGTCACAGAATGGAGGTGTGTGAAGTCATACAATGGAGGTGTGTGAAGTCACAGAATGGAGGGGTGTGAATTCATAGAAGGGATTTGTGTGAAGTCATAGAATGGAGGTGTGTGAAGTCACAGAATGGAGGTGTGTGAAGACACAGAATGGAAGTGGGTGAACTCACAATGGAGGTGTGTGAAGTCACAGAATGGAGGTGTGTGAATTCATAGAAGGGAGGTGTGTGAAGTCATAGAATGGAGGTGTGTGAAGTCACAGAATGGAAGTGTGTGAAGTCAAAATGGAGGTGTGTGAAATCAGATAATGGAGGTGTGTGAAGTCACAGAATGGAGGTGTGTGAAGTCAAAATGGAGGTGTGTGAAGTCAAAGAATGGATGTGTTTGAAGTCATAGAATGGAGGTGTATGAAGTCATGGAATGGAGGTGTGTGAAGTCAAATATTGGAAGTGTGTGAAGTTACAGAATGGAGGTGTGTGAAGGCAGAGAATGGAGGGGTGTGAAGTCAAAGAATGGAGAAATGTGAAGTCACAGAATGGAGATGTGTGAAGTCAGAATAGAGGTGTGCGAAGTCATAGAATGGAGGTGTGTGAAGTCAGAATGGAGCTGTGTTATCTCATAGAATGGAGGTGTGTGAAGTCACAATGGAGATGTGTGAAGTCATAGAATGGTGGTTTTTGAAGTCACAGAATGGAGGTGTGTGAAGTCACAGAATTGAGGTGTGTGAAGTCAGAATGGAGGTGTGTGAATTCAGAATGGAGGTGTGTGAAGTGAGAGAATGGAGGTTTGTGAAGTAACAATGCAGGTGTGTGAACTGATAGAACGTAGATGTGTGAAGTCACAATGTAGGTGTGTGAAGTCATAGAATGGAAGTGTGTGAAGTCATAGAATGGAGGTGTGTGAAGTCACAAAATGGAGGTGTGTGAAGTTATATAATGGAGGTGTGTGAAGCCACAGAATGGAGGTGTTTGAACTCAGAATGGAGGTGTGTGAAGTCACAGAATGGAGGTGTGTGAAATCATAGAATGGAGATGTGTTAAGTCACAGAATGGAGGTGTGTGAAATCGTAGAATGGAGGTGTGTGAAGTCAGAGAATCAAGGTGTGTGAAGTCACAGAATGGAGGAGTGTGAAGTCACAAAATGGAGGTGTGTGAACTCACAATGGAGGTGAGTGAAGTCACAGAATGGAGGTGTGTGAAGTCATAGAATGGAAGTGTGTGAAGTCATAGAATGTAGGTGTGTGATGTCAGAATGGAGGTGTGTGAAGTCACAGACTGGAGGTGTGTGACATCACAAATGTTGGTGTGTGAAGTCATAGAATGGAGGTTTGAAGTCATAGAATGGAGATGTGAAGTCACAGAATGGAGGTGTGTGAAGTCACAGAAGGCAGGTGTGTGAAGTCACAGAATAGAGTTGTGTGAAGTCACAATGGAGGTGTGTGAATTCATAGAATGGAGGTGTGTGAAGTCAAACAATGGAAGTGTGTGAAGTCATAGAATGGAAGTGTGTGAAGTCAAAATGGAGGTGTGAGAAGTCAGAGAATGGAGGTGTGTGAAGTCAAAGAATGGACGTGTGTGAAGTCAAAATTGTGGTGTGTGAAATCACAAATGCAGGTGTGTGAAGTCACAGAATGGAGGTGTGTGAAGTCACAATGGAGGTGTGTGAAGTCAAAGAATGGATGTGTGTGAAGTCATAGAATGGGAATGTATGAAGTCATGGAATGGAGGTTTGTGAAGTCAAACATTGGAAGCGTGTGAAGTTACAGAATGGAGGTGTGTGAAGTCATAGAATGGAGGTGTGTGAAATCAGAGAATGGAGGTGTGTGAAGTCAGAATGCAGGTGTGTGAAGTCATAGAAGGGAGGTGTGTGAAGTCATAAAATCGAGGTGTGTGAAGTCATAGATTGGAAGCGTGTGAAGTCAAAGAATGGATGTGTGAAGTCATAGATTGAAGGTGTGGGGAAGTCATAGTATGGAGGTGTGTGAAGTCACAGAAAGGAGGTGTGTGAAGTCACAGAATGGAGTTGTGTGAAGTCACAATGGAGGTGTGTGAAGTCATAGCATGGAGGTGTGTGAAATCAAAGAATGGAGGTTTGTGAAGTCATAGAATGGATTGTGTGTGAAATCACAGAATGGAGGTGTGTGAATTCACAGAATGGAGGTGTGTGAAGTCACGGAATGAAGGTGTGTGATGTCACAGAATGGAGGTGTGTGAACTCAGAGAGGAGGTGTGTGAAGTCACAGAATGGAGGTGTGTGAAGTCACAGAATGGAGGTTTGTGAAGTCATAGAATGGAGGTGTATGAATCATAGAATGGATGTTGCTGAAGTAAGATTGAAGGTGTGTGAAGTCATAGAATGGAGGTGTCTGAAGTCATAGAATGGATGTTGCTGAAGTAAGAATCAAGGTGTGTGAACTCATAGAATGGAGGTGTGTGAATTCATGGAACGGAGGTGTGTGAAGACAAAGAATGGAGGTGTATGATGTCAAACAATGGAAGTGTGTGAAGTCATAGAATGGAGGTGTGTGAAATCTTAGAATGGAGGTGTGTGAAGTCATAGAATGGAGGTGTGTGAAGTCACAGAAGGGAGGTGTGTGAAGTCACAGAATTGAGGTGTGTAAAGTCACAGAGTGGACGTGTGTGAAGTCATAGAATGGAAGTGTGTGAAGTCATAGAATGGAGTTGTGTGAACTCAGAATGGAGGTGTGTGAATTCACAGAATGGAGGTTTGTGAAGTCATAGAATGGAGTTGTGTGAGGTCATAGAATGGATGTTTCTGAAGTAAGAATGAAGGTGTGTGAAGTCATAGAATGGAGGTGTGTGAAGTCATAGAATGGAGGTGTGTGAAGTCACAGAATGGAGGTATCTGAAGTCAGAATCGAGGTGTGAAGTCATAGAATAGAGGTGTATGAAGTCAGAATGGAGGTGTGTGAAGTCATAGAATGGAGGTATGTGAACTCATAGAATGGAGGTGTGTGATGTCACAATGGAAGTGTGTGAAGTCACAGAATGGAGGTGTGTGAAGTCATACATTGGTGTGTGAAGTCAGAATGGAGGTGTGTGAAGTCACAGAATGGAGGTGTGTGAACTCAGATTGGAGGTGTGTGAAGTCATAGATGGGGGTGTGTGAAGTCATAGTATGGAGTTGTGTGAAATCATAGAATGGAGTTTTGTGAATTCACAGAATGGAGGAGTGTGAAGTCAGAATGGCGGAGTGTGAAGTCATAGAATGGAGGTGTGTGAAGTTAGAATGGAGGTTTGTGAACTCATAGAATGGAGGTGTGTGAAGTCATAATGGAGGTGTGTGAAGACATAGAATGGAGGTGTGTGAATTCACAGAATGGAGGTGTGTGAAGTCATAGAATGGAGGTGTGTGAAGTCATAGAATGGATGTTTTGAAGTAAGAATGAAGGTGTGTGAAGTCATGGAATGGAAGTGTGTGAAGTCACAGAATGGAGGTGTGTGACGTCATAGAATGGAGCTGTGTGAATTCAGAATGGAGGTGTGTGAAGTCATAGAATGGAGGTGTGTGCAGTCATGGAATGGATGTTTCTGAAGTAGGAATGAAGGTGTGTGAAATCATATAATGGAGGTGTGCGAAGTCAAAATGGAGGTTTGTGAACTCAAGGAATGGAGGTGTGTGAAGTCATGGAATGGAGTTGTGTGAAGTCCAAGAATCGAGGTGTGTGAAGTCAAACAACGGAGGTGTGTGAAGTCACAGAATGGAGGTGTGTGAAGTCACAGAATGGAGGTGTGTGAAGTCAAAATGAAGGTGTGTGAAGTCACAGAATGGAGGTGTGTGAAGTCACAGAATGGACGTGTTTGAAGTCAAAATTGTGGTGTGTGAATTCACTAATGGAGTTGTGTGAAGTCAGAATGGAGCTGAGTGAAGTCACAGAATGGAGGTGGGTGAAGGCAGAATGGAAGTGTGTGAACTCGTAGAATGGAGGTGTGAGAAGTCAAAATGGAGGTGTGTGAAGTCATAGAATGGTGGTTTTTGATGTCAAAGAATGGAGGTGTGTGAATTCATAGAATGAAGGTGTGTGAACTCAGATTGGAGGTGTGTGAAATCACAGAAGGGAGGTGTGTCAACTCAGAAACGAGGTGTGTGAAGTCATAGAATGGAGGTGTGTGAAGTCACAGAATGAAGGTGTGTGAAGTCATAGAAGGAGGTGTCTGAAGTCACAGAATGGAGGTGTGTGAAGACACAGAAAGGAGGTGTGTGAACTCAGAGAGGAGGTGTGTGAAGTCACAGAATGGAGGTGTATGAAGTCATAGAATGGAAGTGTGTGAAGTCATAGAATGGAGGTGTGTGAAGTCAGAGTGGAGGTGTGTGAAGTCACAGAATGGAGGTGTGTGAACCCAGAATGGAGGTGTGTGAAGTCACAGAATGGAGGTTTGTGAAGTCATAGAATGGAGGTGTATGAAGTCATAGAATGGATATTGCTGAAGTAAGATTGAAGGTGTGTGAAGTCATAAATTGGAGGTGTCTGAAGTCATAGAATGGATGTTGCTGAAGTAAGAATTAAGGTGTGTGAACTCTTAGAATGGTGGTGTATGAACTCATAGAATGGAGGTGAGTGAATTCATGGAACGGAGGTGTGTGAAGTCTTAGAATGGAGGTGTGTGAAGTCATAGAATGGAGGTGTGTGAAGTCACAGAAAGGAGGTGTGTGAAGTCACAGAATGGAGGTGTGTAAAGTCACAGAGTGGAGGTGTGTGAAGGCTCAGAATGGAGGTGTGTGAAGTCACAGAAGGGAGGTGTGTGAAGTCACAGAATGGAGGTGTGTAAAGTCACAGAGTGGAGGTGTGTGAAGGCTCAGAATGGAGGGGTGTGAAGTCAAAGAATGGAGGAATGTGAAGTCACAGAATGGAGATGAGTGTAGTCAGAATAGAGGTGTGCGAAGTCATAGAATGGAGGTGTGTGAAGTCAGAGTAGAGGTAAGTGAAGTCACAAAATGGATGTGTGTCAACTCAGAAATGAGGTATGTGAAGTCATAGAATGGAGGTGTGTGAAGTCACAGAATTGAGGTGTGTGAAGTCAGAATGGAGGTGTGTGAATTCAGAATGGAGGTGTATGAAGTCAGAGAATGGAGGTGTGTGAAGTAACAATGCAGGTGTGTGAACTGATAGAACGTAGATGTGTGAAGTCACAATGTAGGTGTGTGAAGTCATAGAATGGAGGTGTGTGAAGTCATAGAATGGAGGTGTGTGAAGTCACAAAATGGAGGTGTGTGAAGTCATACAAGGGAGGTGTGTGAAGTCACAGAATGGAGGTGTTTGAACTCAGAATGGAGGTGTGTGAAGTCACAGAATGGAGGTGTGTGAAATTATAGAATGGGGATGTGTTAAGTCACAGAATGGAGGTGTGTGAAGTCACAAAATGGAGGTGTGTGAACTCACAATGGAGGTGAGTGAAGTCATAGAATGGAGGTGTGTGAAGTCACAGAATGCAGGAGTGTGAAGTCAGAATAGAGGTGTGCGAAGTCATAGAATGGAGGTGTGTGAAGTCAGAATGGAGCTGTGTGAAGTCATAGAATGGATGTGTGTGAAGTCAGAATTGAGGTGTGTGAACTGATAGAATGGAGGTGTATGAAGTCACAATGGATTTGTGTAAAGTCACAGAATGGATGTCTGTGAACTCAGAAAGGAGGTGTGTGAAGTCATAGAATGAAGGTCTGTGAAGTCATAGAATGGAGGTGTGTGAAATCATAGAATGGAGGTGTGTGAAGTCACAGAATTGAGGTGTGTGAAGACAGAATGGAGGTGTGCGAAGTCAGAATGGAGGTGTGTGAAGTCAGATAATGGAGGTGTGTGAAGTAACAATGTAGGTTTCTGAAGTCATAGAATGGAGGTGTGTGAAGTCATAGAATGGAGGTGTGTGAAGTCACAGAATGGAGGTTTGTGATGTCATAGAATGGAGGTGTGTGAAGTCACAGAAGGGAGGTGTGTGAAGTCACAGTATGGAGGTGTGAACTCAGATTGGAGGTGTGTGAAGTCGCAGAATGGAGGTTTGTGAAGTCATAGAATGGAGGTGTGTGAAGTCATAGAATGGATGTCGCTGAGTAAGAATGAAGGTGTGTGAAGTCATAGAATGGAGGTGTCTGAAGTCATAGAATGGATGTCGCTGAAGTAAGAATGAAGGTGTGTGAACTCATAGAATGGAGGTGTGTGAACTCATAGAATGGAGGTGTGTGAATTCATGGAATGGAAGTGTGTGAAGTCAAAGAATGGAGGTGTATGATGTCAAAAAATGGAAGTGTGTGAAGACATAGAATGGAGGTTTGTCAAGTCTTAGAATGGAGGTGTGTGAAGTCATAGAATGGAGGTGTGAGAAGTCACAGGAGGGAGGTGTGTGAAGTCACAGATGGAGGTGTGTAAAGTCACAGAGTGGAGGTGTGTGAAGGCACAGTATGGAGGGGTGTGAAGTCAAAGAATGGAGGTATGTGAAGTCACAGAATGGAGGGGTGTTAAGTCAAAATAGAGGTGTACGAAGTCATATAATGGAGGTGTGTGAAGTCAGAATGGAGCTGTGTGAACTCATAGAATGGAGGTGTGTGAAGTCACAATGGAGATGTGTGAAGTCATAGAATGGTGGTTTTTGAAGTCACAGAATGGAGGTGTGTGAAGTCATAGAATGGAGGTGTGTGAAGTCACAGAATGGAGGTGTGTGAACTCAGAATGGAGCTGTTTGAAGTCATAGATGGAGGTGTGTGTAGTCACAGTATGGAGGTGTGTGAAATCGTAGAATGGAATTTTGTGAATTCACAGAATAGAGCTGTGTGAAGTCAGAATGGAGGAGTGTGAAGTCATAGAATGGAAGTGTGTGAAGTAGGAATGGAGGTGTGTGAACTCAGAGAATGGACGTGTATGAAGTCACAATGAAGGTGTGTGAAGACATAGAATGGAGGTGTTTGAAGTCACAGAATGGAGGTGTGTGAAGTCATAGAATGGAGGTGTGTGAAGTCATCGAATGGAGGTGTGTGCAGTCATAGAATGGATGTTTCTGAAGTAGGAATGAAGGTGTGTGAAGTCATAGAATGGAGGTGTGTGAAGTCAAAATGGAGGTGTGTGAACTCATAGAATGGAGGTGTGTGTAGTCACAGAATGGAGGTGGTGTGTGAAGTCAGAATGGAGGTGTGAAATCATAGAATGGGTGTGAGTGAAGTCATAGAAAGGAGGTGTGGGAAGTCAGAGAATGAAGAAGTGTGAAGTCATAGAGTGGAGGTGAGTGAAGTCATAGATTCGAAGTCTGTGAAGTCATAGAATGGAGGTTTGTGAAGTCAGAATGGAGGTGTGTGAACTCATAGAATGGAGGTGTGTGAAGCCATAATGGAGGTGTGTGAAGTCATAGAATGGAGGTGTTTGAAGTCACAGAATGGAGGTGTGTGAAGTCATAGAATGGAGGTGTGTGAAGTCAGAATATAGGTGTGTGAAGTCACAGAATGTAGGTGTGTGAAGTCACAGAATGGAGGTGTGTGAAGTCACAGAATGGAGGTGTGTGAAGTCACAGAATGGAGGTGTGTGAAGTCACAGAATGAAGGTGTGTGAAGTCATAGAACGGAGGTATGTGAAGTCGAAATGTAGGTGTGTGAAGTCAAACAATGCAGGTGTGTGAAGTCACAGAATGGAGGTGTGTGAAGTCACAGAATGGAAGTGTGTGAAGTCAAAATGGAGGTGTGTGAAGTCAGAGAATGGAGGTGTGTGAAGTCAAAGAATGGACGTGTGTGAAGTCAAAATTGTGCTGTGTGAAATCACAAATGCAGGTGTGTGAAGTCACAGAATGGAGGTGTGTGAAGTCACAATGGAGGTGTGTTAAGTCAAAGAATGGATATGTGTGAAGTCAGAGAATGGAGGTGTATGAAGTCATGGAATGGAGGTTTGTGAAGTCAAATATTGGAAGCGTGTGAAGTTACAGAATTGAGGTGTGTGAAGTCATTGAATGTAGGTGTGTGAAATCAGAGAATGGAGGTGTGTGAAGTCAGAATGCAGGTGTGTGAAGACATAGAATGGAGGTGTGTGAAGTTATAGAATGGAGGTGTGTAAAGTCATAGATTGGAAGCATGTGAAGTCATAGAATGGAGGTGTGTGAAGTCATAGATTGAAGGTGAGGGGAGGTCATAGAATGGAGGTGGGTGAAGTCATAGAATGGAGGTCTGTGAAGTCATAGATTGGAAGCGTGTGAAGTCAAAGAAAGGAGGAGTGTGAAGACACAGAATGGAGTTGTGTGAAGTCACAATGGAGGTGTGTGAAGTCATAGAATGGATTGTGTGTGAAATCACAGAATGGAGGTGTGTGAAGTCACAGAATGGAGGTGTGTAAAGTCACAGACTGGAGCTGTGTGAAGTCACAGAATGGAGGTTTGTGAAGTCATAGAGTGGAGGTGTGTGAAGTCACAGAATGCAGGTGTGTGAAGTCAAAATAGAGGTGGGCGAAGTCATAGAATGGAGGTGTGTGAAGTCAGAATGGAGCTGTGTGAAGTCATAGAATGGATGTGTGTGAAGTCAGAATGGAGGTGTGTGAACTCATAGAATGGAGATGTATGAAGTCACAATGGAGGTGTGTGAAGTCACAGAATGGATGTGTGTGAACTCAGAAAGGAGGTGTGTGAAGTCATAGAATGGAGGTCTGTGAAGTCATAGAATGGAGGTGTGTGAAATCATAGAATGGAGGTGTGTGAAGTCACAGAATTGAGGTGTGTGAAGTCAGAATGGAGGTGTGTGAAGTCAGAATGGAGGTGTGTGAAGTCAGATAATGGAGGTGTGTGAAGTCACAATGAAGGTGTTTGAACTCATAGAATGGAGGTGTGTGAAGTAACAATGGAGGTTTCTGAAGTCATAGAATGGAGGTGTGTGAAGTCATAGAATGGAGTTGTGTGAATTCACAGAATGGAGGTGTGTGATGTCATAGAATGGAGGTGTGTGCAGTCACAGAAAGGAGGTGTGTGAAGGCATAGAAAGGAGGTGTGTGAAGTCATAGAATGGAGGTGTGTGAAGTCACAGAATGGAGGTGTGTGAAGTCACAGTATGGAGGTGTGTGAATTCAGATTTGAGGTGTGTGAAATCACAGAATGGAGGTGTGTGAAGTCATAGAAGGAGGTGTGTGAAGTCACAGAATGGAGGTGTGTGAATACACAGAATGGAGGTGTGTGAACTCAGAGTGGAGGTGTGTGAAGTCACAGAATGGAGGTGTGTGAAATCATAGAATGGAAGTTTGTGAAGTCATAGAATGGAGGTGTGTGAAGTCATAGAATGGATGTTGCTGAAGTAAGAATGAAGGTGTGTGAAGTCATAGAATGGAGGTGTCTGAAGTCATAGAATGGATGTTGCTGAAGTAAGAATGAAGGTGTGTGAACTCATAGAATGGAGGTATGTGAACGCATAGAATGGAGGTGTGTGAATTCATGGAACGGAGGTGTGTGATGTCAAAGAATGGAGGTGTATGATGTCAAACAATGGAAGTGTGTGAAGTCATAGAATTGATGTTTGTGAAGTCTTAGAATGGAGGTGTGTGAAGTCATAGATTGGAGGTGTGTGAAGTCACAGAAAGGAGGTGTGTAAAGTCACAGAGTGGAGGTGTGTGAAGGCACAGAATGGAGGGGTGTGAAGTCAAAGAATGGAGGTATGTGAAGTCATAGATTGAAGGTGAGGGGAGGTCATAGAATGGAGGTGGGTGAAGTCATAGAATGGAGGTCTGTGAAGTCATAGATTGGAAGCGTGTGAAGTCAAAGAAAGGAGGAGTGTGAAGACACAGAATGGAGTTGTGTGAAGTCACAATGGAGGTGTGTGAAGTCATAGAATGGATTGTGTGTGAAATCACAGAATGGAGGTGTGTGAAGTCACAGAATGGAGGTGTGTAAAGTCACAGACTGGAGGTGTGTGAAGTCACAGAATGGAGGTTTGTGAAGTCATAGAGTGGAGGTGTGTGAAGTCACAGAATGCAGGTGTGTGAAGTCAAAATAGAGGTGGGCGAAGTCATAGAATGGAGGTGTGTGAAGTCAGAATGGAGCTGTGTGAAGTCATAGAATGGATGTGTGTGAAGTCAGAATGGAGGTGTGTGAACTCATAGAATGGAGGTGTATGAAGTCACAATGGAGGTGTGTGAAGTCACAGAATGGATGTGTGTGAACTCAGAAAGGAGGTGTGTGAAGTCATAGAATGGAGGTCTGTGAAGTCATAGAATGGAGGTGTGGGAAATCATAGAATGGAGGTGTGTGAAGTCACAGAATTGAGGTGTGTGAAGTCAGAATGGAGGTGTGTGAAGTCAGAATGGAGGTGTGTGAAGTCAGATAATGGAGGTGTGTGAAGTCACAATGAAGGTGTTTGAACTCATAGAATGGAGGTGTGTGAAGTAACAATGGAGGTATCTGAAGTCATAGAATGGAGGTGTGTGAAGTCATAGAATGGAGTTGTGTGAATTCACAGAATGGAGGTGTGTGATGTCATAGAATGGAGGTGTGTGCAGTCACAGAAAGGAGGTGTGTGAAGGCATAGAAAGGAGGTGTGTGAAGTCATAGAATGGAGGTGTGTGAAGTCACAGAATGGAGGTGTGTGAAGTCACAGTATGGAGGTGTGTGAATTCAGATTTGAGGTGTGTGAAATCACAGAATGGAGGTGTGTGAAGTCATAGAAGGAGGTGTGTGAAGTCACAGAATGGAGGTGTGTGAATACACAGAATGGAGGTGTGTGAACTCAGAGTGGAGGTGTGTGAATTCACAGAATGGAGGTGTGTGAAATCATAGAATGGAAGTTTGTGAAGTCATAGAATGGAGGTGTGTGAAGTCATAGAATGGATGTTGCTGAAGTAAGAATGAAGGTGTGTGAAGTCATAGAATGGAGGTGTCTGAAGTCATAGAATGGATGTTGCTGAAGTAAGAATGAGGTGTGAGAACTCATAGAATGGAGGTATGTGAACGCATAGAATGGAGGTGTGTGAATTCATGGAACGGAGGTGTGTGATGTCAAAGAATGGAGGTGTATGATGTCAAACAATGGAAGTGTGTGAAGTCATAGAATTGATGTTTGTGAAGTCTTAGAATGGAGGTGTGTGAAGTCATAGATTGGAGGTGTGTGAAGTCACAGAAAGGAGGTGTGTAAAGTCACAGAGTGGAGGTGTGTGAAGGCACAGAATGGAGGGGTGTGAAGTCAAAGAATGGAGGTATGTGAAGTCACAGAATGGAGGGGTGTGAAGTCAGAATAGAGGTGTACGAAGTCATAGAATGGAGGTGTGTGAAGTCAGAATGGAGCTGTGTGAACTCATAGAATGGAGGTGTGTGAAGTCACAATGGAGATGTGTGAATTCATAGAATGGTGGTTTTTGAAGTCACAGAATGGATGTGTGTGAAGTCATAGAATTGAGGTGTATGAAGTCAGATTGGAGGTATGTGAAGTCAAAGAATGGAGGTGTGTCAACTCAGAAATGAGGTATGTGAAATCACAGAATGGAGGTGTTTGAAGTCATAGAATGGAGGTGTGTGAAGTCACAGAATGGAGCTGTGTGAAGTCAGAATGGAGGAGTGTGAAGTCATAGAATGGAAGTGTGTGAAGTCATAATGGAGGTGTGTGAACTCATAGAATGGACGTGTGTGAAGTCACAATGGAGGTGTGTGAAGACATAGAATGGAGGTGTGTGAAGTCAAAATGGAGGTGTGTGAACTCATAGAATGGAGGTGTGTGAAGTCACAGAATGGAGGTGTGTGAAGTCAGAATGGAGGTGTGAAGTCAGAGAATGGGGGTGGGTGAAGTCATAAAAAGGAGGTGTGGGAAGTCATAGAATGGAGAAGTGTGAAGTCATAGAATGGAGGTGAGTGAAGTCACAGATTCGAAGTCTGTGAAGTCATAGAATGAGGTTTGTGAAGTCAAAATGGAGGTGTGTGAACTCATAGAATGGAGGTGTGTGAAGTCACAATGGAGGTGTGTGAAGTCATAGAACGGAGGTGTTTGCAGTCACAGAATGGAGGTGTGTGAAGTCATAGAATGGAGGTGTGTGAAGTCAGAGAATGGAGGTGTGTGAAGTCATAGAATGGAGGTGTGTGAAGTCATAGAATTGAGGTGTGTGAAGTCATAGAATGGAGGTGTGTGAAGTCACAGAATGGAGGTGTGTGAAGTCACGGAATGGAGGTGTGTGAAGTCACAGAATGGAGGTGTGTGAACTCAGAATGGAGGTGTGTGAAGTAACAGAATGGAGGTGTGTGAAGTCATAGAATGGAGGTGTGTGAAGTCATAGAATGGAGGTTTCTGAAGTCACAGAATGGAGGTGTGTGAAGTCATAGAATGGGGGTGTGTGAAGTCAAATTGGAGGTGTGTGAAATCACAGAATGGAGGTGTGACAACTCAGAAATGAGGTGTGTGAAGTCATAGAATGGAGGTGTGTGAATTCATGGAATGGTAGAGTGTGAAATCATAGAATGGAGGTGTGTGAAGTCAAAGAATTGAAGTTTGTGAAGTCAGAATGGAGGTGTGTGAAGTCAGGATGGAGATGAGTGAAGTCACAGAATGGAGGAGTGGGAACTCAGAATGGAGGTGTGTGGTCACAGAACGGAGGTTTGTGCAGTCATGGAATGGAGGTGCCTGAAGTCATAGAATGGATGTTTCTGAAGTGAGAACGAAGGTGTATGAAGTCAAAGAATGGAGGTGTGTGAAGTCAAAATGGAGGTGTGTGAATCATAGAATGGAGGTGTGTGAACTCATAGAATGGAGGTGTGTGAAGTCATGGAATGGAGGTGTGTGAAGTCAAAGAATGGAGGTGTGTGAAGTCAAACAATAAAGGTGTGTGAAGTCACAGAATGGAGGTGTGTGAACTCATAGAATGGAGGTGCATGCAGTCAAAGAATAGAGGTGTGTGAAGTCATGGAATGGAGGTTTGTGAAGTCAGATGTAGTTGTGTGAAGTCATAGAATGGAGGTGTGTGCAGCCAGAATGGAGGGGTGTGACGTCATAGAATGGAGGTGTGTGAAGTCAGAATGGAGGTGTGTGAACTCATAGAATGGAGGTGTATGAAGTCACAATGCAGGTGTGCGAAGTCATAGAATGGAGGTGTGTGAGGTCATAGAATGGAGGTGTGTGAAGTCACAGAATGGAGGTGTGTGAAGTCATAGAATGGAGGTGTGTGAAGTCACAGAATGGAGGTGTGTGAAGTCATAGAATGGAGGTGTGTGAAGTCATAGAATATATGTGTGTGAAGTCATAGAATGGAGGTGTGTGAAGTCAGAGAATGGAGGTGTGTGAAATCACAAAATGGAGGTGTGTGAACTCAGAATGGAGGTGTGTGAAGTCACAGAATGGAGGTGTGTGAAGTCATAGAATGGAGGTGTGTGAAGTCACACAATGGGGGTGTGTGAAGTAATAGAATGGAGGTGTGTGAAGTCATAGAATGGAGGTGTGTGAAGTCACAGAATGGAGGTGTGTGAAGTCATAGAATGGAGGTGTGTGAAGTCACACAGTGGGGGTGTGTGAAGTCATAGAATGGAGATGTGTGAAGTCATAGAATGGAGGTGTGTGAAGTCATAGAATGGAGCTGTGTGAAGTCAGAATGGAGCTGTGTGAAGTCATAGAATGGAGGTGAGTGAAGTCAGAATGGCGGTGTGTGAACTCATAGAATGATGGTGTGTGAAGTCACAATGGAGGTGTGTGAAGTCATAGAATGGAGGTTTTTGAAGTCACAGAATGGAAGTTTGTGAAGTCATAAAATGGAGGTGTGTGAAGTCAGATTGGAGGTGTGTGAAGTCATAGAATGGAGGTCTGTCAACTCAGAAAGGAGGTGTGTGAAGTCATAGAATGGAGGTGTGTGAAGTCATAGAATGGAGGTGTGTGAAATCATAGAATGGAGTTGTGTGAAGTCACAGAATTGAGGTGTGTGAAGTCAGAATGGAGGTGTGTGAAGTCACAGAATGGAGGTGTGTGAAGTCAAAGAATGGAGGTGTGTGAAGTCACACAATGGAGGTGTGTGAAGTCATAGAATGGAGGTGTGTGAAGTCACAGAATGGAGGTGTGTGAAGTCACAATGGAGATGTGTGAAGTCATAGAATGGAGGTGTGTGAAGTCACAATGGAGTTGTGTGAAGTCATAGAATGGACGTGTGTGAAGTCACAGAATGGAGGTGTGTGAAGTCATAGAATGGAGCTGTGTGAAGTCAGATTGGAGGTGTGTGAAGTCACAGAATGGAGGTGTGTGAACTCAAAATGGAGGTGTGTGAAGTCACAGAATGGAGGTGTGTGAAGTGATAGAATGGAGGTGTGTGAAATCATAGAATGGATGTGTGTGAAGTCATAATGGAGGTGTGTGAAGTCACAAAATTGAGGTGTGTGAAGTCAGAGAATGGAGGTTTGTTAAGTCTTAGAATGGAGGTGTGTGAAGTCATAGAATGGAGGGGTGTGAAATCATAGAATGGATGTTTGTTAAGTAAGAATGAAGGTGTGTTAAGTCATACAATTGAGGTGTGTGAAGGCACAGAATGGAGGTGTGTGAAGTCATAGAATGGAGCTGTGTGAAGTCAGAATGTAGGTGTGTGAAGTCACAGAATGGAGGTGTGCGAACTCAGAATGGAGGTGTGTGAAGTCACAGAATGGAGGGGTGTGAAGTCATAGAATGGAAGTGTGTGAAAACATAGAATGGAGGTGTGGGAAGTCAGAGAATGGAGCTGTGTGAAGTCAGAATGGAGGTGTGCGAAGTCACAGAATGGAGGTGTGTGAAGTCATTTTATGGAGCTGTGTGAATTCAGAATGGAGGTGTGTGAAGTCACAGAATGGAGGTGTGTGAACTCAGAATGAAGGTGTGTGAAGTCACAGAATCTAGGTGTGTGAAGTCATAGAATGGAGGTGTGTGAAGTCATAGAATGGAGGTGTGTGAATTCATAATAGAGGCGTGTGAAGTCACAGAATTCAGGTGTGTGAAGTCACAGAATGGAGGTGTGTGAAGTCAGAGAATGGAGGTGTGGGAACCCAGAATGGAGGTGTATGGTCACAGAACGGAGGATTGTGAAGTCATAGAATGGAGGTGCCTGAAGTCATAGAATGGATGTTTCTGAAGTGAGAACGAAGGTGTATGAAGTCAAAGAATGGAGGTGTGTGAAGTCAAAATCGAGGTGTGTGAATCATAGAATGGAGGTGTGTGAACTCATAGAATGGAGGTGTGTGAAGTCATGGAATAGAGGTGTGTGAAGTCAAAGAATGGAGGTGTGTGAAGTCAAACAATAAAGGTGTGTGAAGTCAGAGAATGGAGGTGTGTGAACTCATAGAATGGAGGTGCATGCAGTCAAAGAATGGAGGTGTGTGAAGTCATCGAATGGAGGTGTGTGAAGTCATGGAATGGAGGTTTGTGAAGTCAGATGGAGTTGTGTGAAGTCATAGAATGGAGGTGTGTGAAGTCAGAATGGAGGTGTGTGAAATCATAGAATGGAGTTGTGTGAAGTCACAGAATTGAGGTGTGTGAAGTCAGAATGGAGGTGTGTGAAGTCACAGAATGGAGGTGTGTGAAGTCAAAGAATGGAGGTGTGTGAAGTCACACAATGGAGGTGTGTGAAGTCATAGAATGGAGGTGTGTGAAGTCACAGAATGGAGGTGTGTGAAGTCACAATGGAGATGTGTGAAGTCATAGAATGGAGGTGTGTGAAGTCACAATGGAGTTGTGTGAAGTCATAGAATGGACGTGTGTGAAGTCACAGAATGGAGGTGTGTGAAGTCATAGAATGGAGCTGTGTGAAGTCAGATTGGAGGTGTGTGAAGTCACAGAATGGAGGTGTGTGAACTCAAAATGGAGGTGTGTGAAGTCACAGAATGGAGGTGTGTGAAGTGATAGAATGGAGGTGTGTGAAATCATAGAATGGATGTGTGTGAAGTCATAATGGAGGTGTGTGAAGTCACAAAATTGAGGTGTGTGAAGTCAGAGAATGGAGGTTTGTTAAGTCTTAGAATGGAGGTGTGTGAAGTCATACAATGGAGCGGTGTGAAATCATAGAATGGATGTTTGTTAAGTAAGAATGAAGGTGTGTTAAGTCATACAATTGAGGTGTGTGAAGGCACAGAATGGAGGTGTGTGAAGTCATAGAATGGAGCTGTGTGAAGTCAGAATGTAGGTGTGTGAAGTCACAGAATGGAGGTGTGCGAACTCAGAATGGAGGTGTGTGAAGTCACAGAATGGAGGGGTGTGAAGTCATAGAATGGAAGTGTGTGAAAACATAGAATGGAGGTGTGGGAAGTCAGAGAATGGAGCTGTGTGAAGTCAGAATGGAGGTGTGCGAAGTCACAGAATGGAGGTGTGTGAAGTCATTTTATGGAGCTGTGTGAATTCAGAATGGAGGTGTGTGAAGTCACAGAATGGAGGTGTGTGAACTCAGAATGAAGGTGTGTGAAGTCACAGAATCTAGGTGTGTGAAGTCATAGAATGGAGGTGTGTGAAGTCATAGAATGGAGGTGTGTGAATTCATAATAGAGGCGTGTGAAGTCACAGAATTCAGGTGTGTGAAGTCACAGAATGGAGGTGTGTGAAGTCAGAGAATGGAGGTGTGGGAACCCAGAATGGAGGTGTATGGTCACAGAACGGAGGATTGTGAAGTCATAGAATGGAGGTGCCTGAAGTCATAGAATGGATGTTTCTGAAGTGAGAACGAAGGTGTATGAAGTCAAAGAATGGAGGTGTGTGAAGTCAAAATCGAGGTGTGTGAATCATAGAATGGAGGTGTGTGAACTCATAGAATGGAGGTGTGTGAAGTCATGGAATAGAGGTGTGTGAAGTCAAAGAATGGAGGTGTGTGAAGTCAAACAATAAAGGTGTGTGAAGTCAGAGAATGGAGGTGTGTGAACTCATAGAATGGAGGTACATGCAGTCAAAGAATGGAGGTGTGTGAAGTCATCGAATGGAGGTGTGTGAAGTCATGGAATGGAGGTTTGTGAAGTCAGATGGAGTTGTGTGAAGTCATAGAATGGAGGTGTGTGAAGTCAGAATGGAGGTGTGTGAAATCATAGAATGGAGTTGTGTGAAGTCACAGAATTGAGGTGTGTGAAGTCAGAATGGAGGTGTGTGAAGTCACAGAATGGAGGTGTGTGAAGTCAAAGAATGGAGGTGTGTGAAGTCACACAATGGAGGTGTGTGAAGTCATAGAATGGAGGTGTGTGAAGTCACAGAATGGAGGTGTGTGAAGTCACAATGGAGATGTGTGAAGTCATAGAATGGAGGTGTGTGAAGTCACAATGGAGTTGTGTGAAGTCATAGAATGGACGTGTGTGAAGTCACAGAATGGAGGTGTGTGAAGTCATAGAATGGAGCTGTGTGAAGTCAGATTGGAGGTGTGTGAAGTCACAGAATGGAGGTGTGTGAACTCAAAATGGAGGTGTGTGAAGTCACAGAATGGAGGTGTGTGAAGTGATAGAATGGAGGTGTGTGAAATCATAGAATGGATGTGTGTGAAGTCATAATGGAGGTGTGTGAAGTCACAAAATTGAGGTGTGTGAAGTCAGAGAATGGAGGTTTGTTAAGTCTTAGAATGGAGGTGTGTGAAGTCATAGAATGGAGGGGTGTGAAATCATAGAATGGATGTTTGTTAAGTAAGAATGAAGGTGTGTTAAGTCATACAATTGAGGTGTGTGAAGGCACAGAATGGAGGTGTGTGAAGTCATAGAATGGAGCTGTGGGAAGTCAGAATGTAGGTGTGTGAAGTCACAGAATGGAGGTGTGCGAACTCAGAATGGAGGTGTGTGAAGTCACAGAATGGAGGGGTGTGAAGTCATAGAATGGAAGTGTGTGAAAACATAGAATGGAGGTGTGGGAAGTCAGAGAATGGAGCTGTGTGAAGTCAGAATGGAGGTGTGCGAAGTCACAGAATGGAGGTGTGTGAAGTCATTTTATGGAGCTGTGTGAATTCAGAATGGAGGTGTGTGAAGTCACAGAATGGAGGTGTGTGAACTCAGAATGAAGGTGTGTGAAGTCACAGAATCTAGGTGTGTGAAGTCATAGAATGGAGGTGTGTGAAGTCATAGAATGGAGGTGTGTGAATTCATAATAGAGGCGTGTGAAGTCACAGAATTCAGGTGTGTGAAGTCACAGAATGGAGGTGTGTGAAGTCAGAGAATGGAGGTGTGGGAACCCAGAATGGAGGTGTATGGTCACAGAACGGAGGATTGTGAAGTCATAGAATGGAGGTGCCTGAAGTCATAGAATGGATGTTTCTGAAGTGAGAACGAAGGTGTATGAAGTCAAAGAATGGAGGTGTGTGAAGTCAAAATCGAGGTGTGTGAATCATAGAATGGAGGTGTGTGAACTCATAGAATGGAGGTGTGTGAAGTCATGGAATAGAGGTGTGTGAAGTCAAAGAATGGAGGTGTGTGAAGTCAAACAATAAAGGTGTGTGAAGTCACAGAATGGAGGTGTGTGAACTCATAGAATGGAGGTGCATGCAGTCAAAGAATGGAGGTGTGTGAAGTCATCGAATGGAGGTGTGTGAAGTCATGGAATGGAGGTTTGTGAAGTCAGATGGAGTTGTGTGAAGTCATAGAATGGAGGTGTGTGAAGTCAGAATGGAGGTGTGTGAAGTCATAGAATGGAGGTGTGTGAAGTCAGAATGGAGGTGTGTGGAAATCATAGAATGGAGGTGTGTGAAGTCACAATGCAGGTGTGCGATGTCATAGAATGGAGGTGTGTGAGGTCATAGAATGGAGGTGTGTGAATTCACAGAATGGAGGTGTGTGAAGTCATAGAATAGAGGTGTATGAAGTCACAGAATGGAGATGTGTGAAGTCATAGAATGGAGGTGTGGGAAGTCACAAAATGGGGGTGTGTGAAGTCATAGAATGGGGGTGTGTGAAGTCAAATTGGAGGTGTGTGAAATCACAGAATGGAGGTGTGACAACTCAGAAATGAGGTGTGTGAAGTCATAGAATGGAGGTGTGTGAATTCATGGAATGGTAGAGTGTGAAATCATAGAATGGAGATGTGTGAAGTCAAAGAATTGAGGTTTGTGAAGTCAGAATGGAGGTGTGTGAAGTCAGGATGGAGATGAGTGAAGTCACAGAATGGAGAAGTGGGAACTCAGAATGGAGGTGTGTGGTCACAGAATGGAGGTTTGTGCAGTCATAGAATGGAGGTGCCTGAAGTCATAGAATGGATGTTTCTGAAGTGAGAACGAAGGTGTATGAAGTCAAAGAATAGAGGTGTGTGAAGTCAAAATGGAGGTGTGTGAATCATAGAATGGAGGTGTGTGAACTCATAGAATGGAGGTGTGTGAAGTCATGGAATGGAGGTGTGTGAAGTCAAAGAATGGCGGTGTGTGAAGTCAAACAATAAAGGTGTGTGAAGTCACAGAATGGAGGTGTGTGAACTCATAGAATGGAGGTGCATGCAGTCAAAGAATAGAGGTGTGTGAAGTCATGGAATGGAGGTTTGTGAAGTCAGATGGAGTTGTGTGAAGTCATAGAATGGAGGTGTGTGCAGTCAGAATGGAGGTGTGTGAAGTCATAGAATGCAGGTGTGTGAAGTCAGAATGGATGTGTGTGAACTCATAGAATGGATGTGTGTGAAGTCACAATGCAGGTGTGCGAAGTCATAGAATGGAGGTGTGTGAGGTCATAGAATGGAGGTGTGTGAAGTCACAGAATGGAGGTGTGTGAAGTCATAGAATGGAGGTGTGTGAAGTCACAGAATGGAGGTGTGTGGAGTCATAGAATGGAGGTGTGTGAAGTCATAGAATTTAGGTGTGTGAAGTCATAGAATGGAGGTGTGTGAAGTCAGAGAATGGAGGTGTGTGAAATCACAAAATGGAGGTGTGTGAACTCAGAATGGAGGTGTGTGAAGTCACAGAATGGAGGTGTGTGAAGTCATAGAATGGAGGTGTGTGAAGTCACACAGTGGGGGGTGTGTGAAGTCATAGAATGGAGGTGTGTGAAGTCATAGAATGGAGGTGTGTGAAGTCACAGAATGGAGGTGTGTGAAGTCATAGAATGGAGGTGTGTGAAGTCACACAATGGGGGTGTGTGAAGTCATAGAATGGAGGTGTGTGAAGTCATTGAATGGAGGTGTGTGAAGTCATAGAATGGAGCTGTGTGAAGTCAGAATGGAGCTGTGTGAAGTCATAGAATGGAGGTGAGTGAAGTCAGAATGGCGGTGTGTGAACTCATAGAATGATGGTGTGTGAAGTCACAATGGAGGTGTGTGAAGTCATAGAATGGAGGTATTTGAAGTCAGAGAATGGAAGTTTGTGAAGTCATAAAATGGAGGTGTGTGAAGTCAGATTGGAGGTGTGTGAAGTCATAGAATGGAGGTCTGTCAACTCAGAAAGGAGGTGTGTGAAGTCATAGAATGGATGTGTGTGAAGTCATAATGGAGGTGTGTGAAGTCACAGAATTGAGGTGTGTGAAGTCAGAGAATGGAGGTGTGTGAAGTCATAGAATGGAGGTGTGTGACGTCATAGAATGGAGGTGTGTGAAATCATAGAATGGATGTTTGTTAAGTAAGAATGAAGGTGTGTTAAGTCATACAATTGAGGTGTGTGAAGGCACAGAATGGAGGTGTGTGAAGTCATAGAATGGAGCTGTGTGAAGTCAGAATGTAGGTGTGTGATGTCACAGAATGGAGGTGTGCGAACTCAGAATGGAGGTGTGTGAAGTCACAGAATGGAGGGGTGTGAAGTCATAGAATGGAGGTGTGTGAAATCATAGAATGGAGGTGTGGGAAGTCAGAGAATGGAGCTGTGTGAAGTCAGAATGGAGGTGTGCGAAGTCACAGAATGGAGGTGTGTGAAGTCATTTTATGGAGCTGTGTGAAGTCAGAATGGAGGTGTGTGAAGTCACAGAATGGAGGTGTGTGAACACAGAATGAAGGTGTGTGAAGTCACAGAATCTAGGTGTGTGAAGTCATAGAATGGAGGTGTGTGAAGTCATAGACTGGAGGTGTGTGAAGTCATAATAGAGGCGTGTGAAGTCACAGAATTCAGGTGTGTGAAGTCACAGAATGGAGGTGTGTGAAGTCAGAGAATGGAGGTGTGTGAAGTCATAACGGAGGTGCGTGAACTCAGATTGGAGGTGTGGGAAGTCACAATGGAGGTGTGTGAAGTCATAGAATGGAGGTGTGTGAACTCATAGAATGGATGTGTGTGAAGTCATAGAATGGAGGTGTGTGAATTAATAGAATGGAGGTGTGAGAAATCATAGAATGGAGGTGTGTGAAGTCACAGAATGGAGGTGTGTGAAGTCACAGAATGGAGGTGTGTGAACTCCAATGGAGGTGTGTGAAGTCAAAGAATGGAGGTGTGTGAAGTCATAGAATGGAATTGTGTGAAGTCATAGAATGGAGGTGTGTGAAGTGAGAATTGAGGTGTGTGAAGTCACGGAATTGAGGTGTGTGAACTCAGAATGGAAGTGTGTGAAGTCACAGAATGGATGTTTGTGAAGTCATAGAGTGGAGGTGTGTGAAGTCATAGAATGGATGTTTCTGAAGTAGAATGAAGGTGTGTGAAGTCATAGAATGGAGGTGTGTGAAGTCAAAATGGATGCGTGTGAACTCATAAAATGGAGATGTGTGAAGTCATGGAATGGAGGTATGCGAAGTCCAAGAATATAGGTTGTGAAGTCAAACAATCGTGGTGTGTGAAGTCACAGAATGCAGGTGTGTTAAGTCAAAGAATGGAAGTGTGTGAAGTCAAAATGCAGGTGTGTGAAGTCACAGAATGGAGGTGTGTGAAGTCACAGAATGAAGGTGTTTGAAGTCAAAATTGTGGCGTGTGAAGTCACAAATTGAGGAGTCTGAAGACAGAATGCAGCTGTGTGAAGCCATAGAATGGATGTGTGTGAAGTCAGAATGGAGGTGTGTGAACTCAGAGAATGGAGTGTGTGAAGTCACAATGGGGGTGTGTGAAGTCATAGAATGGGGGTGTGTGAAGTCAAATTGGAGGTGTGTGAAATCACAGAATGGAGGTTTGTCAACTCAGAAATGAGGTGTGTTAAGTCGTAGAATGGAGGTGTGTGAATTCATAGAATGGAAGAGTGTGAAAACATAGAATGGAGGTGCGTGAAGTCAAAGAATTGAGATTTGTGAAGTCAGGATGGAGGTGTGTGAAGTCAGGATGGAGGTTGGTGAAGTCACAGAATGGAGGTGTGGGAACCCAGAATGGAGGTGTGTGGTCACAGAACGGAGGTTTGTGAAGTCATAGAATGGAGGTGCCTGAAGTCATAGAATGGATGTTTCTGAAGTGAGAACGAAGGTGTATGAAGTCAAAGAATGGAGGTGTGTGAAGTCAAAATGGAGGTGTGTGAATCATAGAATGGAGGTGTGTGAACACATAGAATGGAGGTGTGTGAAGTCATGGAATGGAGGTGCATGCAGTCAAACAATGGAGGTGTGTGAAGTCATCGAATGGAGGTGTGTGAAGTCATGGAATGGAGGTGTGTGAAGTCAGATGGAGTTGTGTGAAGTCATAGAATGGAGGTGTGTGAAGTCAGAATGGAGGTGTGTGAAGTCATAGAATGGAGGTGTGTGAAGTCAGAATGCAGGTGTGCGAAGTCATAGAATGGAGGTGTGTGAGGTCATAGAATGGAGGTGTGTGAAGTCACAGAATGGAGGTGTGTGAAGTCATAGAATGGAGGTGTGTGAAGTCACAGAAGGGAGATGTGTGAAGTCATAGAATGGAGGTGTGTGAAGTCATAGAATTTAGGTGGGTGAAGTCATAGAATGGAGGTGTGTGAAGTCAGAGAATGGAGGTGTGTGAAATCACAAAATGGAGGTGTGTGAACTCAGAATGGAGGTGTGTGAAGTCACAGAATGGAGATGTGTGAAGTCACAAAATGGGGGTGTGTGAAGTCACAAAATGGGAGTGTGTGAAGTCATAGAATGGAGGTGTGTGAAGTCATAGAATGGAGGTGTGTGAAGTCACAGAGTGGAGGTGTGTGAAGTCAGAATAGATGTGTGCGAAGTCATAGAATGGAGCTGTGTGAAGTCAGAATGGAGCTTTGTGAAGTCATAGAATGGAGGTGAGTGAAGTCAGAATTGCGGTGTGTGAAATCACAGAATGATGGTGTGTGAAGTCACAATGGAGGTGTGTGAAGTCATACAATGCAGGTTTCTGAAGTCACAGAATGGAGGTGTGTGAAGTCATAGAATGGGGTGTGTGAAATCATAGAATGGAAGTGTGTGAAGTCAAAATGGATTTGTGTGAAGTCACAGAATGGAGGTGTGTGAAGTCACAGAATGGAGGTGTGTGAAGTCAAAATTGTGGAGTGTGAAGTCACAAATGGAGGTGTGAAGTCAGAATTTAGCTGTGTGAAGTCATAGAATGGAGGTGTGTGAGGTCAGAATGGAGGTGTGTGAACTCATAGAATATAGGTGTGTGAAGTCACAATGGAGGTGTGTGAAGTCATAGAATGGAGGTGTGTGAAGTCAGATTGGAGGTGTGTGAAATCACAGAATGGAGGTGTGTCAACTCAGAAATGAGGTGTGTGAAGTCATAGAATCTAGGTGTGTGAAGTCATAGAATGGAAGTGTGTGAAATCATAGAATGGAGGTGTGTGAAGGCCCCGAACTGAGGCCTGTGAAGTCAAAATGGAGGTGTGTGAAGTCGGAATGTTGGTGGGTGAAGTCGTAGAATGGAGGTGTGTGAAGTCACAATGCAGGTGTGTGAACTCATAGAATGGAGGTGTGTGAAGTCACAATATAGGTGTGTTAACTTATAGAATGGAGGTGTGTGAAGTCATACAATGGAGGTGTGTGAAGTCACAGAATGGAGGTCTGTGAAGTCAGAACAGATGTGTGCGAAGTCATAGAATGGAGCTGTGTGAAGTCAGAATGGAGCTGTGTGAAGTCATAGAATGGAGGTGAGTGAAGTCAGAATGGCGGTGTGTGAACTCATAGAATGATGGTGTGTGAAGTCACAATGGAGGTGTGTGAAGTCATAGAATGGAGGTTTTTGAAGTCACAGAATGGAGGTTTGTGAAGTCGTAGAATGGAGGTGTGTGAAGTCAGATTGGAGGTGTGTGAAGTCATAGAATGGAGGTGTGTCAACTCAGAAAGGAGTTGTGTGAAGTCATAGAATGGAGGTGTGTGAAGTCATAGAATGGAGGGGTGTGAAATCATAGAATGGAGCTGTGTGAAGTCACAGAATTGAGGTGTGTGCAGTCAGAATGGAGGTGTGTGAAGTCAGACTGGAGGTGTGTGAAGTCATAGAATGGAGGTGTGTGAATTCAGAATGCATTTGTGTGAACTCATAGAATGGAGGTCTGTGAAGTCACAATGTAGGTGTGTGAAGTCACAGAATGGAGGTGTGTGAAGTCATAGAATGGAGGTGTGTGAAGTCACAGAATGGAGGTGTGTGAAGTCAGAACAGATGTGTGCGAAGTCATAGAATGGAGCTGTGTGAAGTCAGAATGGAGCTGTGTGAAGTCATAGAATGGAGGTGAGTGAAGTCAGAATGGCTGTGTGTGAAATCACAGAATGATGGTGTGTGAAGTCACAATGGAGGTGTGTGAAGTCATACAATGCAGGTTTCTGAAGTCACAGAATGGAGGTGTGTGAAGTCATAGAATGGGGTGTGTGAAATCATAGAATGGAAGTGTGTGAAGTCAAAATGGATTTGTGTGAAGTCACAGAATGGAGGTGTGTGAAGGCACAGAATGGAGGTGTGTGAAGTCAAAATTGTGGAGTGTGAAGTCACAAATGGAGGTGTGAAGTCAGAATTTACCTGTGTGAAGTCATAGAATGGAGGTGTGTGAAGTCAGAATGGAGGTGTGTGAACTCATAGCATATAGGTGTGTGAAGTCACAATGGAGGTGTGTGAAGTCATAGAATGGAGGTGTGTGAAGTCAGATTGGAGGTGTGTGAAATCACAGAATGGAGGTGTGTCAACTCAGAAATGAGGTGTGTGAAGTCCTAGAATCTAGGTGTGTGAAGTCATAGAATGGAAGTGTGTGAAATCATAGAATGGAGGTGTGTGAAGGCACAGAACTGAGGCCTGTGAAGTAAAATGGAGGTGTGTGAAGTCGGAATGTTGGTGGGTGAAGTCCTAGAATGGAGGTGTGTGAAGTCCCAATGCAGGTGTGTGAACTCATAGAATGGAGGTGTGTGAAGTCACAATATAGGTGTGTTAACTTATAGAATGGAGGTGTGTGAAGTCATAGAATGGAGGTGTGTGAAGTCACAGAATGGAGGTGTGTGAAGTCAGAACAGATGTGTGCGAAGTCATAGAATGGAGCTGTGTGAAGTCAGAATGGAGCTGTGTGAAGTCATAGAATGGAGGTGAGTGAAGTCAGAATGGCGGTGTGTGAACTTATAGAATGATGGTGTGTGAAGTCACAATGGAGGTGTGTGAAGTCATAGAATGGAGGTTTTTGAAGTCACATAATGGAGGTGTGTGAAGTCATAGAATGGAGGTGTGTGAAGTCACAGAATGGAGGTGTGTGAAGTCATATATTGGAAGTTTGTGAAGTCATAGAATGGAGGTGTGTGAAGTAATAGAATGGAGGTGTGTGAAGTCAGATTGGAGGTGTGTGAAATCACAGAATGAGGTGTGTCAACTCAGAAATGAGGTGTGTGAAGTCATAGAATCTAGGTGTATGAAGTCATAGAATGGAAGTTTGTGAAATCATAGAATGGAGGTGTGTGAATCACAGAACTGAGACGTGTGAAGTCAAAATGGAGGTGTGTGAAGTCAGAATGTTGGTGTGTGAAGTCATAGAATGGAGGTGTGTGAAGTCACAATGCAGGTGTGTGAACTCATAGAATGGAGGTGTGAAGTAAAAATGTAGGTGTGTTAAGTTATAGAATGGAGGTGTGTGAAGTCATAGAATGGAGGTGTGTGAAGTCACAGAATGGAGGTGTGTGAAGTCATAGAATGGAGGTGTGTGAAGTCATAGAATGGAGCTGTGTGAAGTCAGAATGGAGCTGTGTGAAGTCATAGAATGGAGGTGAGTGAAGTCAGAATGGCGGTGTGTGAACTCATAGAATGATGGTGTGTGAAGTCACAATGGAGGTGTGTGAAGTCATAGAATGGAGGTTTTTGAAGTCACAGAATGGAGGTTTGTGAAGTCGTAGAATGGAGGTGTGTGAAGTCAGATTGGAGGTGTGTGAAGTCATAGAATGGAGGTGTGTCAACTCAGAAAGGAGTTGTGTGAAGTCATAGAATGGAGGTGTGTGAAGTCATAGAATGGAGGGGTGTGAAATCATAGAATGGAGCTGTGTGAAGTCACAGAATTGAGGTGTGTGCAGTCAGAATGGAGGTGTGTGAAGTCAGACTGGAGGTGTGTGAAGTCATAGAATGGAGGTGTGTGAATTCAGAATGCATTTGTGTGAACTCATAGAATGGAGGTCTGTGAAGTCACAATGTAGGTGTGTGAAGTCACAGAATGGAGGTGTGTGAAGTCAGATTGGAGGTGTGTGAAGTCACAGAATGGAGGTGTGTGAACTCAAAATGGAGGTGTGTGAAGTCACAGAATGGAGGTGTGTGAAGTGATAGAATGGAGGTGTGTGAAGTCATAGAATGGATGTGTGTGAAGTCATAATGGAGGTGTGTGAAGTCACAGAATTGAGGTGTGTGAAGTCAGAGAATGGAGGTGTGTGAAGTCATAGAATGGAGGTGTGTGAAGTCATAGAATGGAGGTGTGTGAAATCATAGAATGGATGTTTGTTAAGTAAGAATGAAGGTGTGTTAAGTCATACAATTGAGGTGTGTGAAGGCACAGAATGGAGGTGTGTGAAGTCATAGAATGGAGCTGTGTGAAGTCAGAATGTAGGTGTGTGATGTCACAAAATGGAGGTGTGCGAACTCAGAATGGAGGTGTGTGAAGTCACAGAATGGAGGGGTGTGAAGTCATAGAATGGAGGTGTGTGAAATCATAGAATGGAGGTGTGGGAAGTCAGAGAATGGAGCTGTGTGAAGTCAGAATGGAGGTGTGCGAAGTCACAGAATGGAGGTGTGTGAAGTCATTTTATGGAGCTGTGTGAAGTCAGAATGGAAGTGTGTGAAGTCACAGAATGGAGGTGTGTGAACACAGAATGAAGGTGTGTGAAGTCACAGAATCTAGGTGTGTGAAGTCATAGAATGGAGGTGTGTGAAGTCATAGACTGGGGGTGTGTGAAGTCATAATAGAGGCGTGTGAAGTCACAGAATTCAGGTGTGTGAAGTCACAGAATGGAGGTGTGTGAAGTCAGAGAATGGAGGTGTGTGAAGTCAGAACGGAGGTGCGTGAACTCAGATTGGAGGTGTGGGAAGTCACAATGGAGGTGTGTGAAGTCATAGAATGGAGGTGTGTGAACTCATAGAATGGATGTGTGTGAAGTCATAGAATGGAGGTGTGTGAATTAATAGAATGGAGGTGTGAGAAATCATAGAATGGAGGTGTGTGAAGTCACAGAATGGAGGTGTGTGAAGTCACAGAATGGAGGTGTGTGAACTCCAATGGAGGTGTGTGAAGTCAAAGAATGGAGGTGTGTGAAGTCATACAATGGAATTGTGTGAAGTCATAGAATGGAGGTGTGTGAAGTGAGAATTGAGGTGTGTGAAGTCACGGAATTGAGGTGTGTGAACTCAGAATGGAAGTGTGTGAAGTCACAGAATGGATGTTTGTGAAGTCATAGAGTGGAGGTGTGTGAAGTCATAGAATGGATGTTTCTGAAGTAGAATGAAGGTGTGTGAAGTCATAGAATGGAGGTGTGTGAAGTAAAAATGGATGCGTGTGAACTCATAAAATGGAGATGTGTGAAGTCATGGAATGGAGGTATGCGAAGTCCAAGAATATAGGTTGTGAAGTCAAACAATCGTGGTGTGTGAAGTCACAGAATGCAGGTGTGTTAAGTCAAAGAATGGAAGTGTGTGAAGTCAAAATGCAGGTGTGTGAAGTCACAGAATGGAGGTGTGTGAAGTCACAGAATGAAGGTGTTTGCAGTCAAAATTGTGGCGTGTGAAGTCACAAATTGAGGAGTCTGAAGACAGAATGCAGCTGTGTGAAGCCATAGAATGGATGTGTGTGAAGTCAGAATGGAGGTGTGTGAACTCAGAGAATGGAGTGTGTGAAGTCACAATGGGGGTGTGTGAAGTCATAGAATGGGGGTGTGTGAAGTCAAATTGGAGGTGTGTGAAATCACAGAATGGAGGTTTGTCAACTCAGAAATGAGGTGTGTTAAGTCGTAGAATGGAGGTGTGTGAATTCATAGAATGGAAGAGTGTGAAAACATAGAATGGAGGTGCGTGAAGTCAAAGAATTGAGATTTGTGAAGTCAGGATGGAGGTGTGTGAAGTCAGGATGGAGGTGGGTGAAGTCACAGAATGGAGGTGTGGGAACCCAGAATGGAGGTGTGTGGTCACAGAACGGAGGTTTGTGAAGTCATAGAATGGAGGTGCCTGAAGTCATAGAATGGATGTTTCTGAAGTGAGAACGAAGGTGTATGAAGTCAAAGAATGGAGGTGTGTGAAGTCAAAATGGAGGTGTGTGAATCATAGAATGGAGGTGTGTGAACACATAGAATGGAGGTGTGTGAAGTCATGGAATGGAGGTGCATGCAGTCAAACAATGGAGGTGTGTGAAGTCATCGAATGGAGGTGTGTGAAGTCATGGAATGGAGGTGTGTGAAGTCAGATGGAGTTGTGTGAAGTCATAGAATGGAGGTGTGTGAAGTCAGAATGGAGGTGTGTGAAGTCATAGAATGGAGGTGTGTGAAGTCAGAATGCAGGTGTGCGAAGTCATAGAATGGAGGTGTGTGAGGTCATAGAATGGAGGTGTGTGAAGTCATAGAATGGAGGTGTGTGAAGTCATAGAATGGAGCTGTGTGAAGTCAGAATGGAGCTGTGTGAAGTCATAGAATGGAGGTGAGTGAAGTCAGAATGGCGGTGTGTGAACTCATAGAATGATGGTGTGTGAAGTCACAATGGAGGTGTGTGAAGTCATAGAATGGAGGTTTTTGAAGTCACAGAATGGAGTTTTGTGAAGTCGTAGAATGGAGGTGTGTGAAGTCAGATTGGAGGTGTGTGAAGTCATAGAATGGAGGTGTGTCAACTCAGAAAGGAGTTGTGTGAAGTCATAGAATGGAGGTGTGTGAAGTCATAGAATGGAGGGGTGTGAAATCATAGAATGGAGCTGTGTGAAGTCACAGAATTGAGGTGTGTGCAGTCAGAATGGAGGTGTGTGAAGTCAGACTGGAGGTGTGTGAAGTCATAGAATGGAGGTGTGTGAATTCAGAATGCATTTGTGTGAACTCATAGAATGGAGGTCTGTGAAGTCACAATGTAGGTGTGTGAAGTCACAGAATGGAGGTGTGTGAAGTCAGAGAATGGAGGTGTGTGAAATCACAAAATGGAGGCGTGTGAACTCAGAATGGAGGTGTATGAAGTCACAGAATGGAGATGTATGAAGTTATAGAATGGAGGTGTGTGAAGTCACACAATGGGGGTGTGTGAAGTCATAGAATGGAGGTGTGTGAAGTCATAGAATGGAGGTGTGTGAAGTCACAGAATGGAGGTGTTTGACGTCAGAGAATGGAGGTGTGTGAAATCAGAATGGAGGTGAGTGAAGTCAGAATAGATGTGTGCGAAGTCATAGAATGGAGCTGTGTGAAGTCAGAATGGAGCTGTGTGAAGTCATAGAATGGAGGAGAGTGAAGTCAGAATGGCGGTGTGTGAACTCATAGAATGATGGTGTGTGAAGTCACAATGGAGGTGTGTGAAGTCATAGAATGGAGGTTTTTGAAGTCACAGAATGGAACTGTGTGAAGTCATAATATGGAGGTGTGTGAAGTCAGATTGGAGGTGTGTGAAGTCATAGAATGGAGGTGTGTCAACTCAGAAAGGAGGTGTGTGAAGTCATAGAATGGAGGTGTGTGAAGTCATAGAATGGAGGAGGTGTGTGAAATCACAGAATGGAGTTGTGTGAAGTCACAGAATTGAGGTGTGTGAAGTCAGAATGGAGGTGTGTGAAGTCACAATGTAGGTGTGTGAAGTCACAGAATGGAGGTGTGTGAAGTCATAGAATGGAGGTGTGTGAAGTCACAGAATGGAGGTGTGTGAAGTCATATAATGGAGGTGTGTGAAGTCACAGAATGGAGGTGTGTGAAGTCAGAATGGAGTTGTGTGAAGTCATAGAATGGAGGTGTGTGAAGTCACAATGGAGGTGTGTGAAGTCATAGAATGGAGGTGTGTGAAGTCACAGAATGGAGGTGTGTGAAGTCATAGAATGGAGCTGTGTGAAGTCAGATTGGAGGTGTGTGAAGTCACAGAATGGAGGTGTGTGAACTCACAATGGAGGTGTGTGAAGTCACAGAATGGAGGTGTGTGAAGTGATAGAATGGAGGTGTGTGAAGTCATAGAATGGATGTGTGTGAAGTCATAATGGAGGTGTGTGAAGTCACAGAATTGAGGTGTGTGAAGTCACAGAATGGAGGTGTGTGAAGTCATAGAATGGAGGTGTGTGAAGTCATAAAATGGAGGTGTGTAAAATCATAGACCGGATGTTTGTTAAGTAAGAATGAAGGTGTGTTAAGTCATACAATGGAGGTGTGTGAAGGCACAGAATGGAGGTGTGTGAAGACATAGAATGGAGCTGTGTGAAGTCAGAATGGAGGTGTGTGAAGTCACAGAATGGAGGTGTGCCAACTCAGAATGGAGGTGTGTGAAGTCACAGAATGGAGGTGTGTGAAGTCATAGAATGGAGGTGTGAGAAATCATAGAATGGAGGTGTGGGAAGTCATAGAATGGAGCTGTGTGAAGTCAGAATGGAGCTGTGTGAAGTCATAGAATGTAGGTGAGTGAAGTCAGAATGGCGGTGTGTGAACTCATAGAATGATGGTGTGTGAAGTCACAATGGAGGTGTGTGAAGTCATAGAATGGAGGTTTTTGAAGTCACAGAATGGAAGTGTGTGAAGTCATAAAATGGAGGTGTGTGAAGTCAGATTGGAGGTGTGTGAAGTCATAGAATGGAGGTGTGTCAACTCAGAAAGGAGGTGTGTGATGTCATAGAATGGAGGTGTGTGAAGTCATAGAATGGAGGAGGTGTGTGAAATAACAGAATGGAGTTGTGTGAAGTCACAGAATTGAGGTGTGTGAAGTCAGAATGGAGGTGTGTGAAGTCACAATGTAGGTGTGTGAAGTCACAGATTGGAGGTGTGTGAAGTCATAGAATGGAGGTGTGTGAAGTCACAGAATGGAGGTGTGTGAAGTCATATAATGGAGGTGTGAGAAGTCACAGAATGGAGGTGTGTGAAGACAGAATGGAGTTGTGTGAAGTCATAGAATGGAGGTGTGTGAAGTCACAATGGACGTGTGTGAAGTCATAGAATGGAGGTGTGTGAAGTCACAGAATGGAGGTGTGTGAAGTCATAGAATGGAGCTGTGTGAAGTCAGATTGGAGGTGTGTGAAGTCACAGAATGGAGATGTGTGAACTCACAATGGAGGTGTGTGAAGTCACAGAATGGAGGTGTGTGAAGTGATAGAATGGAGGTGTGTGAAGTCATAGAATGGATGTGTGTGAAGTCATAATGGAGGTGTGTGAAGTCACAGAATTGAGGTGTGTGAAGACACAGAATGGAGGTGTGTGAAGTCATAGAATGGAGGTGTGTGAAATCATAGAATGGAGGTGTGTGAAATCATAGACTGGATGTTTGTTAAGTAAGAATGAAGGTGTGTTAAGTCATACAATGGAGGTGTGTGAAGGCACAGAATGGAGGGGTGTGAAGTCATAGAATGGAGCTGTGTGAAGTCAGAATGGAGGTGTGTGAAGTCACACAATGGAGGTGTGCGAACTCAGAATGAAGGTGTGTGAAGTCACAGAATGGAGGTGTGTGAAGTCATAGAATGGAGGTGTGTGAAATCATAGAATGGAGGTGTGGGAAGTCAGAGAATGGAGCTGTGTGAAGTCAGAATGGAGGTGTGCGAAGTCACAGAATGGAGGTGTGTGAAGTCATTTTATGGAGCTGTGTGAAGTCAGAATGGAGGTGTGTGAAGTCACAGAATGGAGGTGTGAGAACTCAGAATAAAGGTGTGTGAAGTCACAGAATCTAGGTGTGTGAAGTCATAGAATGGAGGTGTGTGAAGTCATAGAATGGAGGTGTGTGAAGTCATAATAGAGGCGTGTGATGTCACAGAATTCAGGTGTGTGAAGTCACAGAATGGAGCTGTGTGAAGTCATAGAATGGAGGTGTGTGAAGTCAGAACGGAGGTGTGTGAACTCAGTTTGGAGGTGTGGGAAGTCACAATGGAGGTGTGTGAAGTTATAGAATGGAGGTGTGTGAAGTCACAGAATGGAGGGGTATGAAGTCAAAGACTGGAGGTGTGTGAAGTCATAGAATGGAGGTGTGTGAACTCATAGAATGGAGGTGTGTGAAGTCATAGAATGGAGGTGTGTGAATTAATAGAATGGAGGTGTGAGAAATCATAGAATGGAGGTGTGTGAAGTCACAGAATGGAGGTGTGTGAAGTCACAGAATGGAGGTGTGTGAAGTCCCAGAATGGAGGTGTGTGAACTCCAATGGAGGTGTCTGAAGTCAAAGAATGGAGGTGTGTGAAGTCATAGATTGGAATTGTGTGAACTCATAGAATGGAGGTGTGTGAAGTGAGAATTGAGGTGTGTGAAGTCATGGAATTGAGGTGTGTGAACTCAGAATGGAGGTGTGTGAAGTCACAGAATGGAGGTTTGTGAAGTCATAGAATGGAGTTGTGTGAAGTCATAGAATGGATTTTTCTGAAGTAGAATGAAGGTGTGTGAAGTCATAGAATGGAGGTGTGTGAAGTCAAAATGGATGTGTGTGAACTCATAAAATGGAGATGTGTGAAGTGATGGATTGGAGGTGTGCGAAGTCCAAGAATATAGGTTGTGAAGTCAAACAATGGTGGTGTGTGAAGTCAAAGAATGCAGGTGTGTTAAGTCAAAGAATGGAAGTGTGTGAAGTCAAAATGGAGGTGTGTGAAGTCACAGAATGGAGGTGTGTGAAGTCACAGAATGAAGGTGTTTGAAGTCAAAATTGTGGTGTGTGAAGTCACAAATTGAGGAGTCTGAAGTCAGAATGCAGCTGTGTGAAGCCATATAATGGTGGTGTGTGAAGTCAGAATGGAGGTGTGTGAACTCATAGAATGTAGTGTGTGAAGTCACAATGGGGGTGTGTGAAGTCATAGCATGGGGGTGTGTGAAGTCAAATTGGAGGTGTGTGAAATCACAGAATGGAGGTGTGTCAACTCAGAAATGAGGTGTGTTAAGTCGTAGAATGGAGGTTTGTGAATTCATAGAATGGAAGATTGTGAAATCATAGAATGGAGGTGTGTGAAGTCAAAGAATTGAGGTTTGTGAAGTCAGAATGCAGGTGTGTGAAGTCAGGATGGAGGTGGGTGAAGTCACAGAATGGAGGTGTGGGAACCCAGAATGGAGGTGTGTGGTCACAGAACGGAGGTTTGTGAAGTCATAGAATGGAGGTGCCTGAAGTCATAGAATGGATGTTTCTGAAGTGAGAACGAAGGTGTATGAAGTCAAAGAATGGAGGTGTGTGAAGTCAAAATCGAGGTGTGTGAATCATAGAATGGAGGTGTGTGAACTCATAGAATGGAGGTTTGTGAAGTCATGGAATGGAGGTGTGTGAAGTCAAGGAATGGAGGTGTGTGAAGTCAAACAATAAAGGTGTGTGAAGTCAGAGAATGGAGTTGTGTGAACTCATAGAATGGAGGTGCATGCAGTCAAAGAATGGAGGTGTGTGAAGTCATGGAATGGAGGTGTGTGAAGTCAGATGGAGTTGTGTGAAGTCATAGAATGGAGGTGTGTGAAGTCAGAATGGAGGTGTGTGAAGTCATAGAATGGAGGTGTGTGAAGTCACAATGCAGGTGTGCGATGTCATAGAATGGAGGTGTGTGAGGTCATAGAATGGAGGTGTGTGAATTCACAGAATGGAGGTGTGTGAAGTCATAGAATGGAGGTGTGTGAAGTCACAGAATGGAGATGTGTGAAGTCATAGAATGGAGGTGTGTGAAGTCATAGAATTTAGGTGTGTGAAGTCATAGAATGGAGGTGTGTGAAGTCAGAGAATGGAGGTGTGTGAAATCACAAAATAGAGGCGTGTGAACTCAGAATGGAGGTGTATGAAGTCACAGAATGGAGATGTATGAAGTCATAGAATGGAGGTGTGTGAAGTCACACAATGGGGGTGTGTGAAGTCATAGAATGGAGGTGTGTGAAGTCATAGAATGGAGGTGTGTGAAGTCACAGAATGGAGGTGTGTGAAGTCAGAATAGATGTGTGCGAAATCATAGAATGGAGCTGTGTGAAGTCAGAATGGAGCTGTGTGAAGTCATAGAATGGAGGTGAGTGAAGTAAGAATGGCGGTGTGTGAACTCATAGAATGATGGTGTGTGAAGTCACAATGGAGGTGTGTGAAGTCATAGAATGGAGGTTTCTGAAGTCACAGAATGGAGGTGTGTGAAGTCATAGAATGGGGGTGTGTGAAGTCAAATTGGAGGTGTGTGAAATCACAGAATGGAGGTGTGACAACTCAGAAATGAGGTGTGTGAAGTCATAGAATGGAGGTGTGTGAATTCATGGAATGGTAGAGTGTGAAATCATAGAATGGAGGTGTGTGAAGTCAAAGAATTGAAGTTTGTGAAGTCAGAATGGAGGTGTGTGAAGTCAGGATGGAGATGAGTGAAGTCACAGAATGGAGGAGTGGGAACTCAGAATGGAGGTGTGTGGTCACAGAACGGAGGTTTGTGCAGTCATAGAATGGAGGTGCCTGAAGTCATAGAATGGATGTTTCTGAAGTGAGAACGAAGGTGTATGAAGTCAAAGAATGGAGGTGTGTGAAGTCAAAATGGAGGTGTGTGAATCATAGAATGGAGGTGTGTGAAGTCATGGAATGGAGGTGTGTGAAGTCAAAGAATGGAGGTGTGTGAAGTCATAGAATGGAGCTGTGTGAAGTCAGATTGGAGGTGTGTGAAGTCACAGAATGGAGATGTGTGAACTCACAATGGAGGTGTGTGAAGTCACAGAATGGAGGTGTGTGAAGTCCCAGAATGGAGGTGTGTGAACTCCAATGGAGGTGACTGAAGTCAAAGAATGGAGGTGTGTGAAGTCATAGATTGGAATTGTGTGAAGTCATAGAATGGAGGTGTGTGAAGTGAGAATTGAGGTGTGTGAAGTCATGGAATTGAGGTGTGTGAACTCAGAATGGAGGTGTGTGAAGTCAAAATGGAGGTGTGTGAATCATAGAATGGAGGTGTGTGAAGTCATGGAATGGAGGTGTGTGAAGTCAAAGAATGGAGGTGTGTGAAGTCATAGAATGGAGCTGTGTGAAGTCAGATTGGAGGTGTGTGAAGTCACAGAATGGAGATGTGTGAACTCACAATGGAGGTGTGTGAAGTCACAGAATGGAGGTGTGTGAAGTCCCAGAATGGAGGTGTGTGAACTCCAATGGAGGTGACTGAAGTCAAAGAATGGAGGTGTGTGAAGTCATAGATTGGAATTGTGTGAAGTCATAGAATGGAGGTGTGTGAAGTGAGAATTGAGGTGTGTGAAGTCATGGAATTGAGGTGTGTGAACTCAGAATGGAGGTGTGTGAAGTCACAGAATGGAGGTTTGTGAAGTCATAGAATGGAGTTGTGTGAAGTCATAGAATGGATTTTTCTGAAGTAGAATGAAGGTGTGTGAAGTCATAGAATGGAGGTGTGTGAAGTCAAAATGGATGTGTGTGAACTCATAAAATGGAGATGTGTGAAGTGATGGATTGGAGGTGTGCGAAGTCCAAGAATATAGGTTGTGAAGTCAAACAATGGTGGTGTGTGAAGTCAAAGAATGCAGGTGTGTTAAGTCAAAGAATGGAAGTGTGTGAAGTCAAAATGGAGGTGTGTGAAGTCACAGAATGGAGGTGTGTGAAGTCACAGAATGAAGGTGTTTGAAGTCAAAATTGTGGTGTGTGAAGTCACAAATTGAGGAGTCTGAAGTCAGAATGCAGCTGTGTGAAGCCATATAATGGTGGTGTGTGAAGTCAGAATGGAGGTGTGTGAACTCATAGAATGTAGTGTGTGAAGTCACAATGGGGGTGTGTGAAGTCATAGCATGGGGGTGTGTGAAGTCAAATTGGAGGTGTGTGAAATCACAGAATGGAGGTGTGTCAACTCAGAAATGAGGTGTGTTAAGTCGTAGAATGGAGGTGTGTGAATTCATAGAATGGAAGATTGTGAAATCATAGAATGGAGGTGTGTGAAGTCAAAGAATTGAGGTTTGTGAAGTCAGAATGCAGGTGTGTGAAGTCAGGATGGAGGTGGGTGAAGTCACAGAATGGAGGTGTGGGAACCCAGAATGGAGGTGTGTGGTCACAGAACGGAGGTTTGTGAAGTCATAGAATGGAGGTGCCTGAAGTCATAGAATGGATGTTTCTGAAGTGAGAACGAAGGTGTATGAAGTCAAAGAATGGAGGTGTGTGAAGTCAAAATCGAGGTGTGTGAATCATAGAATGGAGGTGTGTGAACTCATAGAATGGAGGTTTGTGAAGTCATGGAATGGAGGTGTGTGAAGTCAAGGAATGGAGGTGTGTAAAGTCAAACAATAAAGGTGTGTGAAGTCAGAGAATGGAGTTGTGTGAACTCATAGAATGGAGGTGCATGCAGTCAAAGAATGGAGGTGTGTGAAGTCATCGAATGGAGGTGTGTGAAGTCATGGAATGGAGGTGTGTGAAGTCAGATGGAGTTGTGTGAAGTCATAGAATGGAGGTGTGTGAAGTCAGAATGGAGGTGTGTGAAGTCATAGAATGGAGGTGTGTGAAGTCACAATGCAGGTGTGCGATGTCATAGAATGGAGGTGTGTGAGGTCATAGAATGGAGGTGTGTGAATTCACAGAATGGAGGTGTGTGAAGTCATAGAATGGAGGTGTGTGAAGTCACAGAATGGAGATTTGTGAAGTCATAGAATGGAGGTGTGTGAAGTCATAGAATTTAGGTGTGTGAAGTCATAGAATGGAGGTGTGTGAAGTCAGAGAATGGAGGTGTGTGAAATCACAAAATGGAGGCGTGTGAACTCAGAATGGAGGTGTATGAAGTCACAGAATGGAGATGTATGAAGTCATAGAATGGAGGTGTGTGAAGTCACACAATGGGGGTGTGTGAAGTCATAGAATGGAGGTGTGTGAAGTCAGAGAATGGAGGTGTGTGAAATCACAAAATGGAGGCGTGTGAACTCAGAATGGAGGTGTATGAAGTCACAGAATGGAGATGTATGAAGTCATAGAATGGAGGTGTGTGAAGTCACACAATGGGGGTGTGTGAAGTCATAGAATGGAGGTGTGTGAAGTCATAGAATGGAGGTGTGTGAAGTCACAGAATGGAGGTGTGTGAAGTCAGAATAGATGTGTGCGAAATCATAGAATGGAGCTGTGTGAAGTCAGAATGGAGCTGTGTGAAGTCGTAGAATGGAGGTTTGTGAATTCATAGAATGGAAGATTGTGAAATCATAGAATGGAGGTGTGTGAAGTCAAAGAATTGAGGTTTGTGAAGTCAGAATGCAGGTGTGTGAAGTCAGGATGGAGGTGGGTGAAGTCACAGAATGGAGGTGTGGGAACCCAGAATGGAGGTGTGTGGTCACAGAACGGAGGTTTGTGAAGTCATAGAATGGAGGTGCCTGAAGTCATAGAATGGATGTTTCTGAAGTGAGAACGAAGGTGTATGAAGTCAAAGAATGGAGGTGTGTGAAGTCAAAATCGAGGTGTGTGAATCATAGAATGGAGGTGTGTGAACTCATAGAATGGAGGTTTGTGAAGTCATGGAATGGAGGTGTGTGAAGTCAAGGAATGGAGGTGTGTGAAGTCAAACAATAAAGGTGTGTGAAGTCAGAGAATGGAGTTGTGTGAACTCATAGAATGGAGGTGCATGCAGTCAAAGAATGGAGGTGTGTGAAGTCATGGAATGGAGGTGTGTGAAGTCAGATGGAGTTGTGTGAAGTCATAGAATGGAGGTGTGTGAAGTCAGAATGGAGGTGTGTGAAGTCATAGAATGGAGGTGTGTGAAGTCACAATGCAGGTGTGCGATGTCATAGAATGGAGGTGTGTGAGGTCATAGAATGGAGGTGTGTGAATTCACAGAATGGAGGTGTGTGAAGTCATAGAATGGAGGTGTGTGAAGTCACAGAATGGAGATGTGTGAAGTCATAGAATGGAGGTGTGTGAAGTCATAGAATTTAGGTGTGTGAAGTCATAGAATGGAGGTGTGTGAAGTCAGAGAATGGAGGTGTGTGAAATCACAAAATAGAGGCGTGTGAACTCAGAATGGAGGTGTATGAAGTCACAGAATGGAGATGTATGAAGTCATAGAATGGAGGTGTGTGAAGTCACACAATGGGGGTGTGTGAAGTCATAGAATGGAGGTGTGTGAAGTCATAGAATGGAGGTGTGTGAAGTCACAGAATGGAGGTGTGTGAAGTCAGAATAGATGTGTGCGAAATCATAGAATGGAGCTGTGTGAAGTCAGAATGGAGCTGTGTGAAGTCATAGAATGGAGGTGAGTGAAGTAAGAATGGCGGTGTGTGAACTCATAGAATGATGGTGTGTGAAGTCACAATGGAGGTGTGTGAAGTCATAGAATGGAGGTTTCTGAAGTCACAGAATGGAGGTGTGTGAAGTCATAGAATGGGGGTGTGTGAAGTCAAATTGGAGGTGTGTGAAATCACAGAATGGAGGTGTGACAACTCAGAAATGAGGTGTGTGAAGTCATAGAATGGAGGTGTGTGAATTCATGGAATGGTAGAGTGTGAAATCATAGAATGGAGGTGTGTGAAGTCAAAGAATTGAAGTTTGTGAAGTCAGAATGGAGGTGTGTGAAGTCAGGATGGAGATGAGTGAAGTCACAGAATGGAGGAGTGGGAACTCAGAATGGAGGTGTGTGGTCACAGAACGGAGGTTTGTGCAGTCATAGAATGGAGGTGCCTGAAGTCATAGAATGGATGTTTCTGAAGTGAGAACGAAGGTGTATGAAGTCAAAGAATGGAGGTGTGTGAAGTCAAAATGGAGGTGTGTGAATCATAGAATGGAGGTGTGTGAAGTCATGGAATGGAGGTGTGTGAAGTCAAAGAATGGAGGTGTGTGAAGTCATAGAATGGAGCTGTGTGAAGTCAGATTGGAGGTGTGTGAAGTCACAGAATGGAGATGTGTGAACTCACAATGGAGGTGTGTGAAGTCACAGAATGGAGGTGTGTGAAGTCCCAGAATGGAGGTGTGTGAACTCCAATGGAGGTGACTGAAGTCAAAGAATGGAGGTGTGTGAAGTCATAGATTGGAATTGTGTGAAGTCATAGAATGGAGGTGTGTGAAGTGAGAATTGAGGTGTGTGAAGTCATGGAATTGAGGTGTGTGAACTCAGAATGGAGGTGTGTGAAGTCAAAATGGAGGTGTGTGAATCATAGAATGGAGGTGTGTGAAGTCATGGAATGGAGGTGTGTGAAGTCAAAGAATGGAGGTGTGTGAAGTCATAGAATGGAGCTGTGTGAAGTCAGATTGGAGGTGTGTGAAGTCACAGAATGGAGATGTGTGAACTCACAATGGAGGTGTGTGAAGTCACAGAATGGAGGTGTGTGAAGTCCCAGAATGGAGGTGTGTGAACTCCAATGGAGGTGACTGAAGTCAAAGAATGGAGGTGTGTGAAGTCATAGATTGGAATTGTGTGAAGTCATAGAATGGAGGTGTGTGAAGTGAGAATTGAGGTGTGTGAAGTCATGGAATTGAGGTGTGTGAACTCAGAATGGAGGTGTGTGAAGTCACAGAATGGAGGTTTGTGAAGTCATAGAATGGAGTTGTGTGAAGTCATAGAATGGATTTTTCTGAAGTAGAATGAAGGTGTGTGAAGTCATAGAATGGAGGTGTGTGAAGTCAAAATGGATGTGTGTGAACTCATAAAATGGAGATGTGTGAAGTGATGGATTGGAGGTGTGCGAAGTCCAAGAATATAGGTTGTGAAGTCAAACAATGGTGGTGTGTGAAGTCAAAGAATGCAGGTGTGTTAAGTCAAAGAATGGAAGTGTGTGAAGTCAAAATGGAGGTGTGTGAAGTCACAGAATGGAGGTGTGTGAAGTCACAGAATGAAGGTGTTTGAAGTCAAAATTGTGGTGTGTGAAGTCACAAATTGAGGAGTCTGAAGTCAGAATGCAGCTGTGTGAAGCCATATAATGGTGGTGTGTGAAGTCAGAATGGAGGTGTGTGAACTCATAGAATGTAGTGTGTGAAGTCACAATGGGGGTGTGTGAAGTCATAGCATGGGGGTGTGTGAAGTCAAATTGGAGGTGTGTGAAATCACAGAATGGAGGTGTGTCAACTCAGAAATGAGGTGTGTTAAGTCGTAGAATGGAGGTGTGTGAATTCATAGAATGGAAGATTGTGAAATCATAGAATGGAGGTGTGTGAAGTCAAAGAATTGAGGTTTGTGAAGTCAGAATGCAGGTGTGTGAAGTCAGGATGGAGGTGGGTGAAGTCACAGAATGGAGGTGTGGGAACCCAGAATGGAGGTGTGTGGTCACAGAACGGAGGTTTGTGAAGTCATAGAATGGAGGTGCCTGAAGTCATAGAATGGATGTTTCTGAAGTGAGAACGAAGGTGTATGAAGTCAAAGAATGGAGGTGTGTGAAGTCAAAATCGAGGTGTGTGAATCATAGAATGGAGGTGTGTGAACTCATAGAATGGAGGTTTGTGAAGTCATGGAATGGAGGTGTGTGAAGTCAAGGAATGGAGGTGTGTAAAGTCAAACAATAAAGGTGTGTGAAGTCAGAGAATGGAGTTGTGTGAACTCATAGAATGGAGGTGCATGCAGTCAAAGAATGGAGGTGTGTGAAGTCATCGAATGGAGGTGTGTGAAGTCATGGAATGGAGGTGTGTGAAGTCAGATGGAGTTGTGTGAAGTCATAGAATGGAGGTGTGTGAAGTCAGAATGGAGGTGTGTGAAGTCATAGAATGGAGGTGTGTGAAGTCACAATGCAGGTGTGCGATGTCATAGAATGGAGGTGTGTGAGGTCATAGAATGGAGGTGTGTGAATTCACAGAATGGAGGTGTGTGAAGTCATAGAATGGAGGTGTGTGAAGTCACAGAATGGAGATTTGTGAAGTCATAGAATGGAGGTGTGTGAAGTCATAGAATTTAGGTGTGTGAAGTCATAGAATGGAGGTGTGTGAAGTCAGAGAATGGAGGTGTGTGAAATCACAAAATGGAGGCGTGTGAACTCAGAATGGAGGTGTATGAAGTCACAGAATGGAGATGTATGAAGTCATAGAATGGAGGTGTGTGAAGTCACACAATGGGGGTGTGTGAAGTCATAGAATGGAGGTGTGTGAAGTCATAGAATGGAGGTGTGTGAAGTCACAGAATGGAGGTGTGTGAAGTCAGAATAGATGTGTGCGAAATCATAGAATGGAGCTGTGTGAAGTCAGAATGGAGCTGTGTGAAGTCATAGAATGGAGGTGAGTGAAGTAAGAATGGCGGTGTGTGAACTCATAGAATGATGGTGTGTGAAGTCACAGAATGGAGGTGTGTGAAGTCATAGAATGGGGGTGTGTGAAGTCAAATTGGAGGTGTGTGAAATCACAGAATGGAGGTGTGACAACTCAGAAATGAGGTGTGTGAAGTCATAGAATGGAGGTGTGTGAATTCATGGAATGGTAGAGTGTGAAATCATAGAATGGATGGTGTGTGAAGTCAAAGAATTGAAGTTTGTGAAGTCAGAATGGAGATGTGTGAAGTCAGGATGGAGATGAGTGAAGTCACAGAATGGAGGAGTGGGAACTCAGAATGGAGGTGTGTGGTCACAGAACGGAGGTTTGTGCAGTCATAGAATGGAGGTGCCTGAAGTCATAGAATGGATGTTTCTGAAGTGAGAACGAAGGTGTATGAAGTCAAAGAATGGAGGTGTGTGAAGTCAAAATGGAGGTGTGTGAATCATAGAATGGAGGTGTGTGAACTCATAGAATGGAGGTGTGTGAAGTCATGGAATGGAGGTGTGTGAAGTCAAAGAATGGAGGTGTGTGAAGTCAAACAATAAAGGTGTGTGAAGTCACAGAATGGAGGTGTGTGAACTCATAGAATGGAGGTGCATGCAGTCAAAGAATAGAGGTGTGTGAAGTCATGGAATGGAGGCTTGTGAAGTCAGATGGAGTTGTGTGAAGTCATAGAATGGAGGTGTGTGCAGCCAGAATGGAGGGGTGTGACGTCATAGAATGGAGGTGTGTGAAGTCAGAATGGAGGTGTGTGAACTCATAGAATGGAGGTGTGTGAAGTCACAATGCAGGTGTGCGAAGTCATAGAATGGAGGTGTGTGAGGTCATAGAATGGAGGTGTGTGAAGTCACAGAATGGAGGTGTGTGAAGTCATAGAATGGAGGTGTGTGAAGTCACAGAATGGAGGTGTGTGAAGTCATAGAATGGAGGTGTGTGAAGTCATAGAATATAGGTGTGTGAAGTCATAGAGTGGAGGTGTGTGAAGTCAGAGAATGGAGGTGTGTGAAATCACAAAATGGAGGTGTGTGAACTCAGAATGGAGGTGTGTGAAGTCACAGAATGGAGGTGTGTGAAGTCATAGAATATAGGTGTGTGAAGTCATAGAGTGGAGGTGTGTGAAGTCAGAGAATGGAGGTGTGTGAAATCACAAAATGGAGGTGTGTGAACTCAGAATGGAGGTGTGTGAAGTCACAGAATGGAGGTGTGTGAAGTCATAGAATGGAGGTGTGTGAAGTCACACAATGGGGGTGTGTGAAGTCATAGAATGGAGGTGTGTGAAGTCATAGAATGGAGGTGTGTGAAGTCACAGAATGGAGGTGTGTGAAGTCATAGAATGGAGGTGTGTGAAGTCACACAGTGGGGGTGTGTGAAGTCATAGAATGGAGGTGTGTGAAGTCATAGAATGGAGGTGTGTGAAGTCATAGAATGGAGCTGTGTGAAGTCAGAATGGAGCTGTGTGAAGTCATAGAATGGAGGTGAGTGAAGTCAGAATGGCGGTGTGTGAACTCATAGAATGATGGTGTGTGAAGTCACAATGGAGGTGTGTGAAGTCATAGAATGGAGGTTTTTGAATTCACAGAATGGAAGTTTGTGAAGTCATAAAATGGAGGTGTGTGAAGTCAGATTGGAGGTGTGTGAAGTCATAGAATGGAGGTCTGTCAACTCAGAAAGGAGGTGTGTGAAGTCATAGAATGGAGGTGTGTGAAGTCATAGAATGGAGGTGTGTGAAATCATAGAATGGAGTTGTGTGAAGTCACAGAATTGAGGTGTGTGAAGTCAGAATGGAGGTGTGTGAAGTCATAATGTAGGTGTGTGAAGTCACAGAATGGAGGTGTGTGAAGTCAAAGAATGGAGGTGTGTGAAGTCACACAATGGAGGTGTGTGAAGTCATAGAATGGAGGTGTGTGAAGTCACAGAATGGAGGTGTGTGAAGTCACAATGGAGATGTGTGAAGTCGTAGAATGGAGGTGTGTGAAGTCACAATGGAGGTGTGTGAAGTCATAGAATGGACGTGTGTGAAGTCACAGAATGGAGGTGTGTGAAGTCATAGAATGGAGCTGTGTGAAGTCAGATTGGAGGTGTGTGAATTCACAGAATGGAGGTGTGTGAACTCAAAATGGAGGTGTGTGAAGTCACAGAATGGAGGTGAGTGAAGTGATAGAATGGAGGTGTGTGAAATCATAGAATGGATGTGTGTGAAGTCATAATGGAGGTGTGTGAAGTCACAAAGTTGAGGTGTGTGAAGTCAGAGAATGGAGGTTTGTTAAGTCATAGAATGGAGGTGTGTGAAGTCATAGAATGGAGGTGTGTGAAATCATAGAATGGATGTTTGTTAAGTAAGAATGAAGGTGTGTTAAGTCATACAATGGAGGTGTGTGAAGGCACAGAATGGAGGTGTGTGAAGTCATAGAATGGAGCTGTGTGAAGTCAGAATGTAGGTGTGTGAAGTCACAGAATGGAGGTGTGTGAACTCAGAATGGAGGTGTGTGAAGTCACAGAATGGAGGGGTGTGAAGTCATAGAATGGAGGTGTGTGAAGTCACACAATGGGGGTGTGTGAAGTCATAGAATGGAGGTGTGTGAAGTCATAGAATGGAGGTGTGTGAAGTCACAGAATGGAGGTGTTTGACGTCAGAGAATGGAGGTGTGTGAAATCAGAATGGAGGTGAGTGAAGTCAGAATAGATGTGTGCGAAGTCATAGATTGGAGCTGTGTGAAGTCAGAATGGAGCTGTGTGAAGTCATAGAATGGAGGAGAGTGAAGTCAGAATGGCGGTGTGTGAACTCATAGAATGATGGTGTGTGAAGTCACAATGGAGGTGTGTGAAGTCATAGAATGGAGGTTTTTGAAGTCACAGAATGGAACTGTGTGAAGTCATAATATGGAGGTGTGTGAAGTCAGATTGGAGGTGTGTGAAGTCATAGAATGGAGGTGTGTCAACTCAGAAAGGAGGTGTGTGAAGTCATAGAATGGAGGTGTGTGAAGTCATAGAATGGAGGAGGTGTGTGAAATCACAGAATGGAGTTGTGTGAAGTCACAGAATTGAGGTGTGTGAAGTCAGAATGGAGGTGTGTGAAGTCACAATGTAGGTGTGTGAAGTCACAGAATGGAGGTGTGTGAAGTCATAGAATGGAGGTGTGTGAAGTCACAGAATGGAGGTGTGTGAAGTCATATAATGGAGGTGTGTGAAGTCACAGAATGGAGGTGTGTGAAGTCAGAATGGAGTTGTGTGAAGTCATAGAATGGAGGTGTGTGAAGTCACAATGGAGGTGTGTGAAGTCATAGAATGGAGGTGTGTGAAGTCACAGAATGGAGGTGTGTGAAGTCATAGAATGGAGCTGTGTGAAGTCAGATTGGAGGTGTGTGAAGTCACAGAATGGAGGTGTGTGAACTCACAATGGAGGTGTGTGAAGTCACAGAATGGAGGTGTGTGAAGTGATAGAATGGAGGTGTGTGAAGTCATAGAATGGATGTGTGTGAAGTCATAATGGAGGTGTGTGAAGTCACAGAATTGAGGTGTGTGAAGTCACAGAATTGAGGTGTGTGAAGTCATAGAATGGAGGTGTGTGAAGTCATAGAATGGAGGTGTGTGAAATCATAGACTGGATGTTTGTTAAGTAAGAATGAAGGTGTGTTAAGTCATACAATGGAGGTGTGTGAAGGCACAGAATGGAGGTGTGTGAAGACATAGAATGGAGCTGTGTGAAGTCAGAATGGAGGTGTGTGAAGTCACAGAATGGAGGTGTGCCAACTCAGAATGGAGGTGTGTGAAGTCACAGAATGGAGTTGTGTGAACTCATAGAATGGAGGTGCATGCAGTCAAAGAATGGAGGTGTGTGAAGTCATCGAATGGAGGTGTGTGAAGTCATGGAATGGAGGTGTGTGAAGTCAGATGGAGTTGTGTGAAGTCATAGAATGGAGGTGTGTGAAGTCAGAATGGAGGTGTGTGAAGTCATAGAATGGAGGTGTGTGAAGTCACAATGCAGGTGTGCGATGTCATAGAATGGAGGTGTGTGAGGTCATAGAATGGAGGTGTGTGAATTCACAGAATGGAGGTGTGTGAAGTCATAGAATGGAGGTGTGTGAAGTCACAGAATGGAGATTTGTGAAGTCATAGAATGGAGGTGTGTGAAGTCATAGAATTTAGGTGTGTGAAGTCATAGAATGGAGGTGTGTGAAGTCAGAGAATGGAGGTGTGTGAAATCACAAAATGGAGGCGTGTGAACTCAGAATGGAGGTGTATGAAGTCACAGAATGGAGATGTATGAAGTCATAGAATGGAGGTGTGTGAAGTCACACAATGGGGGTGTGTGAAGTCATAGAATGGAGGTGTGTGAAGTCATAGAATGGAGGTGTGTGAAGTCACAGAATGGAGGTGTGTGAAGTCAGAATAGATGTGTGCGAAATCATAGAATGGAGCTGTGTGAAGTCAGAATGGAGCTGTGTGAAGTCATAGAATGGAGGTGAGTGAAGTAAGAATGGCGGTGTGTGAACTCATAGAATGATGGTGTGTGAAGTCACAGAATGGAGGTGTGTGAAGTCATAGAATGGGGGTGTGTGAAGTCAAATTGGAGGTGTGTGAAATCACAGAATGGAGGTGTGACAACTCAGAAATGAGGTGTGTGAAGTCATAGAATGGAGGTGTGTGAATTCATGGAATGGTAGAGTGTGAAATCATAGAATGGAGGTGTGTGAAGTCAAAGAATTGAAGTTTGTGAAGTCAGAATGGAGATGTGTGAAGTCAGGATGGAGATGAGTGAAGTCACAGAATGGAGGAGTGGGAACTCAGAATGGAGGTGTGTGGTCACAGAACGGAGGTTTGTGCAGTCATAGAATGGAGGTGCCTGAAGTCATAGAATGGATGTTTCTGAAGTGAGAACGAAGGTGTATGAAGTCAAAGAATGGAGGTGTGTGAAGTCAAAATGGAGGTGTGTGAATCATAGAATGGAGGTGTGTGAACTCATAGAATGGAGGTGTGTGAAGTCATGGAATGGAGGTGTGTGAAGTCAAAGAATGGAGGTGTGTGAAGTCAAACAATAAAGGTGTGTGAAGTCACAGAATGGAGGTGTGTGAACTCATAGAATGGAGGTGCATGCAGTCAAAGAATAGAGGTGTGTGAAGTCATGGAATGGAGGCTTGTGAAGTCAGATGGAGTTGTGTGAAGTCATAGAATGGAGGTGTGTGCAGCCAGAATGGAGGGGTGTGACGTCATAGAATGGAGGTGTGTGAAGTCAGAATGGAGGTGTGTGAACTCATAGAATGGAGGTGTGTGAAGTCACAATGCAGGTGTGCGAAGTCATAGAATGGAGGTGTGTGAGGTCATAGAATGGAGGTGTGTGAAGTCACAGAATGGAGGTGTGTGAAGTCATAGAATGGAGGTGTGTGAAGTCACAGAATGGAGGTGTGTGAAGTCATAGAATGGAGGTGTGTGAAGTCATAGAATATAGGTGTGTGAAGTCATAGAGTGGAGGTGTGTGAAGTCAGAGAATGGAGGTGTGTGAAATCACAAAATGGAGGTGTGTGAACTCAGAATGGAGGTGTGTGAAGTCACAGAATGGAGGTGTGTGAAGTCATAGAATATAGGTGTGTGAAGTCATAGAGTGGAGGTGTGTGAAGTCAGAGAATGGAGGTGTGTGAAATCACAAAATGGAGGTGTGTGAACTCAGAATGGAGGTGTGTGAAGTCACAGAATGGAGGTGTGTGAAGTCATAGAATGGAGGTGTGTGAAGTCACACAATGGGGGTGTGTGAAGTCATAGAATGGAGGTGTGTGAAGTCATAGAATGGAGGTGTGTGAAGTCACAGAATGGAGGTGTGTGAAGTCATAGAATGGAGGTGTGTGAAGTCACACAGTGGGGGTGTGTGAAGTCATAGAATGGAGGTGTGTGAAGTCATAGAATGGAGGTGTGTGAAGTCATAGAATGGAGCTGTGTGAAGTCAGAATGGAGCTGTGTGAAGTCATAGAATGGAGGTGAGTGAAGTCAGAATGGCGGTGTGTGAACTCATAGAATGATGGTGTGTGAAGTCACAATGGAGGTGTGTGAAGTCATAGAATGGAGGTTTTTGAATTCACAGAATGGAAGTTTGTGAAGTCATAAAATGGAGGTGTGTGAAGTCAGATTGGAGGTGTGTGAAGTCATAGAATGGAGGTCTGTCAACTCAGAAAGGAGGTGTGTGAAGTCATAGAATGGAGGTGTGTGAAGTCATAGAATGGAGGTGTGTGAAATCATAGAATGGAGTTGTGTGAAGTCACAGAATTGAGGTGTGTGAAGTCAGAATGGAGGTGTGTGAAGTCATAATGTAGGTGTGTGAAGTCACAGAATGGAGGTGTGTGAAGTCAAAGAATGGAGGTGTGTGAAGTCACACAATGGAGGTGTGTGAAGTCATAGAATGGAGGTGTGTGAAGTCACAGAATGGAGGTGTGTGAAGTCACAATGGAGATGTGTGAAGTCGTAGAATGGAGGTGTGTGAAGTCACAATGGAGGTGTGTGAAGTCATAGAATGGACGTGTGTGAAGTCACAGAATGGAGGTGTGTGAAGTCATAGAATGGAGCTGTGTGAAGTCAGATTGGAGGTGTGTGAATTCACAGAATGGAGGTGTGTGAACTCAAAATGGAGGTGTGTGAAGTCACAGAATGGAGGTGAGTGAAGTGATAGAATGGAGGTGTGTGAAATCATAGAATGGATGTGTGTGAAGTCATAATGGAGGTGTGTGAAGTCACAAAGTTGAGGTGTGTGAAGTCAGAGAATGGAGGTTTGTTAAGTCATAGAATGGAGGTGTGTGAAGTCATAGAATGGAGGTGTGTGAAATCATAGAATGGATGTTTGTTAAGTAAGAATGAAGGTGTGTTAAGTCATACAATGGAGGTGTGTGAAGGCACAGAATGGAGGTGTGTGAAGTCATAGAATGGAGCTGTGTGAAGTCAGAATGTAGGTGTGTGAAGTCACAGAATGGAGGTGTGTGAACTCAGAATGGAGGTGTGTGAAGTCACAGAATGGAGGGGTGTGAAGTCATAGAATGGAGGTGTGTGAAGTCACACAATGGGGGTGTGTGAAGTCATAGAATGGAGGTGTGTGAAGTCATAGAATGGAGGTGTGTGAAGTCACAGAATGGAGGTGTTTGACGTCAGAGAATGGAGGTGTGTGAAATCAGAATGGAGGTGAGTGAAGTCAGAATAGATGTGTGCGAAGTCATAGATTGGAGCTGTGTGAAGTCAGAATGGAGCTGTGTGAAGTCATAGAATGGAGGAGAGTGAAGTCAGAATGGCGGTGTGTGAACTCATAGAATGATGGTGTGTGAAGTCACAATGGAGGTGTGTGAAGTCATAGAATGGAGGTTTTTGAAGTCACAGAATGGAACTGTGTGAAGTCATAATATGGAGGTGTGTGAAGTCAGATTGGAGGTGTGTGAAGTCATAGAATGGAGGTGTGTCAACTCAGAAAGGAGGTGTGTGAAGTCATAGAATGGAGGTGTGTGAAGTCATAGAATGGAGGAGGTGTGTGAAATCACAGAATGGAGTTGTGTGAAGTCACAGAATTGAGGTGTGTGAAGTCAGAATGGAGGTGTGTGAAGTCACAATGTAGGTGTGTGAAGTCACAGAATGGAGGTGTGTGAAGTCATAGAATGGAGGTGTGTGAAGTCACAGAATGGAGGTGTGTGAAGTCATATAATGGAGGTGTGTGAAGTCACAGAATGGAGGTGTGTGAAGTCAGAATGGAGTTGTGTGAAGTCATAGAATGGAGGTGTGTGAAGTCACAATGGAGGTGTGTGAAGTCATAGAATGGAGGTGTGTGAAGTCACAGAATGGAGGTGTGTGAAGTCATAGAATGGAGCTGTGTGAAGTCAGATTGGAGGTGTGTGAAGTCACAGAATGGAGGTGTGTGAACTCACAATGGAGGTGTGTGAAGTCACAGAATGGAGGTGTGTGAAGTGATAGAATGGAGGTGTGTGAAGTCATAGAATGGATGTGTGTGAAGTCATAATGGAGGTGTGTGAAGTCACAGAATTGAGGTGTGTGAAGTCACAGAATTGAGGTGTGTGAAGTCATAGAATGGAGGTGTGTGAAGTCATAGAATGGAGGTGTGTGAAATCATAGACTGGATGTTTGTTAAGTAAGAATGAAGGTGTGTTAAGTCATACAATGGAGGTGTGTGAAGGCACAGAATGGAGGTGTGTGAAGACATAGAATGGAGCTGTGTGAAGTCAGAATGGAGGTGTGTGAAGTCACAGAATGGAGGTGTGCCAACTCAGAATGGAGGTGTGTGAAGTCACAGAATGGAGGTGTGTGAAGTCATAGAATGGAGGTGTGTGAAATCATAGAATGGAGGTGTGGGAAGTCATAGAATGGAGCTGTGTGAAGTCAGAATGGAGCTGTGTGAAGTCATAGAATGTAGGTGAGTGAAGTCAGAATGGCGGTGTGTGAACTCATAGAATTATGGTGTGTGAAGTCACAATGGAGGTGTGTGAAGTCATAGAATGGAGGTTTTTGAAGTCACAGAATGGAAGTGTGTGAAGTCATAAAATGGAGGTGTGTGAAGTCAGATTGGAGGTGTGTGAAGTCATAGAATGGAGGTGTGTCAACTCAGAAAGGAGGTGTGTGATGTCATAGAATGGAGGTGTGTGAAGTCATAGAATGGAGGAGGTGTGTGAAATAACAGAATGGAGTTGTGTGAAGTCACAGAATTGAGGTGTGTGAAGTCAGAATGGAGGTGTGTGAAGTCACAATGTAGGTGTGTGAAGTCACAGATTGGAGGTGTGTGAAGTCATAGAATGGAGGTGTGTGAAGTCACAGAATGGAGGTGTGTGAAGTCATATAATGGAGGTGTGAGAAGTCACAGAATGGAGGTGTGTGAAGACAGAATGGAGTTGTGTGAAGTCATAGAATGGAGGTGTGTGAAGTCACAATGGACGTGTGTGAAGTCATAGAATGGAGGTGTGTGAAGTCACAGAATGGAGGTGTGTGAAGTCATAGAATGGAGCTGTGTGAAGTCAGATTGGAGGTGTGTGAAGTCACAGAATGGAGATGTGTGAACTCTCAATGGAGGTGTGTGAAGTCACAGAATGGAGGTGTGTGAAGTGATAGAATGGAGGTGTGTGAAGTCATAGAATGGATGTGTGTGAAGTCATAATGGAGGTGTGTGAAGTCACAGAATTGAGGTGTGTGAAGACACAGAATGGAGGTGTGTGAAGTCATAGAATGGAGGTGTGTGAAATCATAGAATGGAGGTGTGTGAAATCATAGACTGGATGTTTGTTAAGTAAGAATGAAGGTGTGTTAAGTCATACAATGGAGGTGTGTGAAGGCACAGAATGGAGGGGTGTGAAGTCATAGAATGGAGCTGTGTGAAGTCAGAATGGAGGTGTGTGAAGTCACACAATGGAGGTGTGCGAACTCAGAATGAAGGTGTGTGAAGTCACAGAATGGAGGGGTGTGAAGTCATAGAATGGAGGTGTGGGAAGTCAGAGAATGGAGCTGTGTGAAGTCAGAATGGAGGTGTGCGAAGTCACAGAATGGAGGTGTGTGAAGTCATTTTATGGAGCTGTGTGAAGTCAGAATGGAGGTGTGTGAAGTCACAGAATGGAGGTGTGAGAACTCAGAATAAAGGTGTGTGAAGTCACAGAATCTAGGGGTGTGAAGTCATAGAATGGAGGTGTGTGAAGTCATAGAATGGAGGTGTGTGAAGTCATAATAGAGGCGTGTGATGTCACAGAATTCAGGTGTGTGAAGTCACAGAATGGAGCTGTGTGAAGTCATAGAATGGAGGTGTGTGAAGTCAGAACGCAGGTGTGTGAACTCAGTTTGGAGGTGTGGGAAGTCACAATGGAGGTGTGTGAAGTTATAGAATGGAGGTGTGTGAAGTCACAGAATGGAGGGGTATGAAGTCAAAGACTGGAGGTGTGTGAAGTCATAGAATGGAGGTGTGTGAACTCATAGAATGGAGGTGTGTGAAGTCATAGAATGGAGGTGTGTGAATTAATAGAATGGAGGTGTGAGAAATCATAGAATGGAGGTGTGTGAAGTCACAGAATGGAGGTGTGTGAAGTCACAGAATGGAGGTGTGTGAAGTCCCAGAATGGAGGTGTGTGAACTCCAATGGAGGTGTCTGAAGTCAAAGAATGGAGGTGTGTGAAGTCATAGATTGGAATTGTGTGAAGTCATAGAATGGAGGTGTGTGAAGTGAGAATTGAGGTGTGTGAAGTCATGGAATTGAGGTGTGTGAACTCAGAATGGAGGTGTGTGAAGTCACAGAATGGAGGTTTGTGAAGTCATAGAATGGAGTTGTGTGAAGTCATAGAATGGATTTTTCTGAAGTAGAATGAAGGTGTGTGAAGTCATAGAATGGAGGTGTGTGAAGTCAAAATGGATGTGTGTGAACTCATAAAATGGAGATGTGTGAAGTGATGGATTGGAGGTGTGCGAAGTCCATGAATATAGGTTGTGAAGTCAAACAATGGTGGTGTGTGAAGTCAAAGAATGCAGGTGTGTTAAGTCAAAGAATGGAAGTGTGTGAAGTCAAAATGGAGGTGTGTGAAGTCACAGAATGGAGGTGTGTGAAGTCACAGAATGAAGGTGTTTGAAGTCAAAATTGTGGTGTGTGAAGTCACAAATTGAGGAGTCTGAAGTCAGAATGCAGCTGTGTGAAGCCATATAATGGTGGTGTGTGAAGTCAGAATGGAGGTGTGTGAACTCATAGAATGTAGTGTGTGAAGTCACAATGGGGGTGTGTGAAGTCATAGCATGGGGGTGTGTGAAGTCAAATTGGAGGTGTGTGAAATCACAGAATGGAGGTGTGTCAACTCAGAAATGAGGTGTGTTAAGTCGTAGAATGGAGGTGTGTGAATTCATAGAATGGAAGATTGTGAAATCATAGAATGGAGGTGTGTGAAGTCAAAGAATTGAGGTTTGTGAAGTCAGAATGCAGGTGTGTGAAGTCAGGATGGAGGTGGGTGAAGTCACAGAATGGAGGTGTGGGAACCCAGATTGGAGGTGTGTGGTCACAGAACGGAGGTTTGTGAAGTCATAGAATGGAGGTGCCTGAAGTCATAGAATGGATGTTTCTGAAGTGAGAACGAAGGTGTATGAAGTCAAAGAATGGAGGTGTGTGAAGTCAAAATCGAGGTGTGTGAATCATAGAATGGAGGTGTGTGAACTCATAGAATGGAGGTTTGTGAAGTCATGGAATGGAGGTGTGTGAAGTCAAGGAATGGAGGTGTGTGAAGTCAAACAATAAAGGTGTGTGAAGTCAGAGAATGGAGTTGTGTGAACTCATAGAATGGAGGTGCATGCAGTCAAAGAATGGAGGTGTGTGAAGTCATCGAATGGAGGTGTGTGAAGTCATGGAATGGAGGTGTGTGAAGTCAGAATGGAGGTGTGTGAAGTCATAGAATGGAGGTGTGTGAAGTCACAATGCAGGTGTGCGATGTCATAGAATGGAGGTGTGTGAGGTCATAGAATGGAGGTGTGTGAATTCACAGAATGGAGGTGTGTGAAGTCATAGAATGGAGGTGTGTGAAGTCACAGAATGGAGATGTGTGAAGTCATAGAATGGAGGTGTGTGAAGTCATAGAATTTAGGTGTGTGAAGTCATAGAATGGAGGTGTGTGAAGTCAGAGAATGGAGGTGTGTGAAATCACAAAATGGAGGCGGGTGAACTCAGAATGGAGGTGTATGAAGTCACAGAATGGAGATGTATGAAGTCATAGAATGGAGGTGTGTGAAGTCACACAATGGGGGTGTGTGAAGTCATAGAATGGAGGTGTGTGAAGTCATAGAATGGAGGTGTGTTAAGTCACAGAATGGAGGTGTGTGAAGTCAGAATAGATGTGTGCGAAATCATAGAATGGAGCTGTGTGAAGTCAGAATGGAGCTGTGTGATGTCATAGAATGGAGGTGAGTGAAGTAAGAATGGCGGTGTGTGAACTCATAGAATGATGGTGTGTGAAGTCACAATGGAGGTGTGTGAAGTCATAGAATGGAGGTTTCTGAAGTCACAGAATGGAGTTGTGTGAAGTCATAGAATGGGGGTGTGTGAAGTCAAATTGGAGGTGTGTGAAATCACAGAATGGAGGTGTGACAACTCAGAAATGAGGTGTGTGAATTCATGGAATGGTAGAGTGTGAAATCATAGAATGGAGGTGTGTGAAGTCAAAGAATTGAAGTTTGTGAAGTCAGAATGGAGGTGTGTGAAGTCAGGATGGAGATGAGTGAAGTCACAGAATGGAGGAGTGGGAACTCAGAATGGAGGTGTGTGGTCACAGAACGGAGGTTTGTGCAGTCATAGAATGGAGGTGCCTGAAGTCATAGAATGGATGTTTCTGAAGTGAGAACGAAGGTGTATGAAGTCAAAGAATGGAGGTGTGTGAAGTCAAAATGGAGGTGTGTGAATCATAGAATGGAGGTGTGTGAACTCATAGAATGGAGGTGTGTGAAGTCATGGAATGGAGGTGTGTGAAGTCAAAGAATGGAGGTGTGTGAAGTCAAACAATAAAGGTGTGTGAAGTCACAGAATGGAGGTGTGTGAACTCATAGAATGGAGGTGCATGCAGTCAAAGAATAGAGGTGTGTGAAGTCATGGAATGGAGGTTTGTGAAGTCAGATGGAGTTGTGTGAAGTCATAGAATGGAGGTGTGTGCAGCCAGAATGGAGGGGTGTGACGTCATAGAATGGAGGTGTGTGAAGTCAGAATGGAGGTGTGTGAACTCATAGAATGGAGGTGTGTGAAGTCACAATGCAGGTGTGCGAAGTCATAGAATGGAGGTGTGTGAAGTCACAGAATGGAGGTGTGTGAAGTCATAGAATGGAGGTGTGTGAAGTCATAGAATATAGGTGTGTGAAGTCATAGAGTGGAGGTGTGTGAAGTCAGAGAATGGAGGTGTGTGAAATCACAAAATGGAGGTGTGTGAACTCAGAATGGAGGTGTGTGAAGTCACAGAATGGAGGTGTGTGAAGTCATAGAATGGAGGTGTGTGAAGTCACACAATGGGGGTGTGTGAAGTCATAGAATGGAGGTGTGTGAAGTCATAGAATGGAGGTGTGTGAAGTCACAGAATGGAGGTGTGTGAAGTCATAAAATGGAGGTGTGTGAAGTCACACAGTGGGGGTGTGTGAAGTCATAGAATGGAGGTGTGTGAAGTCATAGAATGGAGGTGTGGGAAGTCATAGAATGGAGCTGTGTGAAGTCAGAATGGAGCTGTGTGAAGTCATAGAATGGAGGTGAGTGAAGTCAGAATGGCGGTGTGTGAACTCATAGAATGATGGTGTGTGAAGTCACAATGGAGGTGTGTGAAGTCATAGAATGGAGGTTTTTGAATTCACAGAATGGAAGTTTGTGAAGTCATAAAATGGAGGTGTGTGAAGTCAGATTGGAGGTGTGTGAAGTCATAGAATGGAGGTCTGTCAACTCAGAAAGGAGGTGTGTGAAGTCATAGAATGGAGGTGTGTGAAGTCATAGAATGGAGGTGTGTGAAATCATAGAATGGAGTTATGTGAAGTCACAGAATTGAGGTGTGTGAAGTCAGAATGGAGGTGTGTGAAGTCATAATGTAGGTGTGTGAAGTCACAGAATGGAGGTGTGTGAAGTCAAAGAATGGAGGTGTGTGAAGTCACACAATGGAGGTGTGTGAAGTCATAGAATGGAGGTGTGTGAAGTCACAGAATGGAGGTGTGTGAAGTCACAATGGAGATGTGTGAAGTCGTAGAATGGAGGTGTGTGAAGTCACAATGGAGGTGTGTGAAGTCATAGAATGGACGTGTGTGAAGTCACAGAATGGAGGTGTGTGAAGTCATAGAATGGAGCTGTGTGAAGTCAGATTGGAGGTGTGTGAAGTCACAGAATGGAGGTGTGTGAACTCAAAATGGAGGTGTGTGAAGTCACAGAATGGAGGTGAGTGAAGTGATAGAATGGAGGTGTGTGAAATCATAGAATGGGTGTGTGTGAAGTCATAATGGAGGTGTGTGAAGTCACAAAGTTGAGGTGTGTGAAGTCAGAGAATGGAGGTTTGTTAAGTCATAGAATGGAGGTGTGTGAAGTCATAGAATGGAGGTGTGTGAAATCATAGAATGGATGTTTGCTAAGTAAGAATGAAGGTGTGTTAAGTCATACAATGGAGGTGTGTGAAGGCACAGAATGGAGGTGTGTGAAGTCATAGAATGGAGCTGTGTGAAGTCAGAATGTAGGTGTGTGAAGTCACAGAATGGAGGTGTGCGAACTCAGAATGGAGGTGTGTGAAGTCACAGAATGGAGGGGTGTGAAGTCATAGAATGGAGGTGTGTGAAGTCACACAATGGGGGTGTGTGAAGTCATAGAATGGAGGTGTGTGAAGTCATAGAATGGAGGTGTGTGAAGTCACAGAATGGAGGTGTTTGACGTCAGAGAATGGAGGTGTGTGAAATCAGAATGGAGGTGAGTGAAGTCAGAATAGATGTGTGCGAAGTCATAGATTGGAGCTGTGTGAAGTCAGAATGGAGCTGTGTGAAGTCATAGAATGGAGGAGAGTGAAGTCAGAATGGCGGTGTGTGAACTCATAGAATGATGGTGTGTGAAGTCACAATGGAGGTGTGTGAAGTCATAGAATGGAGGTTTTTGAAGTCACAGAATGGAACTGTGTGAAGTCATAATATGGAGGTGTGTGAAGTCAGATTGGAGGTGTGTGAAGTCATAGAATGGAGGTGTGTCAACTCAGAAAGGAGGTGTGTGAAGTCATAGAATGGAGGTGTGTGAAGTCATAGAATGGAGGAGGTGTGTGAAATCACAGAATGGAGTTGTGTGAAGTCACAGAATTGAGGTGTGTGAAGTCAGAATGGAGGTGTGTGAAGTCACAATGTAGGTGTGTGAAGTCACAGAATGGAGGTGTGTGAAGTCATAGAATGGAGGTGTGTGAAGTCACAGAATGGAGGTGTGTGAAGTCATATAATGGAGCTGTGTGAAGTCACAGAATGGAGGTGTGTGAAGTCAGAATGGAGTTGTGTGAAGTCATAGAATGGAGGTGTGTGAAGTCACAATGGAGGTGTGTGAAGTCATAGAATGGAGGTGTGTGAAGTCACAGAATGGAGGTGTGTGAAGTCATAGAATGGAGCTGTGTGAAGTCAGATTGGAGGTGTGTGAAGTCACAGAATGGAGGTGTGTGAACTCACAATGGAGGTGTGTGAAGTCACAGAATGGAGGTGTGTGAAGTGATAGAATGGAGGTGTGTGAAGTCATAGAATGGATGTGTGTGAAGTCATAATGGAGGTGTGTGAAGTCACAGAATTGAGGTGTGTGAAGTCACAGAATTGATGTGTGTGAAGTCATAGAATGGAGGTGTGTGAAGTCATAGAATGGAGGTGTGTGAAATCATAGACTGGATGTTTGTTAAGTAAGAATGAAGGTGTGTTAAGTCATACAATGGAGGTGTGTGAAGGCACAGAATGGAGGTGTGTGAAGACATAGAATGGAGCTGTGTGAAGTCAGAATGGAGGTGTGTGAAGTCACAGAATGGAGGTGTGCCAACTCAGAATGGAGGTGTGTGAAGTCACAGAATGGAGGTGTGTGAAGTCATAGAATGGAGGTGTGTGAAATTATAGAATGGAGGTGTGGGAAGTCATAGAATGGAGCTGTGTGAAGTCAGAATGGAGCTGTGTGAAGTCATAGAATGTAGGTGAGTGAAGTCAGAATGGCGGTGTGTGAACTCATAGAATGATGGTGTGTGAAGTCACAATGGAGGTGTGTGAAGTCATAGAATGGAGATTTTTGAAGTCACAGAATGGAAGTGTGTGAAGTCATAAAATGGAGGTGTGTGAAGTCAGATTGGAGGTGTGTGAAGTCATAGAATGGAGGTGTGTCAACTCAGAAAGGAGGTGTGTGATGTCATAGAATGGAGGTGTGTGAAGTCATAGAATGGAGGAGGTGTGTGAAATAACAGAATGGAGTTGTGTGAAGTCACAGAATGGAGGTGTGTGAAGTCAGAATGGAGGTGTGTGAAGTCACAATGTAGGTGTGTGAAGTCACAGATTGGAGGTGTGTGAAGTCATAGAATGGAGGTGTGTGAAGTCACAGAATGGAGGTGTGTGAAGTCATATAATGGAGGTGTGAGAAGTCACAGAATGGAGGTGTGTGAAGACAGAATGGAGTTGTGTGAAGTCATAGAATGGAGGTGTGTGAAGTCACAATGGACGTGTGTGAAGTCATAGAATGGAGGTGTGTGAAGTCACAGAATGGAGGTGTGTGAAGTCATAGAATGGAGCTGTGTGAAGTCAGATTGGAGGTGTGTGAAGTCACAGAATGGAGATGTGTGAACTCACAATGGAGGTGTGTGAAGTCACAGAATGGAGGTGTGTGAAGTGATAGAATGGAGGTGTGTGAAGTCATAGAATGGATGTGTGTGAAGTCATAATGGAGGTGTGTGAAGTCACAGAATTGAGGTGTGTGAAGTCACAGAATGGAGGTGTGTGAAGTCATAGAATGGAGGTGTGTGAAATCATAGAATGGAGGTGTGTGAAATCATAGACTGGATGTTTGTTAAGTAAGAATGAAGGTGTGTTAAGTCATACAATGGAGGTGTGTGAAGGCACAGAATGGAGGGGTGTGAAGTCATAGAATGGAGCTGTGTGAAGTCAGAATGGAGGTGTGTGAAGTCACACAATGGAGGGGTGCGAACTCAGAATGGAGGTGTGTGAAGTCACAGAATGGAGGTGTGTGAAGTCATAGAATGGAGGTGTGTGAAATCATAGAATGGAGGTGTGGGAAGTCAGAGAATGGAGCTGTGTGAAGTCAGAATGGAGGTGTGCGAAGTCACAGAATGGAGGTGTGAGAACTCAGAATAAAGGTGTGTGAAGGCACAGAATCTAGGTGTGTGAAGTCATAGAATGGAGGTGTGTGAAGTCATAGAATGGAGGTGTGTGAAGTCATAATAGAGGCGTGTGAGGTCACAGAATTCAGGTGTGTGAAGTCACAGAATGGAGCTGTGTGAAGTCATAGAATGGAGGTGTGTGAAGTCAGAACGGAGGTGTGTGAACTCAGTTTGGAGGTGTGGGAAGTCACAATGGAGGTGTGTGAAGTTATAGAATGGAGGTGTGTGAAGTCACAGAATGGAGGGGTATGAAGTCAAAGACTGGAGGTGTGTGAAGTCATAGAATGGAGGTGTGTGAACTCATAGAATGGAGGTGTGTGAAGTCATAGAATGGAGGTGTGTGAATTAATAGAATGGAGGTGTGAGAAATCATAGAATGGAGGTGTGTGAAGACACAGAATGGAGGTGTGTGAAGTCACAGAATGGAGGTGTGTGAAGTCCCAGAATGGAGGTGTGTGAACTCCAATGGAGGTGTCTGAAGTCAAAGAATGGAGGTGTGTGAAGTCATAGATTGGAGTTGTGTGAAGTCATAGAATGGAGGTGTGTGAAGTGAGAATTGAGGTGTGTGAAGTCATGGAATTGAGGTGTGTGAACTCAGAATGGAGGTGTGTGAAGTCACAGAATGGAGGTTTGTGAAGTCATAGAATGGAGTTGTGTGAAGTCATAGAATGGATTTTTCTGAAGTAGAATGAAGGTGTGTGAAGTCATAGAATGGAGGTGTGTGAAGTCAAAATGGATGTGTGTGAACTCATAAAATGGAGATGTGTGAAGTGATGGATTGGAGGTGTGCGAAGTCCAAGAATATAGGTTGTGAAGTCAAACAATGGTGGTGTGTGAAGTCAAAGAATGCAGGTGTGTTAAGTCAAAGAATGGAAGTGTGTGAAGTCAAAATGGAGGTGTGTGAAGTCACAGAATGGAGGTGTGTGAAGTCACAGAATGAAGGTGTTTGAAGTCAAAATTGTGGTGTGTGAAGTCACAAATTGAGGAGTCTGAAGTCAGAATGCAGCTGTGTGAAGCCATATAATGGTGGTGTGTGAAGTCAGAATGGAGGTGTGTGAACTCATAGAATGTAGTGTGTGAAGTCACAGTGGGGGTGTGTGAAGTCATAGCATGGGGGTGTGTGAAGTCAAATTGGAGGTGTGTGAAATCACAGAATGGAGGTGTGTCAACTCAGAAATGAGGTGTGTTAAGTCGTAGAATGGAGGTGTGTGAATTCATAGAATGAAGATTGTGAAATCATAGAATGGAGGTGTGTGAAGTCAAAGAATTGAGGTTTGTGAAGTCAGAATGGAGGTGTGTGAAGTCAGGATGGAGGTGGGTGAAGTCACAGAATGGAGGTGTGGGAACCCAGAATGGAGGTGTGTGGTCACAGAACGGAGGTTTGTGAAGTCATAGAATGGAGGTGCCTGAAGTCATAGAATGGATGTTTCTGAAGTGAGAACGAAGGTGTATGAAGTCAAAGAATGGAGGTGTGTGAAGTCAAAAACGAGGTGTGTGAATCATAGAATGGAGGTGCATGCAGTCAAAGAATGGAGGTGTGTGAAGTCATCGAATGGAGGTGTGTGAAGTCATGGAATGGAGGTGTGTGAAGTCAGATGGAGTTGTGTGAAGTCATAGAATGGAGGTGTGTGAAGTCAGAATGGAGGTGTGTGAAGTCATAGAATGGAGGTGTGTGAAGTCACAATGCAGGTGTGCGATGTCATAGAATGGAGGTGTGTGAGGTCATAGAATGGAGGTGTGTGAATTCACAGAATGGAGGTGTGTGAAGTCATAGAATGGAGGTGTGTGAAGTCACAGAATGGAGATGTGTGAAGTCATAGAATGGAGGTGTGTGAAGTCATAGAATTTAGGTGTGTGAAGTCATAGAATGGAGGTGTGTGAAGTCAGAGAATGGAGGTGTGTGAAATCACAAAATGGAGGCGTGTGAACTCAGAATGGAGGTGTATGAAGTCACAGAATGGAGATGTACGAAGTCATAGAATGGAGGTGTGTGAAGTCACACAATGGGGGTGTGTGAAGTCATAGAATGGAGGTGTGTGAAGTCATAGAATGGAGGTGTGTGAAGTCACAGAATGGAGGTGTGTGAAGTCAGAATAGATGTGTGCGAAATCATAGAATGGAGCTGTGTGAAGTCAGAATGGAGCTGTGTGAAGTCATAGAATGGAGGTGAGTGAAGTAAGAATGGCGGTGTGTGAACTCATAGAATGATGGTGTGTGAAGTCACAATGGAGGTGTGTGAAGTCATAGAATGGAGGTTTCTGAAGTCACAGAATGGAGGTGTGTGAAGTCATAGAATGGGGGTGTGTGAAGTCAAATTGGAGGTGTGTGAAATCACAGAATGGAGGTGTGACAACTCAGAAATGAGGTGTGTGAAGTCATAGAATGGAGGTGTGTGAATTCATGGAATGGTAGAGTGTGAAATCATAGAATGGAGGTGTGTGAAGTCAAAGAATTGAAGTTTGTGAAGTCAGAATGGAGGTGTGTGAAGTCAGGATGGAGATGAGTGAAGTCACAGAATGGAGGAGTGGGAAATCAGAATGGAGGTGTGTGGTCACAGAACGGAGGTTTGTGCAGTCATAGAATGGAGGTGCCTGAAGTCATAGAATGGATGTTTCTGAAGTGAGAACGAAGGTGTATGAAGTCAAAGAATGGAGGTGTGTGAAGTCAAAATGGAGGTGTGTGAATCATAGAATGGAGGTGTGTGAACACATAGAATGGAGGTGTGTGAAGTCATGGAATGGAGGTGCATGCAGTCAAACAATGGAGGTGTGTGAAGTCATCGAATGGAGGTGTGTGAAGTCATGGAATGGAGGTGTGTGAAGTCAGATGGAGTTGTGTGAAGTCATAGAATGGAGGTGTGTGAAGTCAGAATGGAGGTGTGTGAAGTCATAGAATGGAGGTGTGTGAAGTCAGAATGCAGGTGTGCGAAGTCATAGAATGGAGGTGTGTGAGGTCATAGAATGGAGGTGTGTGAAGTCATAGAATGGAGGTGTGTGAAGTTATAGAATGGAGCTGTGTGAAGTCAGAATGGAGCTGTGTGAAGTCATAGAATGGAGGTGAGTGAAGTCAGAATGGCGGTGTGTGAACTCATAGAATGATGGTGTGTGAAGTCACAATGGAGGTGTGTGAAGTCATAGAATGGAGGTTTTTGAAGTCACAGAATGGAGGTTTGTGAAGTCGTAGAATGGAGGTGTGTGAAGTCAGATTGGAGGTGTGTGAAGTCATAGAATGGAGGTGTGTCAACTCAGAAAGGAGGTGTGTGAAGTCATAGAATGGAGGTGTGTGAAGTCATAGAATGGAGGGGTGTGAAATCATAGAATGGAGCTGTGTGAAGTCACAGAATTGAGGTGTGTGCAGTCAGAATGGAGGTGTGTGAAGTCAGACTGGAGGTGTGTGAAGTCATAGAATGGAGGTGTGTGAATTCAGAATGCATTTGTGTGAACTCATAGAATGGAGGTCTGTGAAATCACAATGTAGGTGTGTGAAGTCACAGAATGGAGGTGTGTGAAGTCAGAGAATGGAGGTGTGTGAAATCACAAAATGGAGGCGTGTGAACTCAGAATGGAGGTGTATGAAGTCACAGAATGGAGATGTATGAAGTCATAGAATGGAGGTGTGTGAAGTCACACAATGGGGGTGTGTGAAGTCATAGAATGGAGGTGTGTGAAGTCATAGAATGGAGGTGTGTGAAGTCACAGAATGGAGGTGTTTGACGTCAGAGAATGGAGGTGTGTGAAATCAGAATGGAGGTGAGTGAAGTCAGAATAGATGTGTGCGAAGTCATAGAATGGAGCTGTGTGAAGTCAGAATGGAGCTGTGTGAAGTCATAGAATGGAGGAGAGTGAAGTCAGAATGGCGGTGTGTGAACTCATAGAATGATGGTGTGTGAAGTCACAATGGAGGTGTGTGAAGTCATAGAATGGAGGTTTTTGAAGTCACAGAATGGAACTGTGTGAAGTCATAATATGGAGGTGTGTGAAGTCAGATTGGAGGTGTGTGAAGTCATAGAATGGAGGTGTGTCAACTCAGAAAGGAGGTGTGTGAAGTCATAGAATGGAGGTGTGTGAAGTCATAGAATGGAGGAGGTGTGTGAAATCACAGAATGGAGTTGTGTGAAGTCCCAGAATTGAGGTGTGTGAAGTCAGAATGGAGGTGTGTGAAGTCACAATGTAGGTGTGTGAAGTCACAGAATGGAGGTGTGTGAAGTCATAGAATGGAGGTGTGTGAAGTCACAGAATGGAGGTGTGTGAAGTCATACAATGGAGGTGTGTGAAGTCACAGAATGGAGGTGTGTGAAGTCAGAATGGAGTTGTGTGAAGTCATAGAATGGAGGTGTGTGAAGTCACAATGGAGGTGTGTGAAGTCATAGAATGGAGGTGTGTGAAGTCACAGAATGGAGGTGTGTGAAGTCATAGAATGGAGCTGTGTGAAGTCAGATTGGAGGTGTGTGAAGTCACAGAATGGAGGTGTGTGAACTCACAATGGAGGTGTGTGAAGTCACAGAATGGAGGTGTGTGAAGTGATAGAATGGAGGTGTGTGAAGTCATAGAATGGATGTGTGTGAAGTCATAATGGAGGTGTGTGAAGTCACAGAATTGAGGTGTGTGAAGTCACAGAATGGAGGTGTGTGAAGTCATAGAATGGAGGTGTGTGAAGTCATAAAATGGAGGTGTGTGAAATCATAGACTGGATGTTTGTTAAGTAAGAATGAAGGTGTGTGAAGTCACAGAATGGAGGTGTGTGAAGGCACAGAATGGAGGTGTGTGAAGACATAGAATGGAGCTGTGTGAAGTCAGAATGGAGGTGTGTGAAGTCACAGAATGGAGGTGTGCCAACTCAGAATGGAGGTGTGTGAAGTCACAGAATGGAGGTGTGTGAAGTCATAGAATGGAGGTGTGAGAAATCATAGAATGGAGGTGTGGGAAGTCATAGAATGGAGCTGTGTGAAGTCAGAATGGAGCTGTGTGAAGTCATAGAATGTAGGTGAGTGAAGTCAGAATGGCGGTGTGTGAACTCATAGAATGATGGTGTGTGAAGTCACAATGGAGGTGTGTGAAGTCATAGAATGGAGGTTTTTGAAGTCACAGAATGGAAGTGTGTGAAGTCATAAAATGGAGGTGTGTGAAGTCAGATTGGAGGTGTGTGAAGTCATAGAATGGAGGTGTGTCAACTCAGAAAGGAGGTGTGTGATGTCATAGAATGGAGGTGTGTGAAGTCATAGAATGGAGGAGGTGTGTGAAATAACAGAATGGAGTTGTGTGAAGTCACAGAATTGAGGTGTGTGAAGTCAGAATGGAGGTGTGTGAAGTCACAATGTAGGTGTGTGAAGTCACAGATTGGAGGTGTGTGAAGTCATAGAATGGAGGTGTGTGAAGTCACAGAATGGAGGTGTGTGAAGTCATATAATGGAGGTGTGAGAAGTCACAGAATGGAGGTGTGTGAAGACAGAATGGAGTTGTGTGAAGTCATAGAATGGAGGTGTGTGAAGTCACAATGGACGTGTGTGAAGTCATAGAATGGAGGTGTGTGAAGTCACAGAATGGAGGTGTGTGAAGTCATAGAATGGAGCTGTGTGAAGTCAGATTGGAGGTGTGTGAAGTCACAGAATGGAGATGTGTGAACTCACAATGGAGGTGTGTGAAGTCACAGAATGGAGGTGTGTGAAGTGATAGAATGGAGGTGTGTGAAGTCATAGAATGGATGTGTGTGAAGTCATAATGGAGGTGTGTGAAGTCACAGAATTGAGGTGTGTGAAGACACAGAATGGAGGTGTGTGAACTCATAGAATGGAGGTTTGTGAAGTCATGGAATGGAGGTGTGTGAAGTCAAGGAATGGAGGTGTGTGAAGTCAAACAATAAAGGTGTGTGAAGTCAGAGAATGGAGTTGTGTGAACTCATAGAATGGAGGTGCATGCAGTCAAAGAATGGAGGTGTGTGAAGTCATCGAATGGAGGTGTGTGAAGTCATGGAATGGAGGTGTGTGAAGTCAGATGGAGTTGTGTGAAGTCTTAGAATGGAGGTGTGTGAAGTCGTAATGGAGGTGTGTGAAGTCATAGAATGGAGGTGTGTGAAGTCACAATGCAGGTGTGCGATGTCATAGAATGGAGGTGTGTGAGGTCATAGAATGGAGGTGTGTGAATTCACAGAATGGAGGTGTGTGAAGTCATAGAATGGAGGTGTGTGAAGTCACAGAATGGAGATGTGTGAAGTCATAGAATGGAGGTGTGTGAAGTCATAGAATTTAGGTGTGTGAAGTCATAGAATGGAGGTGTGTGAAGTCAGAGAATGGAGGTGTGTGAAATCACAAAATGGAGGCGTGTGAACTCAGAATGGAGGTGTATGAAGTCACAGAATGGAGATGTATGAAGTCATAGAATGGAGGTGTGTGAAGTCACACAATGGGGGTGTGTGAAGTCATAGAATGGAGGTGTGTGAAGTCATAGAATGGAGGTGTGTGAAGTCACAGAATGGAGGTGTGTGAAGTCAGAATAGATGTGTGCGAAATCATAGAATGGAGCTGTGTGAAGTCAGAATGGAGCTGTGTGAAGTCATAGAATGGAGGTGAGTGAAGTAAGAATGGCGGTGTGTGAACTCATAGAATGATGGTGTGTGAAGTCACAATGGAGGTGTGTGAAGTCATAGAATGGAGGTTTCTGAAGTCACAGAATGGAGGTGTGTGAAGTCATAGAATGGGGGTGTGTGAAGTCAAATTGGAGGTGTGTGAAATCACAGAATGGAGGTGTGACAATTCAGAAATGAGGTGTGTGAATTCATGGAATGGTAGAGTGTGAAATCATAGAATGGAGGTGTGTGAAGTCAAAGAATTGAAGTTTGTGAAGTCAGAATGGAGGTGTGTGAAGTCAGGATGGAGATGAGTGAAGTCACAGAATGGAGGAGTGGGAACTCAGAATGGAGGTGTGTGGACACAGAACGGAGGTTTGTGCAGTCATAGAATGGAGGTGCCTGAAGTCATAGAATGGATGTTTCTGAAGTGAGAACGAAGGTGTATGAAGTCAAAGAATGGAGGTGTGTGAAGTCAAAATGGAGGTGTGTGAATCATAGAATGGAGGTGTGTGAACTCATAGAATGGAGGTGTGTGAAGTCATGGAATGGAGGTGTGTGAAGTCAAAGAATGGAGGTGTGTGAAGTCAAACAATAAAGGTGTGTGAAGTCACAGAATGGAGGTGTGTGAACTCATAGAATGGAGGTGCATGCAGTCAAAGAATAGAGGTGTGTGAAGTCATGGAATGGAGGTTTGTGAAGTCAGATGGAGTTGTGTGAAGTCATAGAATGGAGGTGTGTGCAGCCAGAATGGAGGGGTGTGACGTCATAGAATGGAGGTGTGTGAAGTCAGAATGGAGGTGTGTGAACTCATAGAATGGAGGTGTGTGAAGTCACAATGCAGGTGTGCGAAGTCATAGAATGGAGGTGTGTGAGGTCATAGAATGGAGGTGTGTGAAGTCACAGAATGGAGGTGTGTGAAGTCATAGAATGGAGGTGTGTGAAGTCACAGAATGGAGGTGTGTGAAGTCATAGAATGGAGGTGTGTGAAGTCATAGAATATAGGTGTGTGAAGTCATAGAGTGGAGGTGTGTGAAGTCAGAGAATGGAGGTGTGTGAAATCACAAAATGGAGGTGTGTGAACTCAGAATGGAGGTGTGTGAAGTCACAGAATGGAGGTGTGTGAAGTCATAGAATGGAGGTGTGTGAAGTCACACAATGGGGGTGTGTGAAGTCATAGAATGGAGGTGTGTGAAGTCATAGAATGGAGGTGTGTGAAGTCACAGAATGGAGGTGTGTGAAGTCATAGAATGGAGGTGTGTGAAGTCACACAGTGGGGGTGTGTGAAGTCATAGAATGGAAGTGTGTGAAGTCATAGAATGGAGGTGTTGGAAGTCATAGAATGGAGCTGTGTGAAGTCAGAATGGAGCTGTGTGAAGTCATAGAATGGAGGTGAGTGAAGTCAGAATGGCGGTGTGTGAACTCATAGAATGATGGTGTGTGAAGTCACAATGGAGGTGTGTGAAGTCATAGAATGGAGGTTTTTGAATTCACAGAATGGAAGTTTGTGAAGTCATAAAATGGAGGTGTGTGAAGTCAGATTGGAGGTGTGTGAAGTCATAGAATGGAGGTCTGTCAACTCAGAAAGGAGGTGTGTGAAGTCATAGAATGGAGGTGTGTGAAGTCATAGAATGGAGGTGTGTGAAATCATAGAATGGAGTTGTGTGAAGTCACAGAATTGAGGTGTGTGAAGTCAGAATGGAGGTGTGTGAAGTCATAATGTAGGTGTGTGAAGTCACAGAATGGAGGTGTGTGAAGTCAAAGAATGGAGGTGTGTGAAGTCACACAATGGAGGTGTGTGAAGTCATAGAATGGAGGTGTGTGAAGTCACAGAATGGAGGTGTGTGAAGTCACAATGGAGATGTGTGAAGTCGTAGAATGGAGGTGTGTGAAGTCACAATGGAGGTGTGTGAAGTCATAGAATGGACGTGTGTGAAGTCACAGAATGGAGGTGTGTGAAGTCATAGAATGGAGCTGTGTGAAGTCAGATTGGAGGTGTGTGAAGTCACAGAATGGAGGTGTGTGAACTCAAAATGGAGGTGTGTGAAGTCACAGAATGGAGGTGAGTGAAGTGATAGAATGGAGGTGTGTGAAATCATAGAATGGATGTGTGTGAAGTCATAATGGAGGTGTGTGAAGTCACAAAGTTGAGGTGTGTGAAGTCAGAGAATGGAGGTTTGTTAAGTCATAGAATGGAGGTGTGTGAAGTCATAGAATGGAGGTGTGTGAAATCATAGAATGGATGTTTGTTAAGTAAGAATGAAGGTGTGTTAAGTCATACAATGGAGGTGTGTGAAGGCACAGAATGGAGGTGTGTGAAGTCATAGAATGGAGCTGTGTGAAGTCAGAATGTAGGTGTGTGAAGTCACAGAATGGAGGTGTGCGAACTCAGAATGGAGGTGTGTGAAGTCACAGAATGGAGGGGTGTGAAGTCATAGAATGGAGGTGTGTGAAGTCACACAATGGGGGTGTGTGAAGTCATAGAATGGAGGTGTGTGAAGTCATAGAATGGAGGTGTGTGAAGTCACAGAATGGAGGTGTTTGACGTCAGAGAATGGAGGTGTGTGAAATCAGAATGGAGGTGAGTGAAGTCAGAATAGATGTGTGCGAAGTCATAGATTGGAGCTGTGTGAAGTCAGAATGGAGCTGTGTGAAGTCATAGAATGGAGGAGAGTGAAGTCAGAATGGCGGTGTGTGAACTCATAGAATGATGGTGTGTGAAGTCACAATGGAGGTATGTGAAGTCATAGAATGGAGGTTTTTGAAGTCACAGAATGGAACTGTGTGAAGTCATAATATGGAGGTGTGTGAAGTCAGATTGGAGGTGTGTGAAGTCATAGAATGGAGGTGTGTCAACTCAGAAAGGAGGTGTGTGAAGTCATAGAATGGAGGTGTGTGAAGTCATAGAATGGAGGAGGTGTGTGAAATCACAGAATGGATTTGTGTGAAGTCACAGAATTGAGGTGTGTGAAGTCAGAATGGAGGTGTGTGAAGTCACAATGTAGGTGTGTGAAGTCACAGAACGGAGGTGTGTGAAGTCATAGAATGGAGGTGTGTGAAGTCACAGAATGGAGGTGTGTGAAGTCATATAATGGAGGTGTGTGAAGTCACAGAATGGAGGTGTGTGAAGTCAGAATGGAGTTGTGTGAAGTCATAGAATGGAGGTGTGTGAAGTCACAATGGAGGTGTGTGAAGTCATAGAATGGAGGTGTGTGAAGTCACAGAATGGAGGTGTGTGAAGTCATAGAATGGAGCTGTGTGAAGTCAGATTGGAGGTGTGTGAAGTCACAGAATGGAGGTGTGTGAACTCACAATGGAGGTGTGTGAAGTCACAGAATGGAGGTGTGTGAAGTGATAGAATGGAGGTGTGTGAAGTCATAGAATGGATGTGTGTGAAGTCATAATGGAGGTGTGTGAAGTCACAGAATTGAGGTGTGTGAAGTCACAGAATTGATGTGTGTGAAGTCATAGATGGAGGTGTGTGAAGTCATAGAATGGAGGTGTGTGAAATCATAGACTGGATGTTTGTTAAGTAAGAATGAAGGTGTGTTAAGTCATACAATGGAGGTGTGTGAAGGCACAGAATGGAGGTGTGTGAAGACATAGAATGGAGCTGTGTGAAGTCAGAATGGAGGTGTGTGAAGTCACAGAATGGAGGTGTGCCAACTCAGAATGGAGGTGTGTGAAGTCACAGAATGGAGGTGTGTGAAGTCATAGAATGGAGGTGTGTGAAATCATAGAATGGAGGTGTGGGAAGTCATAGAATGGAGCTGTGTGAAGTCAGAATGGAGCTGTGTGAAGTCATAGAATGTAGGTGAGTGAAGTCAGAATGGCGGTGTGTGAACTCATAGAATGATGGTGTGTGAAGTCACAATGGAGGTGTGTGAAGTCATAGAATGGAGGTTTTTGAAGTCACAGAATGGAAGTGTGTGAAGTCATAAAATGGAGGTGTGTGAAGTCAGATTGGAGGTGTGTGAAGTCATAGAATGGAGGTGTGTCAACTCAGAAAGGAGGTGTGTGATGTCATAGAATGGAGGTGTGTGAAGTCATAGAATGGAGGAGGTGTGTGAAATAACAGAATGGAGTTGTGTGAAGTCACAGAATTGAGGTGTGTGAAGTCAGAATGGAGGTGTGTGAAGTCACAATGTAGGTGTGTGAAGTCACAGATTGGAGGTGTGTGAAGTCATAGAATGGAGGTGTGTGAAGTCACAGAATGGAGGTGTGTGAAGTCATATAATGGAGGTGTGAGAAGTCACAGAATGGAGGTGTGTGAAGACAGAATGGAGTTGTGTGAAGTCATAGAATGGAGGTGTGTGAAGTCACAATGGACGTGTGTGAAGTCATAGAATGGAGGTGTGTGAAGTCACAGAATGGAGGTGTGTGAAGTCATAGAATGGAGCTGTGTGAAGTCAGATTGGAGGTGTGTGAAGTCACAGAATGGAGATGTGTGAACTCACAATGGAGGTGTGTGAAGTCACAGAATGGAGGTGTGTGAAGTGATAGAATGGAGGTGTGTGAAGTCATAGAATGGATGTGTGTGAAGTCATAATGGAGGTGTGTGAAGTCACAGAATTGAGGTGTGTGAAGTCACAGAATGGAGGTGTGTGAAGTCATAGAATGGAGGTGTGTGAAATCATAGAATGGAGGTGTGTGAAATCATAGACTGGATGTTTGTTAAGTAAGAATGAAGGTGTGTTAAGTCATACAATGGAGGTGTGTGAAGGCACAGAATGGAGGGGTGTGAAGTCATAGAATGGAGCTGTGTGAAGTCAGAATGGAGGTGTGTGAAGTCACACAATGGAGGGGTGCGAACTCAGAATGGAGGTGTGTGAAGTCACAGAATGGAGGTGTGTGAAGTCATAGAATGGAGGTGTGTGAAATCATAGAATGGAGGTGTGGGAAGTCAGAGAATGGAGCTGTGTGAAGTCAGAATGGAGGTGTGCGAAGTCACAGAATGGAGGTGTGTGAAGTCATTTTATGGAGCTGTGTGAAGTCAGAATGGAGGTGTGTGAAGTCACAGAATGGAGGTGTGAGAACTCAGAATAAAGGTGTGTGAAGGCACAGAATCTAGGTGTGTGAAGTCATAGAATGGAGGTGTGTGAAGTCATAGAATGGAGGTGTGTGAAGTCATAATAGAGGCGTGTGAGGTCACAGAATTCAGGTGTGTGAAGTCACAGAATGGAGCTGTGTGAAGTCATAGAATGGAGGTGTGTGAAGTCAGAACGGAGGTGTGTGAACTCAGTTTGGAGGTGTGGGAAGTCACAATGGAGGTGTGTGAAGTTATAGAATGGAGGTGTGTGAAGTCACAGAATGGAGGGGTATGAAGTCAAAGACTGGAGGTGTGTGAAGTCATAGAATGGAGGTGTGTGAACTCATAGAATGGAGGTGTGTGAAGTCATAGAATGGAGGTGTGTGAATTAATAGAATGGAGGTGTGAGAAATCATAGAATGGAGGTGTTTGAAGTCACAGAATGGAGGTGTGTGAAGTCACAGAATGGAGGTGTGTGAAGTCCCAGAATGGACGTGTGTGAACTCCAATGGAGGTGTCTGAAGTCAAAGAATGGAGGTGTGTGAAGTCATAGATTGGAGTTGTGTGAAGTCATAGAATGGAGGTGTGTGAAGTGAGAATTGAGGTCTGTGAAGTCATGGAATTGAGGTGTGTGAACTCAGAATGGAGGTGTGTGAAGTCACAGAATGGAGGTTTGTGAAGTCATAGAATGGAGTTGTGTGAAGTCATAGAATGGATTTTTCTGAAGTAGAATGAAGGTGTGTGAAGTCATAGAATGGAGGTGTGTGAAGTCAAAATGGATGTGTGTGAACTCATAAAATGGAGATGTGTGAAGTGATGGATTGGAGGTGTGCGAAGTCCAAGAATATAGGTTGTGAAGTCAAACAATGGTGGTGTGTGAAGTCAAAGAATGCAGGTGTGTTAAGTCAAAGAATGGAAGTGTGTGAAGTCAAAATGGAGGTGTGTGAAGTCACAGAATGGAGGTGTGTGAAGTCACAGAATGAAGGTGTTTGAAGTCAAAATTGTGGTGTGTGAAGTCACAAATTGAGGAGTCTGAAGTCAGAATGCAGCTGTGTGAAGCCATATAATGGTGGTGTGTGAAGTCAGAATGGAGGTGTGTGAACTCATAGAATGTAGTGTGTGAAGTCACAGTGGGGGTGTGTGAAGTCATAGCATGGGGGTGTGTGAAGTCAAATTGGAGGTGTGTGAAATCACAGAATGGAGGTGTGTCAACTCAGAAATGAGGTGTGTTAAGTCGTAGAATGGAGGTGTGTGAATTCATAGAATGGAAGATTGTGGAATCATAGAATGGAGGTGTGTGAAGTCAAAGAATTGAGGTTTGTGAAGTCAGAATGGAGGTGTGTGAAGTCAGGATGGAGGTGGGTGAAGTCACAGAATGGAGGTGTGGGAACCCAGAATGGAGGTGTGTGGTCACAGAACGGAGGTTTGTGAAGTCATAGAATGGAGGTGCCTGAAGTCATAGAATGGATGTTTCTGAAGTGAGAACGAAGGTGTATGAAGTCAAAGAATGGAGGTGTGTGAAGTCAAAATCGAGGTGTGTGAATCATAGAATGGAGGTGCATGCAGTCAAAGAATGGAGGTGTGTGAAGTCATCGAATAGAGGTGTGTGAAGTCATGGAATGGAGGTGTGTGAAGTCAGATGGAGTTGTGTGAAGTCATAGAATGGAGGTGTGTGAAGTCAGAATGGAGGTGTGTGAAGTCATAGAATGGAGGTGTGTGAAGTCACAATGCAGGTGTGCGATGTCATAGAATGGAGGTGTGTGAGGTCATAGAATGGAGGTGTGTGAATTCACAGAATGGAGGTGTGTGAAGTCATAGAATGGAGGTGTGTGAAGTCACAGAATGGAGATGTGTGAAGTCATAGAATGGAGGTGTGTGAAGTCATAGAATTTAGGTGTGTGAAGTCATAGAATGGAGGTGTGTGAAGTCAGAGAATGGAGGTGTGTGAAATCACAAAATGGAGGCGTGTGAACTCAGAATGGAGGTGTATGAAGTCACAGAATGGAGATGTATGAAGTCATAGAATGGAGGTGTGTGAAGTCACACAATGGGGGTGTGTGAAGTCATAGAATGGAGGTGTGTGAAGTCATAGAATGGAGGTGTGTGAAGTCACAGAATGGAGGTGTGTGAAGTCAGAATAGATGTGTGCGAAATCATAGAATGGAGCTGTGTGAAGTCAGAATGGAGCTGTGTGAACTCATAGAATGATGGTGTGTGAAGTCACAATGGAGGTGTGTGAAGTCATAGAATGGAGGTTTCTGAAGTCACAGAATGGAGGTGTGTGAAGTCATAGAATGGGGGTGTGTGAAGTCAAATTGGAGGTGTGTGAAATCACAGAATGGAGGTGTGACAACTCAGAAATGAGGTGTGTGAAGTCATAGAATGGAGGTGTGTGAATTCATGGAATGGTAGAGTGTGAAATCATAGAATGGAGGTGTGTGAAGTCAAAGAATTGAAGTTTGTGAAGTCAGAATGGATTTGTGTGAAGTCAGGATGGAGATGAGTGAAGTCACAGAATGGAGGAGTGGGAACTCAGAATGGAGGTGTGTGGTCACAGAACGGAGGTTTGTGCAGTCATAGAATGGAGGTGCCTGAAGTCATAGAATGGATGTTTCTGAAGTGAGAACGAAGGTGTATGAAGTCAAAGAATGGAGGTGTGTGAAGTCAAAATGGAGGTGTGTGAATCATAGAATGGAGGTGTGTGAACTCATAGAATGGAGGTGTGTGAAGTCATGGAATGGAGGTGTGTGAAGTCAAAGAATGGAGGTGTGTGAAGTCAAACAATAAAGGTGTGTGAAGTCACAGAATGGAGGTGTGTGAACTCATAGAATGGAGGTGCATGCAGTCAAAGAATAGAGGTGTGTGAAGTCATGTAATGGAGGTTTGTGAAGTCAGATGGAGTTGTGTGAAGTCATAGAATGGAGGTGTGTGCAGCCAGAATGGAGGGGTGTGACGTCATAGAATGGAGGTGAGTGAAGTCAGAATGGCGGTGTGTGAACTCATAGAATGATGGTGTGTGAAGTCACAATGGAGGTGTGTGAAGTCATAGAATGGAGGTTTCTGAAGTCACAGAATGGAAGTTTGTGAAGTAATAAAATGGAGGTGTGTGAAGTCAGATTGGAGGTGTGTGAAGTCATAGAATGGAGGTCTGTCAACTCAGAAAGGAGGTGTGTGAAGTCATAGAATGGAGGTGTGTGAAGTCATAGAATGGAGGTGTGTGAAATCATAGAATGGAGTTGTGTGAAGTCACAGAATTGAGGTGTGTGAAGTCAGAATGGAGGTGTGTGAAGTCATAATGTAGGTGTGTGAAGTCACAGAATGGAGGTGTGTGAAGTCAAAGAATGGAGGTGTGTGAAGTCACACAATGGAGGTGTGTGAAGTCATAGAATGGAGGTGTGTGAAGTCACAGAATGGAGGTGTGTGAAGTCACAATGGAGATGTGTGAAGTCATAGAATGGAGGTGTGTGAAGTCACAATGGAGGTGTGTGAAGTCATAGAATGGACGTGTGTGAAGTCACAGAATGGAGGTGTGTGAAGTCATAGAATGGAGCTGTGTGAAGTCAGATTGGAGGTGTGTGAAGTCACAGAATGGAGGTGTGTGAACTCAAAATGGAGGTGTGTGAAGTCACAGAATGGAGGTGTGTGAAGTGATAGAATGGAGGTGTGTGAAATCATAGAATGGATGTGTGTGAAGTCATAATGGAGGTGTGTGAAGTCACAAAATTGAGGTGTGTGAAGTCAGAGAATGGAGGTTTGTTAAGTCTTAGAATGGAGGTGTGTGAAGTCATAGAATGGAGGGGTGTGAAATCATAGAATGGATGTTTGTTAAGTAAGAATGAAGGTGTGTTAAGTCATACAATTGAGGTGTGTGAAGGCACAGAATGGAGGTGTGTGAAGTCATAGAATGGAGCTGTGTGAAGTCAGAATGTAGGTGTGTGAAGTCACAGAATGGAGGTGTGCGAACTCAGAATGGAGGTGTGTGAAGTCACAGAATGGAGGGGTGTGAAGTCATAGAATGGAGGTGTGTGAAAACATAGAATGGAGGTGTGGGAAGTCAGAGAATGGAGCTGTGTGAAGTCAGAATGGAGGTGTGCGAAGTCACAGAATGGAGGTGTGTGAAGTCATTTTATGGAGCTGTGTGAATTCAGAATGGAGGTGTGTGAAGTCACACAATGGAGGTGTGTGAACTCAGAATGAAGGTGTGTGAAGTCACAGAATCTAGGTGTGTGAAGTCATAGAATGGAGGTGTGTGAAGTCATAGAATGGAGGTGTGTGAATTCATAATAGAGGCGTGTGAAGTCACAGAATTCAGGTGTGTGAAGTCACAGAATGGAGGTGTGTGAAGTCAGAGAATGGAGGTGTGGGAACCCAGAATGGAGGTGTATGGTCACAGAACGGAGGATTGTGAAGTCATAGAATGGAGGTGCCTGAAGTCATAGAATGGATGTTTCTGAAGTGAGAACGAAGGTGTATGAAGTCAAAGAATGGAGGTGTGTGAAGTCAAAATCGAGGTGTGTGAATCATAGAATGGAGGTGTGTGAACTCATAGAATGGAGGTGTGTGAAGTCATGGAATGGAGGTGTGTGAAGTCAAAGAATGGAGGTGTGTGAAGTCATACAATAAAGGTGTGTGAAGTCAGAGAATGGAGGTGTGTGAACTCATAGAATGGAGGTGCATGCAGTCAAAGAATGGAGGTGTGTGAAGTCATCGAATGGAGGTGTGTGAAGTCATGGAATGGAGGTTTGTGAAGTCAGATGGAGTTGTGTGAAGTCATAGAATGGAGGTGTGTGAAGTCAGAATGGAGGTGTGTGAAGTCATAGAATGGAGGTGTGTGAAGTCAGAATGGAGGTGTGTGGAAATCATAGAATGGAGGTGTGTGAAGTCACAATGCAGGTGTGCGATGTCATAGAATGGAGGTGTGTGAGGTCATAGAATGGAGGTGTGTGAATTCACAGAATGGAGGTGTGTGAAGTCATAGAATAGAGGTGTATGAAGTCACAGAATGGAGATGTGTGAAGTCATAGAATGGAGGTGTGTGAAGTCACAAAATGGGGGTGTGTGAAGTCATAGAATGGGGGTGTGTGAAGTCAAATTGGAGGTGTGTGAAATCACAGAATGGAGGTGTGACAACTCAGAAATGAGGTGTGTGAAGTCATAGAATGGAGGTGTGTGAATTCATGGAATGGTAGAGTGTGAAATCATAGAATGGAGATGTGTGAAGTCAAAGAATTGAGGTTTGTGAAGTCAGAATGGAGGTGTGTGAAGTCAGGATGGAGATGAGTGAAGTCACAGAATGGAGAAGTGGGAACTCAGAATGGAGGTGTGTGGTCACAGAACGGAGGTTTGTGCAGTCATAGAATGGAGGTGCCTGAAGTCATAGAATGGATGTTTCTGAAGTGAGAACGAAGGTGTATGAAGTCAAAGAATAGAGGTGTGTGAAGTCAAAATGGAGGTGTGTGAATCATAGAATGGAGGTGTGTGAACTCATAGAATGGAGGTGTGTGAAGTCATGGAATGGAGGTGTGTGAAGTCAAAGAATGGAGGTGTGTGAAGTCAAACAATAAAGGTGTGTGAAGTCACAGAATGGAGGTGTGTGAACTCATAGAATGGAGGTGCATGCTGTCAAAGAATAGAGGTGTGTGAAGTCATGGAATGGAGGTTTGTGAAGTCACATGGAGTTGTGTGAAGTCATAGAATGGAGGTGTGTGCAGCCAGAATGGAGGTGTGTGAAGTCATAGAATGCAGGTGTGTGAAGTCAGAATGGATGTGTGTGAACTCATAGAATGGAGGTGTGTGAAGTCACAATGCAGGTGTGCAAAGTCATAGAATGGAGGTGTGTGAGGTCATAGAATGGAGGTGTGTGAAGTCACAGAATGGAGGTGTGTGAAGTCATAGAATGGAGGTGTGTGAAGTCACAGAATGGAGGTGTGAGAAGTCATAGAATGGAGGTGTGTGAAGTCATAGAATTTAGGTGTGTGAAGTCATAGAATGGAGGTGTGTGAAGTCAGAGAATGGAGGTGTGTGAAGTCACAGAATGGAGGTGTGTGAAGTCATAGAATGGAGGTGTGTGAAGTCACACAATGGGGGTGTGTGAAGTCATAGAATGGAGGTGTGTGAAGTCATAGAATGGAGCTGTGTGAAGTCATAGAATGGAGATGTGTGAAGTCAGACTGGAGCTGTGTGAAGTCATAGAATGGAGGTGAGTGAAGTCAGAATGGAGGTGTGTGAACTCATAGAATGATGGTGTGTGAAGTCACAATGGAGGTGTGTGAAGTTATAGAATGGAGGTATTTGAAGTCACAGAATGGAAGTTTGTGAAGTCATAAAATGGAGGTGTGTGAAGTCAGATTGGAGGTGTGTGAAGTCATAGAATGGAGGTCTGTCAACTCAGAAAGGAGGTGTGTGAAGTCATAGAATGGTGGTGTGTGAAGTCATAGAATGGAGGTGTGTGAAGTCAGAGAATGGAGGTGTGTGAAGTCACAGAATTGAGGTGTGTGAAGTCAGAATGGAGGTGTGTGAAGTCATAATGTAGGTGTGTGAAGTCACAGAATGGAGGTGTGTGAAGTCATAGAATGGAGGTGTGTGAAGTCACAGAATGGAGGTGTGTGAAGTCATAGAATGGAGGTGTGTGAAGTCACAGAATGGAGGTGTGTGAAGTCACAATGGAGTTGTGTGAAGTCATAGAATGGAGGTGTGTGAAGTCACAATGGAGGTGTGTGAAGTCATAGAATGGACGTGTGTGAAGTCACAGAATGGAGGTGTGTGAAGTCATAGAATGGAGCTGTGTGAAGTCAGATTGGAGGTGTGTGAAGTCACAGAATGGAGGTGTGTTAACTCAAAATGGAGGTGTGTGAAGTCACAGAATGGAGGTGTGTGAAGTGATAGAATGGAGGTGTGTGAAGTCATAGAATGGATGTGTGTGAAGTCATAATGGAGGTGTGTGAAGTCACAGAATTGAGGTGTGTGAAGTCAGAGAATGGAGGTGTGTGAAGTCATAGAATGGAGGTGTGTGAAGTCATAGAATGGAGGTGTGTGAAATCATAGAATGGATGTTTGTTAAGTAAGAATGAAGGTGTGTTAAGTCATACAATTGAGGTGTGTGAAGGCACAGAATGGAGGTGTGTGAAGTCATACAATGGAGCTGTGTGAAGTCAGAATGTAGGTGTTTGATGTCACAGAATGGAGGTGTGCGAACTCAGAATGGAGGTGTGTGAAGTCACAGAATGGAGGGGTGTGAAGTCATAGAATGGAGGTGTGTGAAATCATAGAATGGAGGTGTGGGAAGTCAGAGAATGGAGCTGTGTGAAGTCAGAATGGAGGTGTGCGAAGTCACAGAATGGAGGTGTGTGAAGTCATTTTATGGAGCTGTGTGAAGTCAGAATGGAGGTGTGTGAAGTCACAGAATGGAGGTGTGTGAACACAGAATGAAGGTGTGTGAAGTCACAGAATCTAGGTGTGTGAAGTCATAGAATGGAGGTGTGTGAAGTCATAGACTGGAGGTGTGTGAAGTCATAATAGAGGCGTGTGAAGTCACAGAATTCAGGTGTGTGAAGTCAGAGAATGGAGGTGTGTGAAGTCAGAGAATGGAGGTGTGTGAGGTCAGAACGGAGGTGTGTGAACTCAGATTGGAGGTGTGGGAAGTCACAATGGAGGTGTGTGAAGTCATAGAATGGAGGTGTGTGAACTCATAGAATGGATGTGTGTGAAGTCATAGAATGGAGGTGTGTGAATTAATAGAATGGAGGTGTGAGAAATCATAGAATGGAGGTGTGTGAAGTCACAGAATGGAGGTGTGTGAAGTCACAGAATGGAGGTGTGTGAACTCCAATGGAGGTGTGTGAAGTCAAAGAATGGAGGTGTGTGAAGTCATAGAATGGAATTGTGTGAAGTCATAGAATGGAGGTGTGTGAAGTGAGAATTGAGGTGTGTGAAGTCACGGAATTGAGGTGTGTGAACTCAGAATGGAAGTGTGTGAAGTCACAGAATGGATGTTTGTGAAGTCATAGAGTGGAGGTGTGTGAAGTCATAGAATGGATGTTTCTGAAGTAGAATGAAGGTGTGTGAAGTCATAGAATGGAGGTGTGTGAAGTCAAAATGGATGCGTGTGAACTCATAAAATGGAGATGTGTGAAGTCAGGGAATGGAGGTATGCGAAGTCCAAGAATATAGGTTGTGAAGTCAAACAATGGTGGTGTGTGAAGTCACAGAATGCAGGTGTGTTAAGTCAAAGAATGGAAGTGTGTGAAGTCAAAATGCAGGTGTGTGAAGTCACAGAATGGAGGTGTGTGAAGTCACAGAATGAAGGTGTTTGAAGTCAAAATTGTGGCGTGTGAAGTCACAAATTGAGGAGTCTGAAGACAGAATGCAGCTTTGTGAAGCCATAGAATGGATGTGTGTGAAGTCAGAATGGAGGTGTGTGAACTCAGAGAATGGAGTGTGTGAAGTCACAATGGGGGTGTGTGAAGTCATAGAATCGGGGTGTGTGAAGTCAAATTGGAGGTGTGTGAAATCACAGAATGGAGGTTTGTCAACTCAGAAATGAGGTGTGTTAAGTCGTAGAATGGAGGTGTGTGAATTCATAGAATGGAAGAGTGTGAAAACATAGAATGGAGGTGCGTGAAGTCAAAGAATTGAGATTTGTGAAGTCAGGATGGAGGTGTGTGAAGTCAGGATGGAGGTGGGTGAAGTCACAGAATGGAGGTGTGGGAACCCAGAATGGAGGTGTGTGGTCACAGAACGGAGGTTTGTGAAGTCATAGAATGGAGGTGCCTGAAGTCATAGAATGGATGTTTCTGAAGTGAGAACGAAGGTGTATGAAGTCAAAGAATGGAGGTGTGTGAAGTCAAAATGGAGGTGTGTGAATCATAGAATGGAGGTGTGTGAACACATAGAATGGAGGTGTGTGAAGTCATGGAATGGAGGTGCATGCAGTCAAACAATGGAGGTGTGTGAAGTCATCGAATGGAGGTGTGTGAAGTCATGGAATGGAGGTGTGTGAAGTCAGATGGAGTTGTGTGAAGTCATAGAATGGAGGTGTGTGAAGTCAGAATGGAGGTGTGTGAAGTCATAGAATGGAGGTGTGTGAAGTCAGAATGCAGGTGTGCGAAGTCATAGAATGGAGGTGTGTGAGGTCATAGAATGGAGGTGTGTGAAGTCACAGAATGGAGGTGTGTGAAGTCATAGAATGGAGGTGTGTGAAGTCACAGAAGGGAGATGTGTGAAGTCATAGAATGGAGGTGTGTGAAGTCATAGAATTTAGGTGGGTGAAGTCATAGAATGGAGGTGTGTGAAGTCAGAGAATGGAGGTGTGTGAAATCACAAAATGGAGGTGTGTGAACTCAGAATGGAGGTGTGTGAAGTCACAGAATGGAGATGTGTGAAGTCACAAAATGGGGGTGTGTGAAGTCACAAAATGGGGGTGTGTGAAGTCATAGAATGGAGGTGTGTGAAGTCATAGAATGGAGGTGTGTGAAGTCACAGAATGGAAGTGTGTGAAGTCAGAATAGATGTGTGCGAAGTCATAGAATGGAGCTGTGTGAAGTCAGAATGGAGCTGTGTGAAGTCATAGAATGGAGGTGAGTGAAGTCAGAATTGCGGTGTGTGAAATCACAGAATGATGGTGTGTGAAGTCACAATGGAGGTGTGTGAAGTCATACAATGCAGGTTTCTGAAGTCACAGAATGGAGGTGTGTGAAGTCATAGAATGGAGGTGTGTGAAGTCAAAATGGATTTGTGTGAAGTCACAGAATGGAGGTGTGTGAAGTCACAGAATGGAGGTGTGTGAAGTCAAAATTGTGGAGTGTGAAGTCACAAATGGAGGTGTGAAGTCAGAATTTAGCTGTGTGAAGTCATAGAATGGAGGTGTGTGAAGTCAGAATGGAGGTGTGTGAACTCATAGAATATAGGTGTGTGAAGTCACAATGGAGGTGTGTGAAGTCATAGAATGGAGGTGTGTGAAGTCAGATTGGAGGTGTGTGAAATCACAGAATGGAGGTGTGTCAACTCAGAAATGAGGTGTGTGAAGTCATAGAATCTAGGTGTGTGAAGTCATAGAATGGAAGTGTGTGAAATCATAGAATGGAGGTGTGTGAAGGCACAGAACTGAGGCCTGTGAAGTCAAAATGGAGGTGTGTGAAGTCGGAATGTTGGTGGGTGAAGTCGTAGAATGGAGGTGTGTGAAGTCACAATGCAGTTGTGTGAACTCCTAGAATGGAGGTGTGTGAAGTCACAATATAGGTGTGTTAACTTATAGAATGGAGGTGTGTGAAGTCATAGAATGGAGGTGTGTGAAGTCACAGAATGGAGGTGTGTGAAGTCAGAACAGATGTGTGCGAAGTCATAGAATGGAGCTGTGTGAAGTCAGAATGGAGCTGTGTGAAGTCATAGAATGGAGGTGAGTGAAGTCAGAATGGCGGTGTGTGAACTTATAGAATGATGGTGTGTGAAGTCACAATGGAGGTGTGTGAAGTCATAGAATGGAGGTTTTTGAAGTCACATAATGGAGGTGTGTGAAGTCATAGAATGGAGGTGTGTGAAGTCACAGAATGGAGGTGTGTGAAGTCATATATTGGAAGTTTGTGAAGTCATAGAATGGAGGTGTGTGAAGTAATAGAATGGAGGTGTGTGAAGTCAGATTGGAGGTGTGTGAAATCACAGAATGAGGTGTGTCAACTCAGAAATGAGGTGTGTGAAATCATAGAATCTAGGTGTATGAAGTCATAGAATGGAAGTTCGTGAAATCATAGAATGGAGGTGTGTGAATCACAGAACTGAGGCGTGTGAAGTCAAAATGGAGGTGTGTGAAGTCAGAATGTTGGTGTGTGAAGTCATAGAATGGAGGTGTGTGAAGTCACAATGCCGGTGTGTGAACTCATAGAATGTAGGTGTGAAGTAAAAATGTAGGTGTGTTAAGTTATAGAATGGAGGTGTGTGAAGTCATAGAATGGAGGTGTGTGAAGTCACAGAATGGAGGTTTGTGAAATCATAGAATGGAGGTGTGTGAAGTCACAGAATGGAGGTGTGTGAAGTCATAGAATGGAGGTGTGTGGAGTCATAGAATGGAGCTGTGTGAAGTCAGAATGGAGCTGTGTGAAGTCATAGAATGGAGGTGAGTGAAGTCAGAATGGCGGTGTGTGAACTCATAGAATGATGGTGTGTGAAGTCACAATGGAGGTGTGTGAAGTCATAGAATGGAGGTTTTTGAAGTCACAGAATGGAGGTTTGTGAAGTCGTAGAATGGAGGTGTGTGAAGTCAGATTGGAGGTGTGTGAAGTCATAGAATGGAGGTGTGTCAACTCAGAAAGGAGTTGTGTGAAATCATAGAATGGAGCTGTGTGAAGTCACAGAATTGAGGTGTGTGCAGTCAGAATGGAGGTGTGTGAAGTCAGACTGGAGGTGTGTGAAGTCATAGAATGGAGGTGTGTGAATTCAGAATGCATTTGTGTGAACTCATAGAATGGAGGTCTGTGAAGTCACAATGTAGGTGTGTGAAGTCACAGAATGGAGGTGTGTGAAGTCATAGAATGGAGGTGTGTGAAGTTACAGAATGGAGGTGTGTGAAGTCAGAACAGATGTGTGCGAAGTCATAGAATGGAGCTGTGTGAAGTCAGAATGGAGCTGTGTGAAGTCATAGAATGGAGGTGAGTGAAGTCAGAATGGCGGTGTGTGAAATCACAGAATGATGGTGTGTGAAGTCACAATGGAGGTGTGTGAAGTCATACAATGCAGGTTTCTGAAGTCACAGAATGGAGGTGTGTGAAGTCATAGAATGGGGTGTGTGAAATCATAGAATGGAAGTGTGTGAAGTCAAAATGGATTTGTGTGAAGTCACAGAATGGAGGTGTGTGAAGGCACAGAATGGAGGTGTGTGAAGTCAAAATTGTGGAGTGTGAAGTCACAAATGGAGGTGTGAAGTCAGAATTTAGCTGTGTGAAGTCATAGAATGGAGGTGTGTGAAGTCAGAATGGAGGTGTGTGAACTCATAGAATATAGGTGTGTGAAGTCACAATGGAGGTGTGTGAAGTCATAGAATGGAGGTGTGTGAAGTCAGATTGGAGGTGTGTGAAATCACAGAATGGAGGTGTGTCAACTCAGAAATGAGGTGTGTGAAGTCATAGAATCTAGGTGTGTGAAGTCATAGAATGGAAGTGTGTGAAATCATAGAATGGAGGTGTGTGAAGGCACAGAACTGAGGCCTGTGAAGTCAAAATGGAGGTGTGTGAAGTCGGAATGTTGGTGGGTGAAGTCGTAGAATGGAGGTGTGTGAAGTCCCAATGCAGGTGTGTGCACTCATAGAATGGAGGTGTGTGAAGTCACAATATAGGTGTGTTAACTTATAGAATGGAGGTGTGTGAAGTCATAGAATGGAGGTGTGTGAAGTCACAGAATGGAGTTGTGTGAAGTCAGAACAGATGTGTGCGAAGTCATAGAATGGAGCTGTGTGAAGTCAGAATGGAGCTGTGTGAAGTCATAGAATGGAGGTGAGTGAAGTCAGAATGGCGGTGTGTGAACTTATAGAATGATGGTGTGTGAAGTCACAATGGAGGTGTGTGAAGTCATAGAATGGAGGTTTTTGAAGTCACATAATGGAGGTGTGTGAAGTCATAGAATGGAGGTGTGTGAAGTCACAGAATGGAGGTGTGTGAAGTCATATATTGGAAGTTTGTGAAGTCATAGAATGGAGGTGTGTGAAGTAATAGAATGGAGGTGTGTGAAGTCAGATTGGAGGTGTGTGAAATCACAGAATGAGGTGTGTCAACTCAGAAATGAGGTGTGTGAAGTCATAGAATCTAGGTGTATGAAGTCATAGAATGGAAGTTTGTGAAATCATAGAATGGAGGTGTGTGAATCACAGAACTGAGACGTGTGAAGTCAAAATGGAGGTGTGTGAAGTCAGAATGTTGGTGTGTGAAGTCATAGAATGGAGGTGTGTGAAGTCACAATGCAGGTGTGTGAACTCATAGAATGGAGGTGTGAAGTAAAAATGTAGGTGTGTTAAGTTATAGAATGGAGGTGTGTGAAGTCATAGAATGGAGGTGTGTGAAGTCACAGAATGGAGGTGTGTGAAGTCATAGAATGGAGGTGTGTGAAGTCATAGAATGGAGCTGTGTGAAGTAAGAATGGAGCTGTGTGAAGTCATAGAATGGAGGTGAGTGAAGTCAGAATGGCGGTGTGTGAACTCATAGAATGATGGTGTGTGAAGTCACAATGGAGGTGTGTGAAGTCATAGAATGGAGGTTTTTGAAGTCACAGAATGGAGGTTTGTGAAGTCGTAGAATGGAGGTGTGTGAAGTCAGATTGGAGGTGTGTGAAGTCATAGAATGGAGGTGTGTAAACTCAGAAAGGAGTTGTGTGAAGTCATAGAATGGAGGTGTGTGAAGTCATAGAATGGAGGGGTGTGAAATCATAGAATGGAGCTGTGTGAAGTCACAGAATTGAGGTGTGTGCAGTCAGAATGGAGGTGTGTGAAGTCAGACTGGAGGTGTGTAAAGTCATAGAATGGAGGTGTGTGAATTCAGAATGCATTTGTGTGAACTCATAGAATGGAGGTCTGTGAAGTCACAATGTAGGTGTGTGAAGTCACAGAATGGAGGTGTGTGAAGTCATAGAATGGAGGTGTGTGAAGTCACAGAATGGAGGTGTGTGAAGTCAGAATAGATGTGTGCGAAGTCATAGAATGGAGCTGTGTGAAGTCAGAATGGAGCTGTGTGAAGTCATAGAATGGAGGTGAGTGAAGTCAGAATGGCGGTGTGTGAAATCACAGAATGATGGTGTGTGAAGTCACAATGGAGGTGTGTGAAGTCATACAATGCAGGTTTCTGAAGTCACAGAATGGAGGTGTGTGAAGTCATAGAATGGGGTGTGTGAAATCATAGAATGGAATGTGTGAAGTCAAAATGGATTTGTGTGAAGTCAAAGAATGGAGGTGTGTGAAGTCACAGAATGGAGGTGTGTGAAGTCAAAATTGTGGAGTGTGAAGTCACAAATGGAGGTGTGAAGTCAGAATTTAGCTGTGTGAAGTCATAGAATGGAGGTGTGTGAAGTCAGAATGGAGGTGTGTGAACTCATAGAATATAGGTGTGTGAAGTCACAATGGAGGTGTGTGAAGTCATAGAATGGAGGTGTGTGAAGTCAGATTGGAGGTGTGTGAAATCACAGAATGAGGTGTGTCAACTCAGAAATGAGGTGTGTGAAGTCATAGAATCTAGGAGTATGAAGTCATAGAATGGAAGTTTGTGAAATCATAGAATGGAGGTGTGTGAATCACAGAACTGAGACGTGTGAAGTCAAAATGGAGGTGTGTGAAGTCAGAATGTTGGTGTGTGAAGTCATAGAATGGAGGTGTGTGAAGTCACAATGCAGGTGTGTGAACTCATGGAATGGAGGTGTGAAGTAAAAATGTAGGTGTGTTAAGTTATAGAATGGAGGTGTGTGAAGTCATAGAATGGAGGTGTGTGCATTCACAGAATGGAGGTGTGTGAAGTCAGAACAGATGTGTGCGAAGTCATAGAATGGAGCTGTGTGAAGTCAGAATGGAGCTGTGTGAAGTCATAGAATGGAGGTGAGTGAAGTCAGAATGGCGGTGTGTGAACTTATAGAATGATGGTGTGTGAAGTCACAATGGAGGTGTGTGAAGTCATAGAATGGAGGTTTTTGAAGTCACATAATGGAGGTGTGTGAAGTCACAGAATGGAGGTGTGTGAAGTCATATATTGGAAGTTTGTGAAGTCATAGAATGGAGGTGTGTGAAGTAATAGAATGGAGGTGTGTGAAGTCAGATTGGAGGTGTGTGAAATCACAGAATGAGGTGTGTCAACTCAGAAATGAGGTGTGTGAAATCATAGAATCTAGGTGTATGAAGTCATAGAATGGAAGTTCGTGAAATCATAGAATGGAGGTGTGTGAATCACAGAACTGAGGCGTGTGAAGTCAAAATGGAGGTGTGTGAAGTCAGAATGTTGGTGTGTGAAGTCATAGAATGGAGGTGTGTGAAGTCACAATGCAGGTGTGTGAACTCATAGAATGGAGGTGTGAAGTAAAAATGTAGGTGTGTTAAGTTATAGAATGGAGGTGTGTGAAGTCATAGAATGGAGGTGTGTGAAGTCACAGAATGGAGGTTTGTGAAATCATAGAATGGAGGTGTGTGAAGTCACAGAATGGAGGTGTGTGAAGTCATAGAATGGAGGTGTGTGAAGTCATAGAATGGAGCTGTGTGAAGTCAGAATGGAGCTGTGTGAAGTCATAGAATGGAGGTGAGTGAAGTCAGAATGGCGGTGTGTGAACTCATAGAATGATGGTGTGTGAAGTCACAATGGAGGTGTGTGAAGTCATAGAATGGAGGTTTTTGAAGTCACAGAATGGAGGTTTGTGAAGTCGTAGAATGGAGGTGTGTGAAGTCAGATTGGAGGTGTGTGAAGTCATAGAATGGAGGTGTGTCAACTCAGAAAGGAGTTGTGTGAAGTCATAGAATGGAGGTGTGTGAAGTCATAGAATGGAGGGGTGTGAAATCATAGAATGGAGCTGTGTGAAGTCACAGAATTGAGGTGTGTGCAGTCAGAATGGAGGTGTGTGAAGTCAGACTGGAGGTGTGTGAAGTCATAGAATGGAGGTGTGTGAATTCAGAATGCATTTGTGTGAACTCATAGAATGGATGTCTGTGAAGTCACAATGTAGGTGTGTGAAGTCACAGAATGGAGGTGTGTGAAGTCATAGAATGGAGGTGTGTGAAGTCACAGAATGGAGGTGTGTGAAGTCAGAACAGATGTGTGCGAAGTCATAGAATGGAGCTGTGTGAAGTCAGAATGGAGCTGTGTGAAGTCATAGAATGGAGGTGAGTGAAGTCAGAATGGCGGTGTGTGAAATCACAGAATGATGGTGTGTGAAGTCACAATGGAGGTGTGTGAAGTCATACAATGCAGGTTTCTGAAGTCACAGAATGGAGGTGTGTGAAGTCATAGAATGGGGTGTGTGAAATCATAGAATGGAAGTGTGTGAAGTCAAAATGGATTTGTGTGAAGTCACAGAATGGAGGTGTGTGAAGGCACAGAATGGAGGTGTGTGAAGTCAAAATTGTGGAGTGTGAAGTCACAAATGGAGGTGTGAAGTCAGAATTTAGCTGTGTGAAGTCATAGAATGGAGGTGTGTGAAGTCAGAATGGAGGTGTGTGAACTCATAGAATATAGGTGTGTGAAGTCACAATGGAGGTGTGTGAAGTCATAGAATGGAGGTGTGTGAAGTCAGATTGGAGGTGTGTGAAATCACAGAATGGAGGTGTGTCAACTCAGAAATGAGGTGTGTGAAGTCATAGAATCTAGGTGTGTGAAGTCATAGAATGGAAGTGTGTGAAATCATAGAATGGAGGTGTGTGAAGGCACAGAACTGAGGCCTGTGAAGTCAAAATGGAGGTGTGTGAAGTCGGAATGTTGGTGGGTGAAGTCGTAGAATGGAGGTGTGTGAAGTCCCAATGCAGGTGTGTGCACTCATAGAATGGAGGTGTGTGAAGTCACAATATAGGTGTGTTAACTTATAGAATGGAGGTGTGTGAAGTCATAGAATGGAGGTGTGTGAAGTCACAGAATGGAGGTGTGTGAAGTCAGAACAGATGTGTGCGAAGTCATAGAATGGAGCTGTGTGAAGTCAGAATGGAGCTGTGTGAAGTCATAGAATGGAGGTGAGTGAAGTCAGAATGGCGGTGTGTGAACTTATAGAATGATGGTGTGTGAAGTCACAATGGAGGTGTGTGAAGTCATAGAATGGAGGTTTTTGAAGTCACATAATGGAGGTGTGTGAAGTCATAGAATGGAGGTGTGTGAAGTCACAGAATGGAGGTGTGTGAAGTCATATATTGGAAGTTTGTGAAGTCATAGAATGGAGGTGTGTGAAGTAATAGAATGGAGGTGTGTGAAGTCAGATTGGAGGTGTGTGAAATCACAGAATGAGGTGTGTCAACTCAGAAATGAGGTGTGTGAAGTCATAGAATCTAGGTGTATGAAGTCATAGAATGGAAGTTTGTGAAATCATAGAATGGAGGTGTGTGAATCACAGAACTGAGACGTGTGAAGTCAAAATGGAGGTGTGTGAAGTCAGAATGTTGGTGTGTGAAGTCATAGAATGGAGGTGTGTGAAGTCACAATGCAGGTGTGTGAACTCATAGAATGGAGGTGTGAAGTAAAAATGTAGGTGTGTTAAGTTATAGAATGGAGGTGTGTGAAGTCACAGAATGGAGGTGTGTGAAGTCACAGAATGGAGGTGTGTGAAGTCATAGAATGGAGGTGTGTGAAGTCATAGAATGGAGCTGTGTGAAGTAAGAATGGAGCTGTGTGAAGTCATAGAATGGAGGTGAGTGAAGTCAGAATGGCGGTGTGTGAACTCATAGAATGATGGTGTGTGAAGTCACAATGGAGGTGTGTGAAGTCATAGAATGGAGGTTTTTGAAGTCACAGAATGGAGGTTTGTGAAGTCGTAGAATGGAGTTGTGTGAAGTCAGATTGGAGGTGTGTGAAGTCATAGAATGGAGGTGTGTCAACTCAGAAAGGAGTTGTGTGAAGTCATAGAATGGAGGTGTGTGAAGTCATAGAATGGAGGGGTGTGAAATCATATAATGGAGCTGTGTGAAGTCACAGAATTGAGGTGTGTGCAGTCAGAATGGAGGTGTGTGAAGTCAGACTGGAGGTGTGTGAAGTCATAGAATGGAGGTGTGTGAATTCAGAATGCATTTGTGTGAACTCATAGAATGGAGGTCTGTGAAGTCACAATGCAGGTGTGTGAACTCATAGAATGGAGGTGTGAAGTAAAAATGTAGGTGTGTTAAGTTATAGAATGGAGGTGTGTGAAGTCATAGAATGGAGGTGTGTGCATTCACAGAATGGAGGTGTGTGAAGTCAGAACAGATGTGTGCGAAGTCATAGAATGGAGCTGTGTGAAGTCAGAATGGAGCTGTGTGAAGTCATAGAATGGAGCTGTGTGAAGTCAGAATGGAGCTGTGTGAAGTCATAGAATGGAGGTGAGTGAAGTCAGAATGGCGGTGTGTGAAATCACAGAATGATGGTGTGTGAAGTCACAATGGAGGTGTGTGAAGTCATACAATGCAGGTTTCTGAAGTCACAGAATGGAGGTGTGTGAAGTCATGGAATGGGGTGTGTGAAATCATAGAATGGAAGTGTGTGAAGTCAAAATGGATTTGTGTGAAGTCACAGAATGGAGGTGTGTGAAGTCACAGAATGGAGGTGTGTGAAGTCAGAATGGAGCTGTGTGAAGTCATAGAATGGAGGTGAGTGAAGTCAGAATTTAGCTGTGTGAAGTCATAGAATGGAGGTGTGTGAAGTCAGAATGGAGGTGTGTGAACTCATAGAATATAGGTGTGTGAAGTCACAATGGAGGTGCGTGAAGTCATAGAATGGAGGTGTGTGAAGTCAGATTGGAGGTGTGTGAAATCACAGAATGAGGTGTGTCAACTCAGAAATGAGGTGTGTGAAGTCATAGAATCTAGGAGTATGAAGTCATAGAATGGAAGTTTGTGAAATCATAGAATGGAGGTGTGTGAATCACAGAACTGAGACGTGTGAAGTCAAAATGGAGGTGTGTGAAGTCAGAATGTTGGTGTGTGAAGTCATAGAATGGAGGTGTGTGAAGTCAGAACAGATGTGTGCGAAGTCATAGAATGGAGCTGTGTGAAGTCAGAATGGAGCTGTGTGAAGTCATAGAATGGAGGTGAGTGAAGTCAGAATGGCGGTGTGTGAACTTATAGAATGATGGTGTGTGAAGTCACAATGGAGGTGTGTGAAGTCATAGAATGGAGGTTTTTGAAGTCACATAATGGAGGTGTGTGAAGTCACAGAATGGAGGTGTGTGAAGTCATATATTGGAAGTTTGTGAAGTCATAGAATGGAGGTGTGTGAAGTAATAGAATGGAGGTGTGTGAAGTCAGATTGGAGGTGTGTGAAATCACAGAATGAGGTGTGTCAACTCAGAAATGAGGTGTGTGAAATCATAGAATCTAGGTGTATGAAGTCATAGAATGGAAGTTCGTGAAATCATAGAATGGAGGTGTGTGAATCACAGAACTGAGGCGTGTGAAGTCAAAATGGAGGTGTGTGAAGTCAGAATGTTGGTGTGTGAAGTCATAGAATGGAGGTGTGTGAAGTCACAATGCAGGTGTGTGAACTCATAGAATGGAGGTGTGAAGTAAAAATGTAGGTGTGTTAAGTTATAGAATGGAGGTGTGTGAAGTCATAGAATGGAGGTGTGTGAAGTCACAGAATGGAGGTTTGTGAAATCATAGATTGGAGGTGTGTGAAGTCACAGAATGGAGGTGTGTGAAGTCATAGAATGGAGGTGTGTGAAGTCATAGAATGGAGCTGTGTGAAGTCAGAATGGAGCTGTGTGAAGTCATAGAATGGAGGTGAGTGAAGTCAGAATGGCGGTGTGTGAACTCATAGAATGATGGTGTGTGAAGTCACAATGGAGGTGTGTGAAGTCATAGAATGGAGGTTTTTGAAGTCACAGAATGGAGGTTTGTGAAGTCGTAGAATGGAGGTGTGTGAAGTCAGATTGGAGGTGTGTGAAGTCATAGAATGGAGGTGTGTCAACTCAGAAAGGAGTTGTGTGAAGTCATAGAATGGAGGTGTGTGAAGTCATAGAATGGAGGGGTGTGAAATCATAGAATGGAGCTGTGTGAAGTCACAGAATTGAGGTGTGTGCAGTCAGAATGGAGGTGTGTGAAGTCAGACTGGAGGTGTGTGAAGTCATAGAATGGAGGTGTGTGAATTCAGAATGCATTTGTGTGAACTCATAGAATGGATGTCTGTGAAGTCACAATGTAGGTGTGTGAAGTCACAGAATGGAGGTGTGTGAAGTCATAGAATGGAGGTGTGTGAAGTCACAGAATGGAGGTGTGTGAAGTCAGAACAGATGTGTGCGAAGTCATAGAATGGAGCTGTGTGAAGTCAGAATGGAGCTGTGTGAAGTCATAGAATGGAGGTGAGTGAAGTCAGAATGGCGGTGTGTGAAATCACAGAATGATGGTGTGTGAAGTCACAATGGAGGTGTGTGAAGTCATACAATGCAGGTTTCTGAAGTCACAGAATGGAGGTGTGTGAAGTCATAGAATGGGGTGTGTGAAATCATAGAATGGAAGTGTGTGAAGTCAAAATGGATTTGTGTGAAGTCACAGAATGGAGGTGTGTGAAGGCACAGAATGGAGGTGTGTGAAGTCAAAATTGTGGAGTGTGAAGTCACAAATGGAGGTGTGAAGTCAGAATTTAGCTGTGTGAAGTCATAGAATGGAGGTGTGTGAAGTCAGAATGGAGGTGTGTGAACTCATAGAATATAGGTGTGTGAAGTCACAATGGAGGTGTGTGAAGTCATAGAATGGAGGTGTGTGAAGTCAGATTGGAGGTGTGTGAAATCACAGAATGGAGGTGTGTCAACTCAGAAATGAGGTGTGTGAAGTCATAGAATCTAGGTGTGTGAAGTCATAGAATGGAAGTGTGTGAAATCATAGAATGGAGGTGTGTGAAGGCACAGAACTGAGGCCTGTGAAGTCAAAATGGAGGTGTGTGAAGTCGGAATGTTGGTGGGTGAAGTCGTAGAATGGAGGTGTGTGAAGTCCCAATGCAGGTGTGTGAACTCATAGAATGGAGGTGTGTGAAGTCACAATATAGGTGTGTTAACTTATAGAATGGAGGTGTGTGAAGTCATAGAATGGAGGTGTGTGAAGTCACAGAATGGAGGTGTGTGAAGTCAGAACAGATGTGTGCGAAGTCATAGAATGGAGCTGTGTGAAGTCAGAATGGAGCTGTGTGAAGTCATAGAATGGAGGTGAGTGAAGTCAGAATGGCGGTGTGTGAACTTATAGAATGATGGTGTGTGAAGTCACAATGGAGGTGTGTGAAGTCATAGAATGGAGGTTTTTGAAGTCACATAATGGAGGTGTGTGAAGTCATAGAATGGAGGTGTGTGAAGTCACAGAATGGAGGTGTGTGAAGTCATATATTGGAAGTTTGTGAAGTCATAGAATGGAGGTGTGTGAAGTAATAGAATGGAGGTGTGTGAAGTCAGATTGGAGGTGTGTGAAATCACAGAATGAGGTGTGTCAACTCAGAAATGAGGTGTGTGAAGTCATAGAATCTAGGTGTATGAAGTCATAGAATGGAAGTTTGTGAAATCATAGAATGGAGGTGTGTGAATCACAGAACTGAGACGTGTGAAGTCAAAATGGAGGTGTGTGAAGTCAGAATGTTGGTGTGTGAAGTCATAGAATGGAGGTGTGTGAAGTCACAATGCAGGTGTGTGAACTCATAGAATGGAGGTGTGAAGTAAAAATGTAGGTGTGTTAAGTTATAGAATGGAGGTGTGTGAAGTCATAGAATGGAGGTGTGTGAAGTCACAGAATGGAGGTGTGTGAAGTCATAGAATGGAGGTGTGTGAAGTCATAGAATGGAGCTGTGTGAAGTCAGAATGGAGCTGTGTGAAGTCATAGAATGGAGGTGAGTGAAGTCAGAATGGCGGTGTGTGAACTCATAGAATGATGGTGTGTGAAGTCACAATGGAGGTGTGTGAAGTCATAGAATGGAGGTTTTTGAAGTCACAGAATGGAGGTTTGTGAAGTCGTAGAATGGAGGTGTGTGAAGTCAGATTGGAGGTGTGTGAAGTCATAGAATGGAGGTGTGTCAACTCAGAAAGGAGTTGTGTGAAGTCATAGAATGGAGGTGTGTGAAGTCATAGAATGGAGGGGTGTGAAATCATAGAATGGAGCTGTGTGAAGTCACAGAATTGAGGTGTGTGCAGTCAGAATGGAGGTGTGTGAAGTCAGACTGGAGGTGCGTGAAGTCATAGAATGGAGGTGTGTGAATTCAGAATGCATTTGTGTGAACTCATAGAATGGAGGTCTGTGAAGTCACAATGTAGGTGTGTGAAGTCACAGAATGGAGGTGTGTGAAGTCATAGAATGGAGGTGTGTGAAGTCACAGAATGGAGGTGTGTGAACTCATAGAATGGAGGTGCATGCAGTCAAAGAATAGAGGTGTGTGAAGTCATGTAATGGAGGTTTGTGAAGTCAGATGGAGTTGTGTGAAGTCATAGAATGGAGGTGTGTGAATTCAGAATGCATTTGTGTGAACTCATAGAATGGAGGTCTGTGAAGTCACAATGTAGGTGTGTGAAGTCACAGAATGGAGGTGTGTGAAGTCAAACAATAAAGGTGTGTGAAGTCACAGAATGGAGGTGTGTGAACTCATAGAATGGAGGTGCATGCAGTCAAAGAATAGAGGTGTGTGAAGTCATGTAATGGAGGTTTGTGAAGTCAGATGGAGTTGTGTGAAGTCATAGAATGGAGGTGTGTGCAGCCAGAATGGAGGGGTGTGACGTCATAGAATGGAGGTGAGTGAAGTCAGAATGGCGGTGTGTGAACTCATAGAATGATGGTGTGTGAAGTCACAATGGAGGTGTGTGAAGTCATAGAATGGAGGTTTTTGAAGTCACAGAATGGAAGTTTGTGAAGTAATAAAATGGAGGTGTGTGAAGTCAGATTGGAGGTGTGTGAAGTCATAGAATGGAGGTCTGTCAACTCAGAAAGGAGGTGTGTGAAGTCATAGAATGGAGGTGTGTGAAGTCATAGAATGGAGGTGTGTGAAATCATAGAATGGAGTTGTGTGAAGTCACAGAAATGAGGTGTGGGAACCCAGAATGGAGGTGTGTGGTCACAGAACGGAGGTTTGTGAAGTCATAGAATGGAGGTGCCTGAAGTCATAGCATGGATGTTTCTGAAGTGAGAACGAAGGTGTATGAAGTCAAAGAATGGAGGTGTGTGAAGTCAAAATGGAGGTGTGTGAATCATAGAATGGAGGTGTGTGAACACATAGAATGGAGGTGTGTGAAGTCCTGGAATGGAGGTGCATGCAGTCAAACAATGGAGGTGTGTGAAGTCATCGAATGGAGGTGTGTGAAGTCATGGAATGGAGGTGTGTGAAGTCAGATGGAGTTGTGTGAAGTCATAGAATGGAGGTGTGTGAAGTCAGAATGGAGGTGTGTGAAGTCATAGAATGGAGGTGTGTGAAGTCAGAATGCAGGTGTGCGAAGTCATAGAATGGAGGTGTGTGAGGTCATAGAATGGAGGTGTGTGAAGTCACAGAATGGAGGTGTGTGAAGTCATAGAATGGAGGTGTGTGAAGTCACAGAAGAGAGATGTGTGAAGTCATAGAATGGAGGTGTGTGAAGGCATAGAATTTAGGTGGGTGAAGTCATAGAATGGAGGTGTGTGAAGTCAGAGAATGGAGGTGTGTGAAATCACAAAATGGAGGTGTGTGAACTCAGAATGGAGGTGTGTGAAGTCACAGAATGGAGATGTGTGAAGTCACAAAATGGGGGTGTGTGAAGTCACAAAATGGGGGTGTGTGAAGTCATAGAATGGAGGTGTGTGAAGTCATAGAATGGAGGTGTGTGAAGTCACAGAATGGAGGTGTGTGAAGTCAGAATAGATGTGTGCGAAGTCATAGAATGGAGCTGTGTGAAGTCAGAATGGAGCTGTGTGAAGTCATAGAATGGAGGTGAGTGAAGTCAGAATTGCGGTGTGTGAAATCACAGAATGATGGTGTGTGAAGTCACAATGGAGGTGTGTGAAGTCATACAATGCAGGTTTCTGAAGTCACAGAATGGAGGTGTGTGAAGTCATAGAATGGGGTGTGTGAAATCATAGAATGGAAGTGTGTGAAGTCAAAATGGATTTGTGTGAAGTCACAGAATGGAGGTGTGTGAAGTCACAGAATGGAGGTGTGTGAAGTCAAAATTGTGGAGTGTGAAGTCATAAATGGAGGTGTGAAGTCAGAATTTAGCTGTGTGAAGTCATAGAATGGAGGTGTGTGAAGTCAGAATGGAGGTGTGTGAACTCATAGAATATAGGTGTGTGAAGTCACAATGGAGGTGTGTGAAGTCATAGAATGGAGGTGTGTGAAGTCAGATTGGAGGTGTGTGAAATCACAGAATGGAGGTGTGTCAACTCAGAAATGAGGTGTGTGAAGTCATAGAATCTAGGTGTGTGAAGTCATAGAATGGAAGTGTGTGAAATCATAGAATGGAGGTGTGTGAAGGCACAGAACTGAGGCCTGTGAAGTCAAAATGGAGGTGTGTGAAGTCGGAATGTTGGTGGGTGAAGTCGTAGAATGGAGGTGTGTGAAGTCACAATGCAGTTGTGTGAACTCCTAGAATGGAGGTGTGTGAAGTCACAATATAGGTGTGTTAACTTATAGAATGGAGGTGTGTGAAGTCATAGAATGGAGGTGTGTGAAGTCACAGAATGGAGGTGTGTGAAGTCAGAACAGATGTGTGCGAAGTCATAGAATGGAGCTGTGTGAAGTCAGAATGGAGCTGTGTGAAGTCATAGAATGGAGGTGAGTGAAGTCAGAATGGCGGTGTGTGAACTTATAGAATGATGGTGTGTGAAGTCACAATGGAGGTGTGTGAAGTCATAGAATGGAGGTTTTTGAAGTCACATAATGGAGGTGTGTGAAGTCATAGAATGGAGGTGTGTGAAGTCACAGAATGGAGGTGTGTGAAGTCATATATTGGAAGTTTGTGAAGTCATAGAATGGAGGTGTGTGAAGTAATAGAATGGAGGTGTGTGAAGTCAGATTGGAGGTGTGTGAAATCACAGAATGAGGTGTGTCAACTCAGAAATGAGGTGTGTGAAATCATAGAATCTAGGTGTATGAAGTCATAGAATGGAAGTTCGTGAAATCATAGAATGGAGGTGTGTGAATCACAGAACTGAGGCGTGTGAAGTCAAAATGGAGGTGTGTGAAGTCAGAATGTTGGTGTGTGAAGTCATAGAATGGAGGTGTGTGAAGTCACAATGCAGGTGTGTGAACTCATAGAATGGAGGTGTGAAGTAAAAATGTAGGTGTGTTAAGTTATAGAATGGAGGTGTGTGAAGTCATAGAATGGAGGTGTGTGAAGTCACAGAATGGAGGTTTGTGAAATCATAGAATGGAGGTGTGTGAAGTCACAGAATGGAGGTGTGTGAAGTCATAGAATGGAGGTGTGTGAAGTCATAGAATGGAGCTGTGTGAAGTCAGAATGGAGCTGTGTGAAGTCATAGAATGGAGGTGAGTGAAGTCAGAATGGCGGTGTGTGAACTCATAGAATGATGGTGTGTGAAGTCACAATGGAGGTGTGTGAAGTCATAGAATGGAGGTTTTTGAAGTCACAGAATGGAGGTTTGTGAAGTCGTAGAATGGAGGTGTGTGAAGTCAGATTGGAGGTGTGTGAAGTCATAGAATGGAGGTGTGTCAACTCAGAAAGGAGTTGTGTGAAATCATAGAATGGAGCTGTGTGAAGTCACAGAATTGAGGTGTGTGCAGTCAGAATGGAGGTGTGTGAAGTCAGACTGGAGGTGTGTGAAGTCATAGAATGGAGGTGTGTGAATTCAGAATGCATTTGTGTGAACTCATAGAATGGAGGTCTGTGAAGTCACAATGTAGGTGTGTGAAGTCACAGAATGGAGGTGTGTGAAGTCATAGAATGGAGGTGTGTGAAGTTACAGAATGGAGGTGTGTGAAGTCAGAACAGATGTGTGCGAAGTCATAGAATGGAGCTGTGTGAAGTCAGAATGGAGCTGTGTGAAGTCATAGAATGGAGGTGAGTGAAGTCAGAATGGCGGTGTGTGAAATCACAGAATGATGGTGTGTGAAGTCACAATGGAGGTGTGTGAAGTCATACAATGCAGGTTTCTGAAGTCACAGAATGGAGGTGTGTGAAGTCATAGAATGGGGTGTGTGAAATCATAGAATGGAAGTGTGTGAAGTCAAAATGGATTTGTGTGAAGTCACAGAATGGAGGTGTGTGAAGGCACAGAATGGAGGTGTGTGAAGTCAAAATTGTGGACTGTGAAGTCACAAATGGAGGTGTGAAGTCAGAATTTAGCTGTGTGAAGTCATAGAATGGAGGTGTGTGAAGTCAGAATGGAGGTGTGTGAACTCAAAGAATATAGGTGTGTGAAGTCACAATGGAGGTGTGTGAAGTCATAGAATGGAGGTGTGTGAAGTCAGATTGGAGGTGTGTGAAATCACAGAATGGAGGTGTGTCAACTCAGAAATGAGGTGTGTGAAGTCATAGAATCTAGGTGTGTGAAGTCATAGAATGGAAGTGTGTGAAATCATAGAATGGAGGTGTGTGAAGGCACAGAACTGAGGCCTGTGAAGTCAAAATGGAGGTGTGTGAAGTCGGAATGTTGGTGGGTGAAGTCGTAGAATGGAGGTGTGTGAAGTCCCAATGCAGGTGTGTGCACTCATAGAATGGAGGTGTGTGAAGTCACAATATAGGTGTGTTAACTTATAGAATGGAGGTGTGTGAAGTCATAGAATGGAGGTGTGTGAAGTCACAGAATGGAGGTGTGTGAAGTCAGAACAGATGTGTGCGAAGTCATAGAATGGAGCTGTGTGAAGTCAGAATGGAGCTGTGTGAAGTCATAGAATGGAGGTGAGTGAAGTCAGAATGGCGGTGTGTGAACTTATAGAATGATGGTGTGTGAAGTCACAATGGAGGTGTGTGAAGTCATAGAATGGAGGTTTTTGAAGTCACATAATGGAGGTGTGTGAAGTCACAGAATGGAGGTGTGTGAAGTCATATATTGGAAGTTTGTGAAGTCATAGAATGGAGGTGTGTGAAGTAATAGAATGGAGGTGTGTGAAGTCAGATTGGAGGTGTGTGAAATCACAGAATGAGGTGTGTCAACTCAGAAATGAGGTGTGTGAAATCATAGAATCTAGGTGTATGAAGTCATAGAATGGAAGTTCGTGAAATCATAGAATGGAGGTGTGTGAATCACAGAACTGAGGCGTGTGAAGTCAAAATGGAGGTGTGTGAAGTCAGAATGTTGCTGTGTGAAGTCATAGAATGGAGGTGTGTGAAGTCACAATGCAGGTGTGTGAACTCATAGAATGGAGGTGTGAAGTAAAAATGTAGGTGTGTTAAGTTATAGAATGGAGGTGTGTGAAGTCATAGAATGGAGGTGTGTGAAGTCACAGAATGGAGGTTTGTGAAATCATAGAATGGAGGTGTGTGAAGTCACAGAATGGAGGTGTGTGAAGTCATAGAATGGAGGTGTGTGAAGTCATAGAATGGAGCTGTGTGAAGTCAGAATGGAGCTGTGTGAAGTCATAGAATGGAGGTGAGTGAAGTCAGAATGGCGGTGTGTGAACTCATAGAATGATGGTGTGTGAAGTCACAATGGAGGTGTGTGAAGTCATAGAATGGAGGTTTTTGAAGTCACAGAATGGAGGTTTGTGAAGTCGTAGAATGGAGGTGTGTGAAGTCAGATTGGAGGTGTGTGAAGTCATAGAATGGAGGTGTGTCAACTCAGAAAGGAGTTGTGTGAAGTCATAGAATGGAGGTGTGTGAAGTCATAGAATGGAGGGGTGTGAAATCATAGAATGGAGCTGTGTGAAGTCACAGAATTGAGGTGTGTGCAGTCAGAATGGAGGTGTGTGAAGTCAGACTGGAGGTGTGTGAAGTCATAGAATGGAGGTGTGTGAATTCAGAATGCATTTGTGTGAACTCATAGAATGGAGGTCTGTGAAGTCACAATGTAGGTGTGTGAAGTCACAGAATGGAGGTGTGTGAAGTCATAGAATGGAGGTGTGTGAAGTCACAGAATGGAGGTGTGTGAAGTCAGAACAGATGTGTGCGAAGTCATAGAATGGAGCTGTGTGAAGTCACAATGGAGCTGTGTGAAGTCATAGAATGGAGGTGAGTGAAGTCAGAATGGCGGTGTGTGAAATCACAGAATGATGGTGTGTGAAGTCACAATGGAGGTGTGTGAAGTCATACAATGCAGGTTTCTGAAGTCACAGAATGGAGGTGTGTGAAGTCATAGAATGGGGTGTGTGAAATCATAGAATGGAAGTGTGTGAAGTCAAAATGGATTTGTGTGAAGTCACAGAATGGAGGTGTGTGAAGGCACAGAATGGAGGTGTGTGAAGTCAAAATTGTGGAGTGTGAAGTCACAAATGGAGGTGTGAAGTCAGAATTTAGCTGTGTGAAGTCATAGAATGGAGGTGTGTGAAGTCAGAATGGAGGTGTGTGAACTCATAGAATATAGGTGTGTGAAGTCACAATGGAGGTGTGTGAAGTCATAGAATGGAGGTGTGTGAAGTCAGATTGGAGGTGTGTGAAATCACAGAATGGAGGTGTGTCAACTCAGAAATGAGGTGTGTGAAGTCATAGAATCTAGGTGTGTGAAGTCATAGAATGGAAGTGTGTGAAATCATAGAATGGAGGTGTGTGAAGGCACAGAACTGAGGCCTGTGAAGTCAAAATGGAGGTGTGTGAAGTCGGAATGTTGGTGGGTGAAGTCGTAGAATGGAGGTGTGTGAAGTCCCAATGCAGGTGTGTGAACTCATAGAATGGAGGTGTGTGAAGTCACAATATAGGTGTGTTAACTTATAGAATGGAGGTGTGTGAAGTCATAGAATGGAGGTGTGTGAAGTCACAGAATGGAGGTGTGTGAAGTCAGAACAGATGTGTGCGAAGTCATAGAATGGAGCTGTGTGAAGTCAGAATGGAGCTGTGTGAAGTCATAGAATGGAGGTGAGTGAAGTCAGAATGGCGGTGTGTGAACTTATAGAATGATGGTGTGTGAAGTCACAATGGAGGTGTGTGAAGTCATAGAATGGAGGTTTTTGAAGTCACATAATGGAGGTGTGTGAAGTCATAGAATGGAGGTGTGTGAAGTCACAGAATGGAGGTGTGTGAAGTCATATATTGGAAGTTTGTGAAGTCATAGAATGGAGGTGTGTGAAGTAATAGAATGGAGGTGTGTGAAGTCAGATTGGAGGTGTGTGAAATCACAGAATGAGGTGTGTCAACTCAGAAATGAGGTGTGTGAAGTCATAGAATCTAGGTGTATGAAGTCATAGAATGGAAGTTTGTGAAATCATAGAATGGAGGTGTGTGAATCACAGAACTGAGACGTGTGAAGTCAAAATGGAGGTGTGTGAAGTCAGAATGTTGGTGTGTGAAGTCATAGAATGGAGGTGTGTGAAGTCACAATGCAGGTGTGTGAACTCATAGAATGGAGGTGTGAAGTAAAAATGTAGGTGTGTTAAGTTATAGAATGGAGGTGTGTGACGTCATAGAATGGAGGTGTGTGAAGTCACAGAATGGAGGTGTGTGAAGTCATAGAATGGAGGTGTGTGAAGTCATAGAATGGAGCTGTGTGAAGTAAGAATGGAGCTGTGTGAAGTCATAGAATGGAGGTGAGTGAAGTCAGAATGGCGGTGTGTGAACTCATAGAATGATGGTGTGTGAAGTCACAATGGAGGTGTGTGAAGTCATAGAATGGAGGTTTTTGAAGTCACAGAATGGAGGTTTGTGAAGTCGTAGAATGGAGGTGTGTGAAGTCAGATTGGAGGTGTGTGAAGTCATAGAATGGAGGTGTGTCAACTCAGAAAGGAGTTGTGTGAAGTCATAGAATGGAGGTGTGTGAAGTCATAGAATGGAGGGGTGTGAAATCATAGAATGGAGCTGTGTGAAGTCACAGAATTGAGGTGTGTGCAGTGAGAATGGAGGTGTGTGAAGTCAGACTGGAGGTGCGTGAAGTCATAGAATGGAGGTGTGTGAATTCAGAATGCATTTGTGTGAACTCATAGAATGGAGGTCTGTGAAGTCACAATGTAGGTGTGTGAAGTCACAGAATGGAGGTGTGTGAAGTCATAGAATGGAGGTGTGTGAAGTCACAGAATGGAGGTGTGTGAAGTCAGAATAGATGTGTGCGAAGTCATAGAATGGAGCTGTGTGAAGTCAGAATGGAGCTGTGTGAAGTCATAGAATGGAGGTGAGTGAAGTCAGAATGGCGGTGTGTGAAATCACAGAATGATGGTGTGTGAAGTCACAATGGAGGTGTGTGAAGTCATACAATGCAGGTTTCTGAAGTCACAGAATGGAGGTGTGTGAAGTCATAGAATGGGGTGTGTGAAATCATAGAATGGAAGTGTGTGAAGTCAAAATGGATTTGTGTGAAGTCACAGAATGGAGGTGTGTGAAGTAATAGAATGGAGGTGTGTGAAGTCAGATTGGAGGTGTGTGAAATCACAGAATGAGGTGTGTCAACTCAGAAATGAGGTGTGTGAAATCATAGAATCTAGGTGTATGAAGTCATAGAATGGAAGTTCGTGAAATCATAGAATGGAGGTGTGTGAATCACAGAACTGAGGCGTGTGAAGTCAAAATGGAGGTGTGTGAAGTCAGAATGTTGGTGTGTGAAGTCATAGAATGGAGGTGTGTGAAGTCACAATGCAGGTGTGTGAACTCATAGAATGGAGGTGTGAAGTAAAAATGTAGGTGTGTTAAGTTATAGAATGGAGGTGTGTGAAGTCATAGAATGGAGGTGTGTGAAGTCACAGAATGGAGGTTTGTGAAATCATAGAATGGAGGTGTGTGAAGTCACAGAATGGAGGTGTGTGAAGTCATAGAATGGAGGTGTGTGAAGTCATAGAATGGAGCTGTGTGAAGGCAGAATGGAGCTGTGTGAAGTCATAGAATGGAGGTGAGTGAAGTCAGAATGGCGGTGTGTGAACTCATAGAATGATGGTGTGTGAAGTCACAATGGAGGTGTGTGAAGTCATAGAATGGAGGTTTTTGAAGTCACAGAATGGAGGTTTGTGAAGTCGTAGAATGGAGGTGTGTGAAGTCAGATTGGAGGTGTGTGAAGTCATAGAATGGAGGTGTGTCAACTCAGAAAGGAGTTGTGTGAAGTCATAGAATGGAGGTGTGTGAAGTCATAGAATGGAGGGGTGTGAAATCATAGAATGGAGCTGTGTGAAGTCACAGAATTGAGGTGTGTGCAGTCAGAATGGAGGTGTGTGAAGTCAGACTGGAGGTGTGTGAAGTCATAGAATGGAGGTGTGTGAATTCAGAATGCATTTGTGTGAACTCATATAATGGAGGTCTGTGAAGTCACAATGTAGGTGTGTGAAGTCACAGAATGGAGGTGTGTGAAGTCATAGAATGGAGGTGTGTGAAGTCACAGAATGGAGGTGTGTGAAGTCAGAACAGATGTGTGCGAAGTCATAGAATGGAGCTGTGTGAAGTCACAATGGAGCTGTGTGAAGTCATAGAATGGAGGTGAGTGAAGTCAGAATGGCGGTGTGTGAAATCACAGAATGATGGTGTGTGAAGTCACAATGGAGGTGTGTGAAGTCATACAATGCAGGTTTCTGAAGTCACAGAATGGAGGTGTGTGAAGTCATAGAATGGGGTGTGTGAAATCATAGAATGGAAGTGTGTGAAGTCAAAATGGATTTGTGTGAAGTCACAGAATGGAGGTGTGTGAAGGCACAGAATGGAGGTGTGTGAAGTCAAAATTGTGGAGTGTGAAGTCACAAATGGAGGTGTGAAGTCAGAATTTAGCTGTGTGAAGTCATAGAATGGAGGTGTGTGAAGTCAGAATGGAGGTGTGTGAACTCATAGAATATAGGTGTGTGAAGTCACAATGGAGGTGTGTGAAGTCATAGAATGGAGGTGTGTGAAGTCAGATTGGAGGTGTGTGAAATCACAGAATGGAGGTGTGTCAACTCAGAAATGAGGTGTGTGAAGTCATAGAATCTAGGTGTGTGAAGTCATAGAATGGAAGTGTGTGAAATCATAGAATGGAGGTGTGTGAAGGCACAGAACTGAGGCCTGTGAAGTCAAAATGGAGGTGTGTGAAGTCGGAATGTTGGTGGGTGAAGTCGTAGAATGGAGGTGTGTGAAGTCCCAATGCAGGTGTGTGAACTCATAGAATGGAGGTGTGTGAAGTCACAATATAGGTGTGTTAACTTATAGAATGGAGGTGTGTGAAGTCATAGAATGGAGGTGTGTGAAGTCACAGAATGGAGGTGTGTGAAGTCAGAACAGATGTGTGCGAAGTCATAGAATGGAGCTGTGTGAAGTCAGAATGGAGCTGTGTGAAGTCATAGAATGGAGGTGAGTGAAGTCAGAATGGCGGTGTGTGAACTTATAGAATGATGGTGTGTGAAGTCACAATGGAGGTGTGTGAAGTCATAGAATGGAGGTTTTTGAAGTCACATAATGGAGGTGTGTGAAGTCATAGAATGGAGGTGTGTGAAGTCACAGAATGGAGGTGTGTGAAGTCATATATTGGAAGTTTGTGAAGTCATAGAATGGAGGTGTGTGAAGTAATAGAATGGAGGTGTGTGAAGTCAGATTGGAGGTGTGTGAAATCACAGAATGAGGTGTGTCAACTCAGAAATGAGGTGAGTGAAGTCATAGAATCTAGGTGTATGAAGTCATAGAATGGAAGTTTGTGAAATCATAGAATGGAGGTGTGTGAATCACAGAACTGAGACGTGTGAAGTCAAAATGGAGGTGTGTGAAGTCAGAATGTTGGTGTGTGAAGTCATAGAATGGAGGTGTGTGAAGTCACAATGCAGGTGTGTGAACTCATAGAATGGAGGTGTGAAGTAAAAATGTAGGTGTGTTAAGTTATAGAATGGAGGTGTGTGACGTCATAGAATGGAGGTGTGTGAAGTCACAGAATGGAGGTGTGTGAAGTCATAGAATGGAGGTGTGTGAAGTCATAGAATGGAGCTGTGTGAAGTAAGAATGGAGCTGTGTGAAGTCATAGAATGGAGGTGAGTGAAGTCAGAATGGCGGTGTGTGAACTCATAGAATGATGGTGTGTGAAGTCACAATGGAGGTGTGTGAAGTCATAGAATGGAGGTTTTTGAAGTCACAGAATGGAGGTTTGTGAAGTCGTAGAATGGAGGTGTGTGAAGTCAGATTGGAGGTGTGTGAAGTCATAGAATGGAGGTGTGTCAACTCAGAAAGGAGTTGTGTGAAGTCATAGAATGGAGGTGTGTGAAGTCATAGAATGGAGGGGTGTGAAATCATAGAATGGAGCTGTGTGAAGTCACAGAATTGAGGTGTGTGCAGTCAGAATGGAGGTGTGTGAAGTCAGACTGGAGGTGCGTGAAGTCATAGAATGGAGGTGTGTGAATTCAGAATGCATTTGTGTGAACTCATAGAATGGAGGTCTGTGAAGTCACAATGTAGGTGTGTGAAGTCACAGAATGGAGGTGTGTGAAGTCATAGAATGGAGGTGTGTGAAGTCACAGAATGGAGGTGTGTGAAGTCAGAATAGATGTGTGCGAAGTCATAGAATGGAGCTGTGTGAAGTCAGAATGGAGCTGTGTGAAGTCATAGAATGGAGGTGAGTGAAGTCAGAATGGCGGTGTGTGAAATCACAGAATGATGGTGTGTGAAGTCACAATGGAGGTGTGTGAAGTCATACAATGCAGGTTTCTGAAGTCACAGAATGGAGGTGTGTGAAGTCATAGAATGGGGTGTGTGAAATCATAGAATGGAAGTGTGTGAAGTCAAAATGGATTTGTGTGAAGTCACAGAATGGAGGTGTGTGAAGTCACAGAATGGATGTGTGAAGTCAAAATTGTGGAGTGTGAAGTCACAAATGGAGGTGTGAAGTCAGAATTTAGCTGTGTGAAGTCATAGAATGGAGGTGTGTGAAGTCAGAATGGAGGTGTGTGAACTCATAGAATATAGGTGTGTGAAGTCACAATGGAGGTGTGTGAAGTCATAGAATGAAGGTGTGTGAAGTCAGATTGGAGGTGTGTGAAATCACAGAATGAGGTGTGTCAACTCAGAAATGAGGTGTGTGAAGTCATAGAATCTAGGTGTATGAAGTCATAGAATGGAAGTTTGTGAAATCATAGAATGGAGGTGTGTGAATCACAGAACTGAGACGTGTGAAGTCAAAATGGAGGTGTGTGAAGTCAGAATGTTGGTGTGTGAAGTCATAGAATGGAGGTGTGTGAAGTCACAATGCAGGTGTGTGAACTCATAGAATGGAGGTGTGAAGTAAAAATGTAGGTGTGTTAAGTTATAGAATGGAGGTGTGTGAAGTCATAGAATGGAGGTGTGTGAAGTCACAGAATGGAGGTGTGTGAAGTCAGAACAGATGTGTGCGAAGTCATAGAATGGAGCTGTGTGAAGTAAGAATGGAGCTGTGTGAAGTCATAGAATGGAGGTGAGTGAAGTCAGAATGGCGGTGTGTGAACTTATAGAATGATGGTGTGTGAAGTCACAATGGAGGTGTGTGAAGTCATAGAATGGAGGTTTTTGAAGTCACATAATGGAGGTGTGTGAAGTCACAGAATGGAGGTGTGTGAAGTCATATATTGGAAGTTTGTGAAGTCATAGAATGGAGGTGTGTGAAGTAATAGAATGGAGGTGTGTGAAGTCAGATTGGAGGTGTGTGAAATCACAGAATGAGGTGTGTCAACTCAGAAATGAGGTGTGTGAAATCATAGAATCTAGGTGTATGAAGTCATAGAATGGAAGTTCGTGAAATCATAGAATGGAGGTGTGTGAATCACAGAACTGAGGCGTGTGAAGTCAAAATGGAGGTGTGTGAAGTCAGAATGTTGGTGTGTGAAGTCATAGAATGGAGGTGTGTGAAGTCACAATGCAGGTGTGTGAACTCATAGAATGGAGGTGTGAAGTAAAAATGTAGGTGTGTTAAGTTATAGAATGGAGGTGTGTGAAGTCATAGAATGGAGGTGTGTGAAGTCACAGAATGGAGGTTTGTGAAATCATAGAATGGAGGTGTGTGAAGTCACAGAATGGAGGTGTGTGAAGTCATAGAATGGAGGTGTGTGAAGTCATAGAATGGAGCTGTGTGAAGTCAGAATGGAGCTGTGTGAAGTCATAGAATGGAGGTGAGTGAAGTCAGAATGGCGGTGTGTGAACTCATAGAATGATGGTGTGTGAAGTCACAATGGAGGTGTGTGAAGTCATAGAATGGAGGTTTTTGAAGTCACAGAATGGAGGTTTGTGAAGTCGTAGAATGGAGGTGTGTGAAGTCAGATTGGAGGTGTGTGAAGTCATAGAATGGAGGTGTGTCAACTCAGAAAGGAGTTGTGTGAAGTCATAGAATGGAGGTGTGTGAAGTCATAGAATGGAGGGGTGTGAAATCATAGAATGGAGCTGTGTGAAGTCACAGAATTGAGGTGTGTGCAGTCAGAATGGAGGTGTGTGAAGTCAGACTGGAGGTGTGTGAAGTCATAGAATGGAGGTGTGTGAATTCAGAATGCATTTGTGTGAACTCATAGAATGGAGGTCTGTGAAGTCACAATGTAGGTGTGTGAAGTCACAGAATGGAGGTGTGTGAAGTCATAGAATGGAGGTGTGTGAAGTCACAGAATGGAGGTGTGTGAAGTCAGAACAGATGTGTGCGAAGTCATAGAATGGAGCTGTGTGAAGTCACAATGGAGCTGTGTGAAGTCATAGAATGGAGGTGAGTGAAGTCAGAATGGCGGTGTGTGAAATCACAGAATGATGGTGTGTGAAGTCACAATGGAGGTGTGTGAAGTCATACAATGCAGGTTTCTGAAGTCACAGAATGGAGGTGTGTGAAGTCATAGAATGGGGTGTGTGAAATCATAGAATGGAAGTGTGTGAAGTCAAAATGGATTTGTGTGAAGTCACAGAATGGAGGTGTGTGAAGGCACAGAATGGAGGTGTGTGAAGTCAAAATTGTGGAGTGTGAAGTCACAAATGGAGGTGTGAAGTCAGAATTTAGCTGTGTGAAGTCATAGAATGGAGGTGTGTGAAGTCAGAATGGAGGTGTGTGAACTCATAGAATATAGGTGTGTGAAGTCACAATGGAGGTGTGTGAAGTCATAGAATGGAGGTGTGTGAAGTCAGATTGGAGGTGTGTGAAATCACAGAATGGAGGTGTGTCAACTCAGAAATGAGGTGTGTGAAGTCATAGAATCTAGGTGTGTGAAGTCATAGAATGGAAGTGTGTGAAATCATAGAATGGAGGTGTGTGAAGGCACAGAACTGAGGCCTGTGAAGTCAAAATGGAGGTGTGTGAAGTCGGAATGTTGGTGGGTGAAGTCGTAGAATGGAGGTGTGTGAAGTCACAATGCAGGTGTGTGAACTCATAGAATGGAGGTGTGTGAAGTCACAATATAGGTGTGTTAACTTATAGAATGGAGGTGTGTGAAGTCATAGAATGGAGGTGTGTGAAGTCACAGAATGGAGGTGTGTGAAGTCAGAACAGATGTGTGCGAAGTCATAGAATGGAGCTGTGTGAAGTCAGAATGGAGCTGTGTGAAGTCATAGAATGGAGGTGAGTGAAGTCAGAATGGCGGTGTGTGAACTTATAGAATGATGGTGTGTGAAGTCACAATGGAGGTGTGTGAAGTCATAGAATGGAGGTTTTTGAAGTCACATAATGGAGGTGTGTGAAGTCATAGAATGGAGGTGTGTGAAGTCACAGAATGGAGGTGTGTGAAGTCATATATTGGAAGTTTGTGAAGTCATAGAATGGAGGTGTGTGAAGTAATAGAATGGAGGTGTGTGAATAATAGAATGGAGGTGTGTGAAGTCAGATTGGAGGTGTGTGAAATCACAGAATGAGGTGTGTCAACTCAGAAATGAGGTGTGTGAAGTCATAGAATCTAGGTGTATGAAGTCATAGAATGGAAGTTTGTGAAATCTTAGAATGGAGGTGTGTGAATCACAGAACTGAGACGTGTGAAGTCAAAATGGAGGTGTGTGAAGTCAGAATGTTGGTGTGTGAAGTCATAGAATGGAGGTGTGTGAAGTCACAATGCAGGTGTGTGAACTCATAGAATGGAGGTGTGAAGTAAAAATGTAGGTGTGTTAAGTTATAGAATGGAGGTGTGTGAAGTCATAGAATGGAGGTGTGTGAAGTCACAGAATGGAGGTGTGTGAAGTCATAGAATGGAGGTGTGTGAAGTCATAGAATGGAGCTGTGTGAAGTAAGAATGGAGCTGTGTGAAGTCATAGAATGGAGGTGAGTGAAGTCAGAATGGCGGTGTGTGAACTCATAGAATGATGGTGTGTGAAGTCACAATGGAGGTGTGTGAAGTCATAGAATGGAGGTTTTTGAAGTCACAGAATGGAGGTTTGTGAAGTCGTAGAATGGAGGTGTGTGAAGTCAGATTGGAGGTGTGTGAAGTCATAGAATGGAGGTGTGTCAACTCAGAAAGGAGTTGTGTGAAGTCATAGAATGGAGGTGTGTGAAGTCATAGAATGGAGGGGTGTGAAATCATAGAATGGAGCTGTGTGAAGTCACAGAATTGAGGTGTGTGCAGTCAGAATGGAGGTGTGTGAAGTCAGACTGGAGGTGTGTGAAGTCATAGAATGGAGGTGTGTGAATTCAGAATGCATTTGTGTGAACTCATAGAATGGAGGTCTGTGAAGTCACAATGTAGGTGTGTGAAGTCACAGAATGGAGGTGTGTGAAGTCATAGAATGGAGGTGTGTGAAGTCACAGAATGGAGGTGTGTGAACTCATAGAATGGAGGTGCATGCAGTCAAAGAATAGAGGTGTGTGAAGTCATGTAATGGAGGTTTGTGAAGTCAGATGGAGTTGTGTGAAGTCATAGAATGGAGGTGTGTGAATTCAGAATGCATTTGTGTGAACTCATAGAATGGAGGTCTGTGAAGTCACAATGTAGGTGTGTGAAGTCACAGAATGGAGGTGTGTGAAGTCAAACAATAAAGGTGTGTGAAGTCACAGAATGGAGGTGTGTGAACTCATAGAATGGAGGTGCATGCAGTCAAAGAATAGAGGTGTGTGAAGTCATGTAATGGAGGTTTGTGAAGTCAGATGGAGTTGTGTGAAGTCATAGAATGGAGGTGTGTGCAGCCAGAATGGAGGGGTGTGACGTCATAGAATGGAGGTGAGTGAACTCAGAATGGCGGTGTGTGAACTCATAGAATGATGGTGTGTGAAGTCACAATGGAGGTGTGTGAAGTCATAGAATGGAGGTTTTTGAAGTCACAGAATGGAAGTTTGTGAAGTCATAAAATGGAGGTGTGTGAAGTCAGATTGGAGGTGTGTGAAGTCATAGAATGGAGGTGTGTCAACTCAGAAAGGAGTTGTGTGAAGTCATAGAATGGAGGTGTGTGAAGTCATAGAATGGAGGTGTGTGAAGTCATAGAATGGAGCTGTGTGAAGTCAGAATGGAGCTGTGTGAAGTCATAGAATGGAGGTGAGTGAAGTCAGAATGGAGGTGTGTGAACTCATAGAATGATGGTGTGTGAAGTCACAATGGAGGTGTGTGAAGTCATAGAATGGAGGTATTTGAAGTCACAGAATGGAAGTTTGTGAAGTCATAAAATGGAGGTGTGTGAAGTCAGATTGGAGGTGTGTGAAGTCATAGAATGGAGGTCTGTCAACTCAGAAAGGAGGTGTGTGAAGTCATAGAATGGTGGTGTGTGAAGTCATAGAATGGAGGTGTGTGAAGTCAGAGAATGGAGGTGTGTGAAGTCACAGAATTGAGGTGTGTGAAGTCAGAATGGAGGTGTGTGAAGTCATAATGTAGGTGTGTGAAGTCACAGAATGGAGGTGTGTGAAGTCAAAGAATGGAGGTGTGTGAAGTCACACAATGGAGGTGTGTGAAGTCATAGAATGGAGGTGTGTCAAGTCACAGAATGGAGGTGTGTGAAGTCACAATGGAGATGTGTGAAGTCATAGAATGGAGGTGTGTGAAGTCACAATGGAGGTGTGTGAAGTCATAGAATGGACGTGTGTGAAGTCACAGAATGGAGGTGTGTGAAGTCATAGAATGGAGCTGTGTGAAGTCAGATTGGAGGTGTGTGAAGTCACAGAATGGAGGTGTGTGAACTCAAAATGGAGGTGTGTGAAGTCACAGAATGGATGTGTGTGAAGTGATAGAATGGAGGTGTGTGAAATCATAGAATGGATGTGTGTGAAGTCATAATGGAGGTGTGTGAAGTCACAAAATTGAGGTGTGTGAAGTCAGAGAATGGAGGTTTGTTAAGTCTTAGAATGGAGGTGTGTGAAGTCATAGAATGGAGGTGTGTGAAATCATAGAATGGATGTTTGTTAAGTAAGAATGAAGGTGTGTTAAGTCATACAATTGAGGTGTGTGAAGGCACAGAATGGAGGTGTGTGAAGTCATAGAATGGAGCTGTGTGAAGTCAGAATGTAGGTGTGTGATGTCACAGAATGGAGGTGTGCGAACTCAGAATGGAGGTGTGTGAAGTCACAGAATGGAGGGGTGTGAAGTCATAGAATGGAGGTGTGTGAAATCATAGAATGGAGGTGTGGGAAGTCAGAGAATGGAGCTGTGTGAAGTCAGAATGGAGGTGTGCGAAGTCACAGAATGGAGGTGTGTGAAGTCATTTTATGGAGCTGTGTGAAGTCAGAATGGAGGTGTGTGAAGTCACAGAATGGAGGTGTGTGAACACAGAATGAAGGTGTGTGAAGTCACAGAATCTAGGTGTGTGAAGTCATAGAATGGAGGTGTGTGAAGTCATAGACTGGAGGTGTGTGAAGTCATAATAGAGGCGTGTGAAGTCACAGAATTCAGGTGTGTGAAGTCACAGAATGGAGGTGTGTGAAGTCAGAGAATGGAGGTGTGTGAGGTCAGAACGGAGGTGTGTGAACTCAGATTGGAGGTGTGGGAAGTCACAATGGAGGTGTGTGAAGTCATAGAATGGAGGTGTGTGAACTCATAGAATGGATGTGTGTGAAGTCATAGAATGGAGGTGTGTGAATTAATAGAATGGAGGTGTGAGAAATCATAGAATGGAGGTGTGTGAAGTCACAGAATGGAGGTGTGTGAAGTCACAGAATGGAGGTGTGTGAACTCCAATGGAGGTGTGTGAAGTCAAAGAATGGAGGTGTGTGAAGTCATAGAATGGAATTGTGTGAAGTCATAGAATGGAGGTGTGTGAAGTGAGAATTGAGGTGTGTGAAGTCACGGAATTGAGGTGTGTGAACTCAGAATGGAAGTGTGTGAAGTCACAGAATGGATGTTTGTGAAGTCATAGAGTGGAGGTGTGTGAAGTCATAGAATGGATGTTTCTGAAGTAGAATGAAGGTGTGTGAAGTCATAGAATGGAGGTGTGTGAAGTCAAAATGGATGCGTGTGAACTCATAAAATGGAGATGTGTGAAGTCATGGAATGGAGGTATGCGAAGTCCAAGAATATAGGTTGTGAAGTCAAACAATGGTGGTGTGTGAAGTCACAGAATGCAGGTGTGTTAAGTCAAAGAATGGAAGTGTGTGAAGTCAAAATGCAGGTGTGTGAAGTCACAGAATGGAGGTGTGTGAAGTCACAGAATGAAGGTGTTTGAAGTCAAAATTGTGGCGTGTGAAGTCACAAATTGAGGAGTCTGAAGACAGAATGCAGCTGTGTGAAGCCATAGAATGGATGTGTGTGAAGTCAGAATGGAGGTGTGTGAACTCAGAGAATGGAGTGTGTGAAGTCACAATGGGGGTGTGTGAAGTCATAGAATGGGGGTGTGTGAAGTCAAATTGGAGGTGTGTGAAATCACAGAATGGAGGTTTGTCAACTCAGAAATGAGGTGTGTTAAGTCGTAGAATGGAGGTGTGTGAATTCATAGAATGGAAGAGTGTGAAAACATAGAATGGAGGTGCGTGAAGTCAAAGAATTGAGATTTGTGAAGTCAGGATGGAGGTGTGTGAAGTCAGGATGGAGGTGGGTGAAGTCACAGAATGGAGGTGTGGGAACCCAGAATGGAGGTGTGTGGTCACAGAACGGAGGTTTGTGAAGTCATAGAATGGAGGTGCCTGAAGTCATAGAATGGATGTTTCTGAAGTGAGAACGAAGGTGTATGAAGTCAAAGAATGGAGGTGTGTGAAGTCAAAATGGAGGTGTGTGAATCATAGAATGGAGGTGTGTGAACACATAGAATGGAGGTGTGTGAAGTCATGGAATGGAGGTGCATGCAGTCAAACAATGGAGGTGTGTGAAGTCATCGAATGGAGGTGTGTGAAGTCATGGAATGGAGGTGTGTGAAGTCAGATGGAGTTGTGTGAAGTCATAGAATGGAGGTGTGTGAAGTCAGAATGGAGGTGTGTGAAGTCATAGAATGGAGGTGTGTGAAGTCACAATGCAGGTGTGCGAAGTCATAGAATGGAGGTGTGTGAGGTCATAGAATGGAGGTGTGTGAAGTCATAGAATGGAGGTGTGTGAAGTCATAGAATGGAGCTGTGTGAAGTCACAATGGAGCTGTGTGAAGTCATAGAATGGAGGTGAGTGAAGTCAGAATGGCGGTGTGTGAACTCATAGAATGATGGTGTGTGAAGTCATAATGGAGGTGTGTGAAGTCATAGAATGGAGGTTTTTGAAGTCACAGAATGGAGGTTTGTGAAGTCGTAGAATGGAGGTGTGTGAAGTCAGATTGGAGGTGTGTGAAGTCATAGAATGGAGGTGTGTCAACTCAGAAAGGAGTTGTGTGAAGTCATAGAATGGAGGTGTGTGAAGTCATAGAATGGAGGGGTGTGAAATCATAGAATGGAGCTGTGTGAAGTCACAGAATTGAGGTGTGTGCAGTCAGAATGGAGGTGTGTGAAGTCATACTGGAGGTGTGTGAAGTCATAGAATGGAGGTGTGTGAATTCAGAATGCATTTGTGTGAACTCATAGAATGGAGGTCTGTGAAGTCACAATGTAGGTGTGTGAAGTCACAGAATGGAGGTGTGTGAAGTCATAGAATGGAGGTGTGTGAAGTCACAGAATGGAGGTGTGTGAAGTCAGAACAGATGTGTGCGAAGTCATAGAATGGAGCTGTGTGAAGTCAGAATGGAGCTGTGTGAAGTCATAGAATGGAGGTGAGTGAAGTCAGAATGGCGGTGTGTGAAATCACAGAATGATGGTGTGTGAAGTCACAATGGAGGTGTGTGAAGTCATACAATGCAGGTTTCTGAAGTCACAGAATGGAGGTGTGTGAAGTCATAGAATGGGGTGTGTGAAATCATAGAATGGAAGTGTGTGAAGTCAAAATGGATTTGTGTGAAGTCACAGAATGGAGGTGTGTGAAGGCACAGAATGGAGGTGTGTGAAGTCAAAATTGTGGAGTGTGAAGTCACAAATGGAGGTGTGAAGTCAGAATTTAGCTGTGTGAAGTCATAGAATGGAGGTGTGTGAAGTCAGAATGGAGGTGTGTGAACTCATAGAATATAGGTGTGTGAAGTCACAATGGAGGTGTGTGAAGTCATAGAATGGAGGTGTGTGAAGTCAGATTGGAGGTGTGTGAAATCACAGAATGGAGGTGTGTCAACTCAGAAATGAGGTGTGTGAAGTCATAGAATCTAGGTGTGTGAAGTCATAGAATGGAAGTGTGTGAAATCATAGAATGGAGGTGTGTGAAGGCACAGAACTGAGGCCTGTGAAGTCAAAATGGAGGTGTGTGAAGTCGGAATGTTGGTGGGTGAAGTCGTAGAATGGAGGTGTGTGAAGTTCCAATGCAGGTGTGTGAACTCATAGAATGGAGGTGTGTGAAGTCACAATATAGGTGTGTTAACTTATAGAATGGAGGTGTGTGAAGTCATAGAATGGAGGTGTGTGAAGTCACAGAATGGAGGTGTGTGAAGTCAGAACAGATGTGTGCGAAGTCATAGAATGGAGCTGTGTGAAGTCAGAATGGAGCTGTGTGAAGTCATAGAATGGAGGTGAGTGAAGTCAGAATGGCGGTGTGTGAACTTATAGAATGATGGTGTGTGAAGTCACAATGGAGGTGTGTGAAGTCATAGAATGGAGGTTTTTGAAGTCACATAATGGAGGTGTGTGAAGTCATAGAATGGAGGTGTGTGAAGTCACAGAATGGAGGTGTGTGAAGTCATATATTGGAAGTTTGTGAAGTCATAGAATGGAGGTGTGTGAAGTAATAGAATGGAGGTGTGTGAAGTCAGATTGGAGGTGTGTGAAATCACAGAATGAGGTGTGTCAACTCAGAAATGAGGTGTGTGAAGTCATAGAATCTAGGTGTATGAAGTCATAGAATGGAAGTTTGTGAAATCATAGAATGGAGGTGTGTGAATCACAGAACTGAGACGTGTGAAGTCAAAATGGAGGTGTGTGAAGTCAGAATGTTGGTGTGTGAAGTCATAGAATGGAGGTGTGTGAAGTCACAATGCAGGTGTGTGAACTCATAGAATGGAGGTGTGAATTAAAAATGTAGGTGTGTTAAGTTATAGAATGGAGGTGTGTGAAGTCATAGAATGGAGGTGTGTGAAGTCACAGAATGGAGGTGTGTGAAGTCATAGAATGGAGGTGTGTGAAGTCATAGAATGGAGCTGTGTGAAGTCAGAATGGAGCTGTGTGAAGTCATAGAATGGAGGTGAGTGAAGTCAGAATGGCGGTGTGTGAACTCATAGAATGATGGTGTGTGAAGTCACAATGGAGGTGTGTGAAGTCATAGAATGGAGGTTTTTGAAGTCACAGAATGGAGGTTTGTGAAGTCGTAGAATGGAGGTGTGTGAAGTCAGATTGGAGGTGTGTGAAGTCATAGAATGGAGGTGTGTCAACTCAGAAAGGAGTTGTGTGAAGTCATAGAATGGAGGTGTGTGAAGTCATAGAATGGAGGGGTGTGAAATCATAGAATGGAGCTGTGTGAAGTCACAGAATTGAGGTGTGTGCAGTCAGAATGGAGGTGTGTGAAGTCATACTGGAGGTGTGTGAAGTCATAGAATGGAGGTGTGTGAATTCAGAATGCATTTGTGTGAACTCATAGAATGGAGGTCTGTGAAGTCACAATGTAGGTGTGTGAAGTCACAGAATGGAGGTGTGTGAAGTCATAGAATGGAGGTGTGTGAAGTCACAGAATGGAGGTGTGTGAAGTCAGAACAGATGTGTGCGAAGTCATAGAATGGAGCTGTGTGAAGTCAGAATGGAGCTGTGTGAAGTCATAGAATGGAGGTGAGTGAAGTCAGAATGGCGGTGTGTGAAATCACAGAATGATGGTGTGTGAAGTCACAATGGAGGTGTGTGAAGTCATACAATGCAGGTTTCTGAAGTCCCAGAATGGAGGTGTGTGAAGTCATAGAATGGGGTGTGTGAAATCATAGAATGGAAGTGTGTGAAGTCAAAATGGATTTGTGTGAAGTCACAGAATGGAGGTGTGTGAAGGCACAGAATGGAGGTGTGTGAAGTCAAAATTGTGGAGTGTGAAGTCACAAATGGAGGTGTGAAGTCAGAATTTAGCTGTGTGAAGTCATAGAATGGAGGTGTGTGAAGTCAGAATGGAGGTGTGTGAACTCATAGAATATAGGTGTGTGAAGTCACAATGGAGGTGTGTGAAGTCATAGAATGGAGGTGTGTGAAGTCAGATTGGAGGTGTGTGAAATCACAGAATGGAGGTGTGTCAACTCAGAAATGAGGTGTGTGAAGTCATAGAATCTAGGTGTGTGAAGTCATAGAATGGAAGTGTGTGAAATCATAGAATGGAGGTGTGTGAAGGCACAGAACTGAGGCCTGTGAAGTCAAAATGGAGGTGTGTGAAGTCGGAATGTTGGTGGGTGAAGTCGTAGAATGGAGGTGTGTGAAGTCCCAATGCAGGTGTGTGAACTCATAGAATGGAGGTGTGTGAAGTCACAATATAGGTGTGTTAACTTATAGAATGGAGGTGTGTGAAGTCATAGAATGGAGGTGTGTGAAGTCACAGAATGGAGGTGTGTGAAGTCAGAACAGATGTGTGCGAAGTCATAGAATGGAGCTGTGTGAAGTCAGAATGGAGCTGTGTGAAGTCATAGAATGGAGGTGAGTGAAGTCAGAATGGCGGTGTGTGAACTTATAGAATGATGGTGTGTGAAGTCACAATGGAGGTGTGTGAAGTCATAGAATGGAGGTTTTTGAAGTCACATAATGGAGGTGTGTGAAGTCATAGAATGGAGGTGTGTGAAGTCACAGAATGGAGGTGTGTGAAGTCATATATTGGAAGTTTGTGAAGTCATAGAATGGAGGTGTGTGAAGTAATAGAATGGAGGTGTGTGAAGTCAGATTGGAGGTGTGTGAAATCACAGAATGAGGTGTGTCAACTCAGAAATGAGGTGTGTGAAGTCATAGAATCTAGGTGTATGAAGTCATAGAATGGAAGTTTGTGAAATCATAGAATGGAGGTGTGTGAATCACAGAACTGAGACGTGTGAAGTCAAAATGGAGGTGTGTGAAGTCAGAATGTTGGTGTGTGAAGTCATAGAATGGAGGTGTGTGAAGTCACAATGCAGGTGTGTGAACTCATAGAATGGAGGTGTGAATTAAAAATGTAGGTGTGTTAAGTTATAGAATGGAGGTGTGTGAAGTCATAGAATGGAGGTGTGTGAAGTCACAGAATGGAGGTGTGTGAAGTCATAGAATGGAGGTGTGTGAAGTCATAGAATGGAGCTGTGTGAAGTCAGAATGGAGCTGTGTGAAGTCATAGAATGGAGGTGAGTGAAGTCAGAATGGCGGTGTGTGAACTCATAGAATGATGGTGTGTGAAGTCACAATGGAGGTGTGTGAAGTCATAGAATGGAGGTTTTTGAAGTCACAGAATGGAGGTTTGTGAAGTCGTAGAATGGAGGTGTGTGAAGTCAGATTGGAGGTGTGTGAAGTCATAGAATGGAGGTGTGTCAACTCAGAAAGGAGATGTGTGAAGTCATAGAATGGAGGTGTGTGAAGTCATAGAATGGAGGGGTGTGAAATCATAGAATGGAGCTGTGTGAAGTCACAGAATTGAGGTGTGTGCAGTCAGAATGGAGGTGTGTGAAGTCATACTGGAGGTGTGTGAAGTCATAGAATGGAGGTGTGTGAATTCAGAATGCATTTGTGTGAACTCATAGAATGGAGGTCTGTGAAGTCACAATGTAGGTGTGTGAAGTCACAGAATGGAGGTGTGTGAAGTCATAGAATGGAGGTGTGTGAAGTCACAGAATGGAGGTGTGTGAAGTCAGAACAGATGTGTGCGAAGTCATAGAATGGAGCTGTGTGAAGTCAGAATGGAGCTGTGTGAAGTCATAGAATGGAGGTGAGTGAAGTCAGAATGGCGGTGTGTGAAATCACAGAATGATGGTGTGTGAAGTCACAATGGAGGTGTGTGAAGTCATACAATGCAGGTTTCTGAAGTCACAGAATGGAGGTGTGTGAAGTCATAGAATGGGGTGTGTGAAATCATAGAATGGAAGTGTGTGAAGTCAAAATGGATTTGTGTGAAGTCACAGAATGGAGGTGTGTGAAGGCACAGAATGGAGGTGTGTGAAGTCAAAATTGTGGAGTGTGAAGTCACAAATGGAGGTGTGAAGTCAGAATTTAGCTGTGTGAAGTCATAGAATGGAGGTGTGTGAAGTCAGAATGGAGGTGTGTGAACTCATAGAATATAGGTGTGTGAAGTCACAATGGAGGTGTGTGAAGTCATAGAATGGAGGTGTGTGAAGTCAGATTGGAGGTGTGTGAAATCACAGAATGGAGGTGTGTCAACTCAGAAATGAGGTGTGTGAAGTCATAGAATCTAGGTGTGTGAAGTCATAGAATGGAAGTGTGTGAAATCATAGAATGGAGGTGTGTGAAGGCAAAGAACTGAGGCCTGTGAAGTCAAAATGGAGGTGTGTGAAGTCGGAATGTTGGTGGGTGAAGTCGTAGAATGGAGGTGTGTGAAGTTCCAATGCAGGTGTGTGAACTCATAGAATGGAGGTGTGTGAAGTCACAATATAGGTGTGTTAACTTATAGAATGGAGGTGTGTGAAGTCATAGAATGGAGGTGTGTGAAGTCACAGAATGGAGGTGTGTGAAGTCAGAACAGATGTGTGCGAAGTCATAGAATGGAGCTGTGTGAAGTCAGAATGGAGCTGTGTGAAGTCATAGAATGGAGGTGAGTGAAGTCAGAATGGCGGTGTGTGAACTTATAGAATGATGGTGTGTGAAGTCACAATGGAGGTGTGTGAAGTCATAGAATGGAGGTTTTTGAAGTCACATAATGGAGGTGTGTGAAGTCATAGAATGGAGGTGTGTGAAGTCACAGAATGGAGGTGTGTGAAGTCATATATTGGAAGTTTGTGAAGTCAAAGAATGGAGGTGTGTGAAGTAATAGAATGGAGGTGTGTGAAGTCAGATTGGAGGTGTGTGAAATCACAGAATGAGGTGTGTCAACTCAGAAATGAGGTGTGTGAAGTCATAGAATCTAGGTGTATGAAGTCATAGAATGGAAGTTTGTGAAATCATAGAATGGAGGTGTGTGAATCACAGAACTGAGACGTGTGAAGTCAAAATGGAGGTGTGTGAAGTCAGAATGTTGGTGTGTGAAGTCATAGAATGGAGGTGTGTGAAGTCACAATGCAGGTGTGTGAACTCATAGAATGGAGGTGTGAATTAAAAATGTAGGTGTGTTAAGTTATAGAATGGAGGTGTGTGAAGTCATAGAATGGAGGTGTGTGAAGTCACAGAATGGAGGTGTGTGAAGTCATAGAATGGAGGTGTGTGAAGTCATAGAATGGAGCTGTGTGAAGTCAGAATGGAGCTGTGTGAAGTCATAGAATGGAGGTGAGTGAAGTCAGAATGGCGGTGTGTGAACTCATAGAATGATGGTGTGTGAAGTCACAATGGAGGTGTGTGAAGTCATAGAATGGAGGTTTTTGAAGTCACAGAATGGAGGTTTGTGAAGTCGTAGAATGGAGGTGTGTGAAGTCAGGTTGGAGGTGTGTGAAGTCATAGAATGGAGGTGTGTCAACTCAGAAAGGAGTTGTGTGAAGTCATAGAATGGAGGTGTGTGAAGTCATAGAATGGAGGGGTGTGAAATCATAGAATGGAGCTGTGTGAAGTCACAGAATTGAGGTGTGTGCAGTCAGAATGGAGGTGTGTGAAGTCATACTGGAGGTGTGTGAAGTCATAGAATGGAGGTGTGTGAATTCAGAATGCATTTGTGTGAACTCATAGAATGGAGGTCTGTGAAGTCACAATGTAGGTGTGTGAAGTCACAGAATGGAGGTGTGTGAAGTCAGATTGGATGTGTGTGAAGTCACAGAATGGAGGTGTGTGAACTCAAAATGGAGGTGTGTGAAGTCACAGAATGGAGGTGTGTGAAGTGATAGAATGGAGGTGTGTGAAGTCATAGAATGGATGTGTGTGAAGTCATAATGGAGGTGTGTGAAGTCACAGAATTGAGGTGTGTGAAGTCAGAGAATGGAGGTGTGTGAAGTCATAGAATGGAGGTGTGTGAAGTCATAGAATGGAGGTGTGTGAAATCATAGAATGGATGTTTGTTAAGTAAGAATGAAGGTGTGTTAAGTCATACAATTGAGGTGTGTGAAGGCACAGAATGGAGGTGTGTGAAGTCATAGAATGAGCTGTGTGAAGTCAGAATGTAGGTGTGTGATGTCACAGAATGGAGGTGTGCGAACTCAGAATGGAGGTGTGTGAAGTCACAGAATGGAGGGGTGTGAAGTCATAGAATGGAGGTGTGTGAAATCATAGAATGGAGGTGTGGGAAGTCAGAGAATGGAGCTGTGTGAAGTCAGAATGGAGGTGTGCGAAGTCACAGAATGGAGGTGTGTGAAGTCATTTTATGGAGCTGTGTGAAGTCAGAATGGAGGTGTGTGAAGTCACAGAATGGAGGTGTGTGAACACAGAATGAAGGTGTGTGAAGTCACAGAATCTAGGTGTGTGAAGTCATAGAATGGAGGTGTGTGAAGTCATAGACTGGGGGTGTGTGAAGTCATAATAGAGGCGTGTGAAGTCACAGAATTCAGGTGTGTGAAGTCACAGAATGGAGGTGTGTGAAGTCAGAGAATGGAGGTGTGTGAGGTCAGAACGGAGGTGTGTGAACTCAGATTGGAGGTGTGGGAAGTCACAATGGAGGTGTGTGAAGTCATAGAATGGAGGTGTGTGAACTCATAGAATGGATGTGTGTGAAGTCATAGAATGGAGGTGTGTGAATTAATAGAATGGAGGTGTGAGAAATCATAGAATGGAGGTGTGTGAAGTCACAGAATGGAGGTGTGTGAAGTCACAGAATGGAGGTGTGTGAACTCCAATGGAGGTGTGTGAAGTCAAAGAATGGAGGTGTGTGAAGTCATAGAATGGAATTGTGTGAAGTCATAGAATGGAGGTGTGTGAAGTGAGAATTGAGGTGTGTGAAGTCACGGAATTGAGGTGTGTGAACTCAGAATGGAAGTGTGTGAAGTCACAGAATGGATGTTTGTGAAGTCATAGAGTGGAGGTGTGTGAAGTCATAGAATGGATGTTTTTGAAGTAGAATGAAGGTGTGTGAAGTCATAGAATGGAGGTGTGTGAAGTCAAAATGGATGCGTGTGAACTCATAAAATGGAGATGTGTGAAGTCATGGAATGGAGGTATGCGAAGTCCAAGAATATAGGTTGTGAAGTCAAACAATGGTGGTGTGTGAAGTCACAGAATGCAGGTGTGTTAAGTCAAAGAATGGAAGTGTGTGAAGTCAAAATGCAGGTGTGTGAAGTCACAGAATGGAGGTGTGTGAAGTCACAGAATGAAGGTGTTTGAAGTCAAAATTGTGGCGTGTGAAGTCACAAATTGAGGAGTCTGAAGACAGAATGCAGCTGTGTGAAGCCATAGAATGGATGTGTGTGAAGTCAGAATGGAGGTGTGTGAACTCAGAGAATGGAGTGTGTGAAGTCACAATGGGGGTGTGTGAAGTCATAGAATGGGGGTGTGTGAAGTCAAATTGGAGGTGTGTGAAATCACAGAATGGAGGTTTGTCAACTCAGAAATGAGGTGTGTTAAGTCGTAGAATGGAGGTGTGTGAATTCATAGAATGGAAGAGTGTGAAAACATAGAATGGAGGTGCGTGAAGTCAAAGAATTGAGATTTGTGAAGTCAGGATGGAGGTGTGTGAAGTCAGGATGGAGGTGGGTGAAGTCACAGAATGGAGGTGTGAGAACCCAGAATGGAGGTGTGTGGTCACAGAACGGAGGTTTGTGAAGTCATAGAATGGAGGTGCCTGAAGTCATAGAATGGATGTTTCTGAAGTGAGAACGAAGGTGTATGAAGTCAAAGAATGGAGGTGTGTGAAGTCAAAATGGAGGTGTGTGAATCATAGAATGGAGGTGTGTGAACACATAGAATGGAGGTGTGTGAAGTCATGGAATGGAGGTGCATGCAGTCAAACAATGGAGGTGTGTGAAGTCATCGAATGGAGGTGTGTGAAGTCATGGAATGGAGGTGTGTGAAGTCAGATGGAGTTGTGTGAAGTCATAGAATGGAGGTGTGTGAAGTCAGAATGGAGGTGTGTGAAGTCATAGAATGGAGGTGTGTGAAGTCAGAATGCAGGTGTGCGAAGTCATAGAATGGAGGTGTGTGAGGTCATAGAATGGAGGTGTGTGAAGTCACAGAATGGAGGTGTGTGAAGTCATAGAATGGAGGTGTGTGAAGTCACAGAAGGGAGATGTGTGAAGTCATAGAATGGAGGTGTGTGAAGTCATAGAATTTAGGTGGGTGAAGTCATAGAATGGAGGTGTGTGAAGTCAGAGAATGGAGGTGTGTGAAATCACAAAATGGAGGTGTGTGAACTCAGAATGGAGGTGTGTGAAGTCACAGAATGGAGATGTGTGAAGTCACAAAATGGGGGTGTGTGAAGTCACAAAATGGGGGTGTGTGAAGTCATAGAATGGAGGTGTGTGAAGTCATAGAATGGAGGTGTGTGAAGTCACAGAATGGAGGTGTGTGAAGTCAGAATAGATGTGTGCGAAGTCATAGAATGGAGCTGTGTGAAGTCAGAATGGAGCTGTGTGAAGTCATAGAATGGAGGTGAGTGAAGTCAGAATTGCGGTGTGTGAAATCACAGAATGATGGTGTGTGAAGTCACAATGGAGGTGTGTGAAGTCATACAATGCAGGTTTCTGAAGTCACAGAATGGAGGTGTGTGAAGTCACAGAATGGAGGTGTGTGAAGTCACAGAATGGAGGTGTGTGAAGTCAAAATTGTGGAGTGTGAAGTCACAAATGGAGGTGTGAAGTCAGAATTTAGCTGTGTGAAGTCATAGAATGGAGGTGTGTGAAGTCAGAATGGAGGTGTGTAAACTCATAGAATATAGGTGTGTGAAGTCACAATGGAGGTGTGTGAAGTAATAGAATGGAGGTGTGTGAAGTCAGATTGGAGGTGTGTGAAATCACAGAATGAGGTGTGTCAACTCAGAAATGAGGTGTGTGAAATCATAGAATCTAGGTGTATGAAGTCATAGAATGGAAGTTCGTGAAATCATAGAATGGAGGTGTGTGAATCACAGAACTGAGGCGTGTGAAGTCAAAATGGAGGTGTGTGAAGTCAGAATGTTGGTGTGTGAAGTCATAGAATGGAGGTGTGTGAAGTCACAATGCAGGTGTGTGAACTCATAGAATGGAGGTGTGAAGTAAAAATGTAGGGTGTGTTAAGTTATAGAATGGAGGTGTGTGAAGTCATAGAATGGAGGTGTGTGAAGTCACAGACTGGAGGTTTGTGAAATCATAGATGGAGGTGTGTGAAGTCACAGAATGGAGGTGTGTGAAGTCATAGAATGGAGGTGTGTGAAGTCATAGAATGGAGCTGTGTGAAGTCAGAATGGAGCTGTGTGAAGTCATAGAATGGAGGTGAGTGAAGTCAGAATGGCGGTGTGTGAACTCATAGAATGATGGTGTGTGAAGTCACAATGGAGGTGTGTGAAGTCATAGAATGGAGGTTTTTGAAGTCACAGAATGGAGGTTTGTGAAGTCGTAGAATGGAGGTGTGTGAAGTCAGATTGGAGGTGTGTGAAGTCATAGAATGGAGGTGTGTCAACTCAGAAAGGAGTTGTGTGAAGTCATAGAATGGAGGTGTGTGAAGTCATAGAATGGAGGGGTGTGAAATCATAGAATGGAGCTGTGTGAAGTCACAGAATTGAGGTGTGTGCAGTCAGAATGGAGGTGTGTGAAGTCAGACTGGAGGTGTGTGAAGTCATAGAATGGAGGTGTGTGAATTCAGAATGCATTTGTGTGAACTCATAGAATGGAGGTCTGTGAAGTCACAATGTAGGTGTGTGAAGTCACAGAATGGAGGTGTGTGAAGTCATAGAATGGAGGTGTGTGAAGTCACAGAATGGAGGTGTGTGAAGTCAGAACAGATGTGTGCGAAGTCATAGAATGGAGCTGTGTGAAGTCACAATGGAGCTGTGTGAAGTCATAGAATGGAGGTGAGTGAAGTCAGAATGGCGGTGTGTGAAATCACAGAATGATGGTGTGTGAAGTCACAATGGAGGTGTGTGAAGTCATACAATGCAGTTTTCTGAAGTCACAGAATGGAGGTGTGTGAAGTCATAGAATGGGGTGTGTGAAATCATAGAATGGAAGTGTGTGAAGTCAAAATGGATTTGTGTGAAGTCATAGAATGGAGGTGTGTGAAGTCAGAATGGAGGTGTGTGAACTCATAGAATATAGGTGTGTGAAGTCACAATGGAGGTGTGTGAAGTCATAGAATGGAGGTGTGTGAAGTCAGATTGGAGGTGTGTGAAATCACAGAATGGAGGTGTGTCAACTCAGAAATGAGGTGTGTGAAGTCATAGAATCTAGGTGTGTGAAGTCATAGAATGGAAGTGTGTGAAATCATAGAATGGAGGTGTGTGAAGGCACAGAACTGAGGCCTGTGAAGTCAAAATGGAGGTGTGTGAAGTCGGAATGGTGGTGGGTGAAGTCGTAGAATGGAGGTGTGTGAAGTCCCAATGCAGGTGTGTGAACTCATAGAATGGAGGTGTGTGAAGTCACAATATAGGTGTGTTAACTTATAGAATGGAGGTGTGTGAAGTCATAGAATGGAGGTGTGTGAAGTCACAGAATGGAGGTGTGTGAAGTCAGAACAGATGTGTGCGAAGTCATAGAATGGAGCTGTGTGAAGTCAAAATGGAGCTGTGTGAAGTCATAGAATGGAGGTGAGTGAAGTCAGAATGGCGGTGTGTGAACTTATAGAATGATGGTGTGTGAAGTCACAATGGAGGTGTGTGAAGTCATAGAATGGAGGTTTTTGAAGTCACATAATGGAGGTGTGTGAAGTCATAGAATGGAGGTGTGTGAAGTCACAGAATGGAGGTGTGTGAAGTCATATATTGGAAGTTTGTGAAGTCAAAGAATGGAGGTGTGTGAAGTAATAGAATGGAGGTGTGTGAAGTCAGATTGGAGGTGTGTGAAATCACAGAATGAGGTGTGTCAACTCAGAAATGAGATGTGTGAAGTCATAGAATCTAGGTGTATGAAGTCATAGAATGGAAGTTTGTGAAATCATAGAATGGAGGTGTGTGAATCACAGAACTGAGACGTGTGAAGTCAAAATGGAGGTGTGTGAAGTCAGAATGTTGGTGTGTGAAGTCATAGAATGGAGGTTTGTGAAGTCACAATGCAGGTGTGTGAACTCATAGAATGGAGGTGTGAAGTAAAAATGTAGGTGTGTTAAGTTATAGAATGGAGGTGTGTGAAGTCATAGAATGGAGGTGTGTGAAGTCACAGAATGGAGGTGTGTGAAGTCATAGATTGGAGGTGTGTGAAGTCATAGAATGGAGCTGTGTGAAGTCAGAATGGAGCTGTGTGAAGTCATAGAATGGAGGTGAGTGAAGTCAGAATGGCGGTGTGTGAACTCATAGAATGATGGTGTGTGAAGTCACAATGGAGGTGTGTGAAGTCATAGAATGGAGGTTTTTGAAGTCACAGAATGGAGGTTTGTGAAGTCGTAGAATGGAGGTGTGTGAAGTCAGATTGGAGGTGTGTGAAGTCATAGAATGGAGGTGTGTCAACTCAGAAAGGAGTTGTGTGAAGTCATAGAATGGAGGTGTGTGAAGTCATAGAATGGAGGGGTGTGAAATCATAGAATGGAGCTGTGTGAAGTCACAGAATTGAGGTGTGTGCAGTCAGAATGGAGGTGTGTGAAGTCAGACTGGAGGTGTGTGAAGTCATAGAATGGAGGTGTGTGAATTCAGAATGCATTTGTGTGAACTCATAGAATGGAGGTCTGTGAAGTCACAATGTAGGTGTGTGAAGTCACAGAATGGAGGTGTGTGAAGTCATAGAATGGAGGTGTGTGAAGTCACAGAATGGAGGTGTGTGAAGTCAGAACAGATGTGTGCGAAGTCATAGAATGGAGCTGTGTGAAGTCAGAATGGAGCTGTGTGAAGTCATAGAATGGAGGTGAGTGAAGTCAGAATGGCGGTGTGTGAAATCACAGAATGATGGTGTGTGAAGTCACAATGGAGGTGTGTGAAGTCATACAATGCAGGTTTCTGAAGTCACAGAATGGAGGTGTGATAAGTCATAGAATGGGGTGTGTGAAATCATAGAATGGAAGTGTGTGAAGTCAAAATGGATTTGTGTGAAGTCACAGAATGGAGGTGTGTGAAGTCACAGAATGGAGGTGTGTGAAGTCAAAATTGTGGAGTGTGAAGTCACAAATGGAGGTGTGAAGTCAGAATTTAGCTGTGTGAAGTCATAGAATGGAGGTGTGTGAAGTCAGAATGGAGGTGTGTGAACTCATAGAATATAGGTGTGTGAAGTCACAATGGAGGTGTGTGAAGTCATAGAATGGAGGTGTGTGAAGTCAGATTGGAGGTGTGTGAAATCACAGAATGGAGGTGTGTCAACTCAGAAATGAGGTGTGTGAAGTCATAGAATCTAGGTGTGTGAAGTCATAGAATGGAAGTGTGTGAAATCATAGAATGGAGGTGTGTGAAGGCACAGAACTGAGGCCTGTGAAGTCAAAATGGAGGTGTGTGAAGTCGGAATGTTGGTGGGTGAAGTCGTAGAATGGAGGTGTGTGAAGTCACAATGCAGGTGTGTGAACTCATAGAATGGAGGTGTGTGAAGTCACAATATAGGTGTGTTAACTTATAGAATGGAGGTGTGTGAAGTCATAGAATGGAGGTGTGTGAAGTCACAGAATGGAGGTGTGTGAAGTCAGAAGAGATGTGTGCGAAGTCATAGAATGGAGCTGTGTGAAGTCAGAATGGAGCTGTGTGAAGTCATAGAATGGAGGTGAGTGAAGTCAGAATGGCGGTGTGTGAACTTATAGAATGATGGTGTGTGAAGTCACAATGGAGGTGTGTGAAGTCATAGAATGGAGGTTTTTGAAGTCACATAATGGAGGTGTGTGAAGTCATAGAATGGAGGTGTGTGAAGTCACAGAATGGAGGTGTGTGAAGTCATATATTGGAAGTTTGTGAAGTCATAGAATGGAGGTGTGTGAAGTAATAGAATGGAGGTGTGTGAAGTCATATATTGGAGGTTTGTGAAGTCATAGAATGGAGGTGTGTGAAGTAATAGAATGGAGGTGTGTCAAGTCACAGATTGAAGGTGTGTGAAGTCACAGAATGGGGGTGTGTGAAGTCACAGAATGGAAGTGTGTGAAGTCATAGAATGGAGGTGTGTGAAGTCAGAATGGAGGTGTGTGAAGTCACAGAATGGAATTTTGTGAAATCATAGAATGGAGGTGGGTGAAGTCATAGAATGGATGATTCTGAATAAAAAGTGAAGGTGTGTGAAGTCATAGAATGGAGGTGTGTGAAGTCACAATGTAGGTGTGTGAACTCATAGAATGGTGGTGTGTAATCTCATAGAATGCAGGTGTGTGAAGTCATGGAATGGAGGTGTGTGAAGTCACAGAATGGAGGTGTGTGAAGTCAAAGAATGGAAGTGTGTGAAGTCAAAATGGATGTGTGTGAAGTCACAGAATGGAGGTGTGTTAAGTCAAAATTGTGGAGTGTGAAGTCACTAATGGAGGTGTGAAGTCAGAATTTAGCTGTGTGAAGTCATAGAATGGAGGTGTGTGAAGTCAGAATGGAGGTGTGTGAACTCATAGAATGGAGGTGTGTGAAGTCACAATGGAGGTGTGTGAAGTCATAGAATGGAGGTGTGTGAAGTCAGATTGGAGGTGTGTGAAATCACAGAATGGAGGTGTGTCAACTCAGAAATGAGGTGTGTGAAGTCATAGAATCTAGGTGTATGAAGTCATAGAATGGAAGTGTGTGAAATCATAGAATGGAGGTATGTGAAGTCACCGAACTGAGGCGTGTGAAATCAAAATGGAGGTGTGTGAAGTCAGAATGTTGGTGTGTGAAGTCATAGAATGGAGGTGTGTGAAGTCACAGAATGGAGGTTTGCGAAATCATAGAATGGAGGTGTGTGAAGTCACAGAATGGAGGTGTGTGAAGTCATAGAATGGAGGTGTGTGAAGTCATAGAATGGAGGTGTGTGAAGTCACAGAATGGAGGTGTGTGAAGTTATAGAATGGAGGTGTGTGAAGTCACAGAATGTAGGTGTGTAAAATCATAGAATGGACGTGTGTGAAGTCATAGAATGGAGGTGTGTGAAGTCATAGAATGGAGGTGTGTGAAGTCACAGAATGGAGGGGTGTGAAGTCACAGATTGGAGGTGTGTGAACCCAGAATGGAGGAGTGTGAAGTCACAGAATGGAGGTGTGTGAAGTCACAGAATGGAGGTGTGTGAACTCAAAATGAAGGTGTGTGAGGTCACAGAACGGAGGTTTGTGAAGTTATAGAATGGAGGTGTGTGAAGTCATAGAATGGATGATTTTGAAGTAATAATGAAGGTGTGTGAAGTCATAGAATGGAGGTGTGTGAAGTCAGAAGAGATGTGTGCGAAGTCATAGAATGGAGCTGTGTGAAGTCACAGAATGGAGGTGTGTGAAGTCAGAAGAGATGTGTGCGAAGTCATAGAATGGAGCTGTGTGAAGTCAGAATGGAGCTGTGTGAAGTCATGGAATGGAGGTGAGTGAAGTCAGAATGGCGGTGTGTGAACTTATAGAATGATGGTGTGTGAAGTCACAATGGAGGTGTGTGAAGTCATAGAATGGAGGTTTTTGAAGTCACATAATGGAGGTGTGTGAAGTCATAGAATGGAGGTGTGTGAAGTCACAGAATGGAGGTGTGTGAAGTCATATATTGGAAGTTTGTGAAGTCATAGAATGGAGGTGTGTGAAGTAATAGAATGGAGGTGTGTGAAGTCATATATTGGAGGTTTGTGAAGTCATAGAATGGAGGTGTGTGAAGTAATAGAATGGAGGTGTGTCAAGTCACAGATTGAAGGTGTGTGAAGTCACAGAATGGGGGTGTTTGAACTCAGAATGGAGGTGTGTGAAGTCACAGAATGGAGGTGTGTGAAGTCATTGAATGGATGTTTCTGAAGTAAGAATGAAGGTGTGTGAAGTCATAGAATGGAGGTGTGTGAAGTCAAAATGGTGGTGTGTGAACTCATAGAATGGAGGTGTGTGAACTCATGGAATGTAGGTGTGTGAAGTCATGGAATGGAGGTGTGTGAAGTCAAAGAATGGAGGTATGTGAATTCAAAAAATGGAGGTGAGTGAAGTCAGAGAATGGAGGTGTGTGAAATCACAGAATGGAGGTGTTTGAAGTGACAGAATGCAGGTGTGTGAACTCACAATGGAGGTGTGTGAAGTCACAGAAAGGAGGTGTGTGAAGTCATAGAATGGAAGTGTGTGAAGTCATAGAATGGAGGTGTGTGAAGTCAGAATGGAGGTGTGTGAAGTCACAGAATGGAATTTTGTGAAATCATAGAATGGAGGTGTGTGAAGTCATAGAATGGATGATTCTGAATAAAAAGTGAAGGTGTGTGAAGTCATAGAATGGAGGTGTGTGAAGTCACAATGTAGGTGTGTGAACTCATAGAATGGTGGTGTGTAATCTCATAGAATGCAGGTGTGTGAAGTCATGGAATGGAGGTGTGTGAAGTCACAGAATGGAGGTGTGTGAAGTCAAAGAATGGAAGTGTGTGAAGTCAAAATGGATGTGTGTGAAGTCACAGAATGGAGGTGTGTGAAGTCACAGAATGGAGGTGTGTTAAGTCAAAATTGTGGAGTGTGAAGTCACTAATGGAGGTGTGAAGTAAGAATTTAGCTGTGTGAAGTCATAGAATGGAGGTGTGTGAAGTCAGAATGGAGGTGTGTGAACTCATAGAATGGAGGTGTGTGAAGTCACAATGGAGGTGTGTGAAGTCATAGAATGGAGGTGTGTGAAGTCAGATTGGAGGTGTGTGAAATCACAGAATGGAGGTGTGTCAACTCAGAAATGAGGTGTGTGAAGTCATAGAATCTAGGTGTATGAAGTCATAGAATGGAAGTGTGTGAAATCATAGAATGGAGGTGTGTGAAGTCACAGAACTGAGGCGTGTGAAATCAAAATGGAGGTGTGTGAAGTCAGAATGTTGGTGTGTGAAGTCATAGAATGGAGGTGTGTGAAGTCACAGAATGGAGATTTGCGAAATCATAGAATGGAGTTGTGTGAAGTCACAGAATGGAGGTGTGTGAAGTCATAGAATGGAGGTGTGTGAAGTCATAGAATGGAGGTGTGTGAAGTCACAGAAAGGAGGTGTGTGAAGTTATAGAGTGGAGGTGTGTGAAGTCACAGAATGTAGGTGTGTAAAATCATAGAATGGACGTGTGTGAAGTCATAGAATGGAGGTGTGTGAAGTCATAGAATGGAGGTATGTGAAGTCACAGAATGGAGGGGTGTGAAGTCACAGACTGGAGGTGTGTGAACCCAGAATGGAGGAGTGTGAAGTCACAGAATGGAGGTGTGTGAAGTCACAGAATGGAGGTGTGTGAACTCAAAATGAAGGTGTGTGAGGTCACAGAACGGAGGTTTGTGAAGTCATAGAATGGAGGTGTGTGAAGTCATAGAATGGATGATTTTGAAGTAATAATGAAGGTGTGTGAAGTCATAGAATGGAGGTGTGTGAAGTCAGAAGAGATGTGTGCGAAGTCATAGAATGGAGCTGTGTGAAGTCACAGAATGGAGGTGTGTGAAGTCAGAAGAGATGTGTGCGAAGTCATAGAATGGAGCTGTGTGAAGTCAGAATGGAGCTGTGTGAAGTCATAGAATGGAGGTGAGTGAAGTCAGAATGGCGGTGTTTGAACTTATAGAATGATGGTGTGTGAAGTCACAATGGAGGTGTGTGAAGTCATAGAATGGAGGTTTTTGAAGTCACATAATGGAGGTGTGTGAAGTCATAGAATGGAGGTGTGTGAAGTCACAGAATGGAGGTGTGTGAAGTCATATATTGGAAGTTTGTGAAGTCATAGAATGGAGGTGTGTGAAGTAATAGAATGCAGGTGTGTGAAGTCATATATTGGAGGTTTGTGAAGTCATAGAATGGAGGTGTGTGAAGTAATAGAATGGAGGTGTGTCAAGTCACAGATTGAAGGTGTGTGAAGTCACAGAATGGGGGTGTTTGAACTCAGAATGGAGGTGTGTGAAGTCACAGAATGGAGGTGTGTGAAGTCATTGAATGGATGTTTCTGAAGTAAGAATGAAGGTGTGTGAAGTCATAGAATGGAGGTGTGTGAAGTCAAAATGGTGGTGTGTGAACTCATAGAATGGAGGTGTGTGAACTCATGGAATGTAGGTGTGTGAAGTCATGGAATGGAGGTGTGTGAAGTCAAAGAATGGAGGTATGTGAATTCAAAAAATGGAGGTGAGTGAAGTCAGAGAATGGAGGTGTGTGAAATCACAGAATGGAGGTGTTTGAAGTGACAGAATGCAGGTGTGTGAACTCACAATGGAGGTGTGTGAAGTCACAGAAAGGAGGTGTGTGAAGTCATAGAATGGAAGTGTGTGAAGTCATAGAATGGAGGTGTGTGAAGTCAGAATGGAGGTGTGTGAAGTCACAGAATGGAATTTTGTGAAATCATAGAATGGAGGTGTGTGAAGTCATAGAATGGATGATTCTGAATAAAAAGTGAAGGTGTGTGAAGTCATAGAATGGAGGTGTGTGAAGTCACAATGTAGGTGTGTGAACTCATAGAATGGTGGTGTGAAATCTCATAGAATGCAGGTGTGTGAAGTCATGGAATGGAGGTGTGTGAAGTCACAGAATGGAGGTGTGTGAAGTCAAAGAATGGAAGTGTGTGAAGTCAAATGGATGTGTGTGAAGTCACAGAATGGAGGTGTGTGAAGTCACAGAATGGAGGTGTGTTAAGTCAAAATTGTGGAGTGTGAAGTCACTAATGGAGGTGTGAAGTCAGAATTTAGCTGTGTGAAGTCATAGAATGGAGGTGTGTGAAGTCAGAATGGAGGTGTGTGAACTCATAGAATGGAGGTGTGTGAAGTCACAATGGAGGTGTGTGAAGTCATAGAATGGAGGTGTGTGAAGTCAGATTGGAGGTGTGTGAAATCACAGAATGGAGGTGTGTCAACTCAGAAATGAGGTGTGTGAAGTCATAGAATCTAGGTGTATGAAGTCATAGAATGGAAGTGTGTGAAATCATAGAATGGAGGTGTGTGAAGTCACAGAACTGAGGCGTGTGAAATCAAAATGGAGGTGTGTGAAGTCAGAATGTTGGTGTGTGAAGTCATAGAATGGAGGTGTGTGAAGTCACAGAATGGAGGTTTGCGAAATCATAGAATGGAGGTGTGTGAAGTCACAGAATGGAGGTGTGTGAAGTCATAGAATGGAGGTGTGTGAAGTCATAGAATGGAGGTGTGTGAAGTCACAGAATGGAGGTGTGTGAAGTTATAGAATGGAGGTGTGTGAAGTCACAGAATGTAGGTGTGTAAAATCATAGAATGGACGTGTGTGAAGTCATAGAATGGAGGTGTGTGAAGTCATAGAATGGAGGTGTGTGAAGTCACAGAATGGAGGTATGTGAAGTCACAGAATGGAGGTGTGTGAACTCAAAATGAAGGTGTGTGAGGTCACAGAACGGAGGTTTGTGAAGTCATAGAATGGATGATTTTGAAGTAATAATGAAGGTGTGTGAAGTCACAGAATGGAGGTGTGTGAAGTCACAATGTAGGTGTGTGAACTCATAGAATGTTGGTGTGTAATCTCATAGAATGGAGGTGTCAAAATTGTCTAGTGTGAAGTCACAAATGGAGGTGTGAAGTCAGAATTTAGCTGTGTGAAGTCATAGAATGGAGGTGAGTGAAGTCAGAATGGAGGTGTGTGAACTCATAGAATGGAGGTGTGTGAAGTCACAATGGAGGTGTGTGAAGTCATAGAATGGAGGTGTGTGAAGTCAGATTGGAGGTGTGTGAAATCACAGAATGGAGGTGTGTCAACTCAGAAATGAGGAGTGTGAAGTCATAGAATCTAGGTGTGTGAAGTCATAGAATGGAAGTGTGTGAAATCATAGAATGGAGGTGTGTGAAGGCACAGAACTGAGGCGTGTGAAGTCAAAATGGAGGTGTGTGAAGTCGGAATGTTGGTGGGTGAAGTCATAGAATGGAGGTGTGTGAAGTCACAATGCAGGTGTGTGAACTCATAGAATGGAGGTGTGTGAAGTCACAATATAGGTGTGTTAAGTTATAGAATGGAGGTGTGTGAAGTCATAGAATGGAGGTGTGGGAAGTCACAGAAAGGAGGTGTATGAAATCACAGAATGGTGTTGTGTGAATTCACAGAATGGAGATGTGTGAAGTCATAAAATGGAGGTGTGTGATGTCGTAGAATGGAGGTGTGTGAAGTCATAGAATGGAGGTGTGTGAAGACACAATGCATGTGTGTGAACTCATAGAATGGAGGTGTGAAGTCACAATGTAGGTGTGTTAAGTTATAGAATGGAGGTGTGTGAAGTCATAGAATAGAGGAGTGTGAAGTCACAGATTGGAGGTGTGTGAAATCATAGAATGCAGGTGTGTAAAGTCACAGAATGGAGGTGTGTGAAGTCATAGAATGGAGGTGTGTGAAGTCATAGAATGGAGGTGTGTGAAGTCACAGAATGGAGGTGTGTGAAGGCATAGAATCGAGGTGTGTGAAGTCACAGAATGGAGGGGTGTGAAGTCACAGAATGTAGGTTTGTGAAATCATAGAATGGAGGTGTGTGAAGTCACAGAATGGAGGTGTGTGAAGTCATAGAATGGAGGTGTGTGAAGTCATAGAATGGAGGTGTGTGAAGTCACAGAATGGAGGGGTGTAAAGTCACAGATTGGAGGTGTGTGAACCCAGAATGGAGGAGTGTGAAATCACAGAATGGAGGTGTGTGAAGTCACAAAATGGAGGTGTGTGAACTCAAAATGAAGGTGTGTGAGGTCACAAAACGGAGGTTTGTGAAGTCATAGAATGGAGGTGTGTGAAGTCATAGAATGGAAGATTTTGAAGTAATAATGAAGGTGTGTGAAGTCATAGAATGGAGGTGTGTAAAGTCACAATGTAGGTGTGTGAACTCATAGAATGGTGGTGTGTAATCTCATAGAATGGAGGTGTGTGAAGTCACAGAATGGAGGTGTGTGAAGTCAAAGAATGGAAGTGTGTGAAGTCAAAATGGATGTGTGTGAAGTCACAGAATGGAGGTGTGTGAAGTCACAGAATGGAGGTGTGTGAAGTCAAAATTGTGGAGTGTGAAGTCACAAATGGAGGTGTGAAGTCAGAATTTAGCTGTGTGAAGTCATAGAATGGAGGTGTGTGAAGTCAGAATGGAGGAGTGTGAACTCATAGAATGGAGGTGTGTGAAGTCACAATGGAGGTGTGTGAAGTCATAGAATGGAGGTGTGTCAACTCGGAAATGAGGTGTGTGAAGTCATAGAATCTAGGTGTGTGAAGTCATAGAATGGAAGTGTGTGAAATCATAGAATGGAGGTGTGTGAAGACACAGAACTGAGGCGTGTGAAGTCAAAATGGAGTTGTGTGAAGTCGGAATGTTGGTGGGTGAAGTCATAGAATGGAGGTGTGTGAAGTCACAATGCAGGTGTGTGAACTCAGAGAATGGAGGTGTGTGAAGTCACAATATAGGTGTGTTAAGTTATAGAATGGAGGTGTGTGAAGTCACAGAAAGGAGGTGTATGAAATCATAGAATGGTGTTGTGTGAAGTCACAGAATGGAGATGTGTGAAGTCATAGAATGGAGGTGTGTGATGTCATAGAATGGAGGTGTGTGAAGTCATAGAATGGAGGTGTGTGAAGTCACAATGCATGTGTGTGAACTCATAGAATGGAGGTGTGAAGTCACAATGTAGGTGTGTTAAGTTATAGAATGGAGGTGTGTGAAGTCATAGAATGGAGGAGTGTGAAGTCACAGAATGGAGGTGTGTCAACTCAGAAATGAGGAGTGTGAAGTCATAGAATCTAGGTGTGTGAAGTCATAGAATGGAAGTGTGTGAAATCATAGAATGGAGGTGTGTGAAGGAACAGAACTGAGGCGTGTGAAGTCAAAATGGAGGTGTGTGAAGTCGGAATGTTGGTGGGTGAATTCATAGAATGGAGGTGTGTGCATTCACAATGCAGGTGTGTGAACTCATAGAATGGAGGTGTGTGAAGTCACAATATAGGTGTGTTAAGTTATAGAATGGAGGTGTGTGAAGTCATAGAATGGAGGTGTGGGAAGTCACAGAAAGGAGGTGTATGAAATCATAGAATGGTGTTGTGTGAAGTCACAGAATGGAGATGTGTGAAGTCATAAAATGGAGGTGTGTGATGTCATAGAATGGAGGTGTGTGAAGTCATAGAATGGAGGTGTGTGAAGACACAATGCATGTGTGTGAACTCATAGAATGGAGGTGTGAAGTCACAATGTAGGTGTGTTAAGTTATAGAATGGAGGTGTGTGAAGTCATAGAATAGAGGAGTGTGAAGTCACAGAATGGAGGTGTGTGTAATCATAGAATGGAGGTGTGTTAAGTCACAGAATGGAGGTGTTTGAAGTCATAGAATGGAGGTGTGTGAAGTCATAGAATGGAGGTGTGTGAAGTCACAGAATGGAGGTGTGTGAAGTTATAGAATGGAGGTGTGTGAAGTCATAGAATGGAGGTGTGTGAAGTCACAGAATGGAGGGGTGTGAAGTCACAGATTGGAGGTGTGTGAAATCATAGAATGAAGGTGTGTAAAGTCACAGAATGGAGGTGTGTGAAGTCATAGAATGGAGGTGTGTGAAGTCATAGAATGGAGGTGTGTGAAGTCACTGAATGGAGGTGTGTGAAGGCATAGAATCGTGGTGTGTGAAGTCACAGAATGGAGGGGTGTGAAGTCACAGAATGTAGGTTTGTGAAATCATAGAATGGAGGTGTGTGAAGTCACAGAATGGAGGTGTGTGAAGTCATAGAATGGAGGTGTGTGAAGTCATAGAATGGAGGTGTGTGAAGTCACAGAATGGAGGGGTGTAAAGTCACAGATTGGAGGTGTGTGAACCCAGAATGGAGGAGTGTGAAGTCACAGAATGGAAGTGTGTGAAGTCACAAAATAGAGGTGTGTGAACTCAAAATGAAGGTGTGTGAGGTCACAGAACGGAGGTTTGTGAAGTCATAGAATGGAGGTGTGTGAAGTCATAGAATGGAGGTGTGTGAAGTCACAGAATGGAGGTGTGTGAAGTCATAGAATGGAGGTGTGTAAAGTCACAATGTAGGTGTGTGAACTCATAGAATGGTGGTGTGTAATCTCATAGAATGGAGGTGTGTGAAGTCACAGAATGGAGGTGTGTGAAGTCAAAGAATGGAAGTGTGTGAAGTCAAAATGGATGTGTGTGAAGTCACAGAATGGAGGTGTGTGAAGTCACAGAATGGAGGTGTGTGAAGTCAAAATTGTGGAGTGTGAAGTCACAAATGGAGGTGTGAAGTCAGAATTTAGCTGTGTGAAGTCATAGAATGGAGGTGTGTGAAGTCAGAATGGAGGAGTGTGAACTCATAGAATGGAGGTGTGTGAAGTCACAATGGAGGTGTGTGAAGTCATAGAATGGAGGTGTGTGAAGTCAGATTGGAGGTATGTGAAATCACAGAATGGAGGTGTGTCAACTCGGAAATGAGGTGTGTGAAGTCATAGAATCTAGGTGTGTGAAGTCATAGAATGGAAGTGTGTGAAATCATAGAATGGAGGTGTGTGAAGACACAGAACTGAGGCGTGTGAAGTCAAAATGGAGGTGTGTGAAGTCGGAATGTTGGTGGGTGAAGTCATAGAATGGAGGTGTGTGAAGTCACAATGCAGGTGTGTGAACTCAGAGAATGGAGGTGTGTGAAGTCACAATATAGGTGTGTTAAGTTATAGAATGGAGGTGTGTGAAGTCACAGAAAGGAGGTGTATGAAATCATAGAATGGTGTTGTGTGAAGTCACAGAATGGAGATGTGTGAAGTCATAGAATGGAGGTGTGTGATGTCATAGAATGGAGGTGTGTGAAGTCATAGAATGGAGGTGTGTGAAGTCACAATGCATGTGTGTGAACTCATAGAATGGAGGTGTGAAGTCACAATGTAGGTGTGTTAAGTTATAGAATGGAGGTGTGTGAAGTCATAGAATGGAGGAGTGTGAAGTCACAGAATGGAGGTGTGTGAAATCATAGAATGGAGGTGTGTAAAGTCACAGAATGGAGGTATTTGAAGTCATAGAATGGAGGTGTGTGAAGTCATAGAATGGAGGTGTGTGAAGTCACAGAATGGAGGTGTGTGAAGTTATAGAATGGAGGTGTGTGAAGTCACAGAATGGAGGTGTGTAAAATCATAGAATGGACGTGTGTGAAGTCATAGAATGGAGGTGTGTGAAGTCATAGAATGGAGGTGTGTGAAGTCACAGAATGGAGGGGTGTGAAGTCACAGATTGGAGGTGTGTGAACCCAGAATGGAGGTGTGTGAAGTCACAGAATGGAGGTGTGTGAAGTCATAGAATTGAGGTGTGTGAAGTCACAGAATGGATGTGTGTTAAGTCACAGAATGGAACTGTGTGAAGTCACAGAATGGAGGTGTGTGAAGTCACAGAATGGAGGTGTGTGAAGTCACAGAATGGAGGTGTGTGAAGTCACAGAAAGGAAGTGTGTGAAGTCATAGAATGGAGGTGTGTGAAGTCAGAATGGAGGTGTGTGAAGTCACAGAATGGAGGTGATTGACCTCAAAATGTAGGTGTGTGAGGTCACAGAACGGAGGTTTGTGAAGTCATAGAATGGAGGTGTGTGAAGTCATAGAATGGATGATTCTGAAGTAATAATGAAGGTGTGTGAAGTCATAGAATGGATGTGTGTGAAGTCACAATGTAGGTGTGTGAACTCATAGAATGGTGGTGTGTAATGTCATAGAATAGAGGTGTGTGAAGTCATGGAATGGAGGTGTGTGAAGTCAAAGAATCGAGGTATGTGAATTCAAAAAATGGAGGTGAGTGAAGTCACAGAATGGAGGTGTGTGATATCACAGAATGGAGGTGTTTGAAGTGACAGAATGCAGGTGTGTGAACTCACAATGGAGGTGTGTGAAGTCACAGAAAGGAGGTGTGTGAAGTCATAGAATGGAAGTGTGTGAAGTCATAGAATGGAGGTGTGTGAAGTCAGAATGGAGGTGTGTGAAGTCACAGAATGGAATTTTGTGAAATCAAAGAATGGAGGTGTGTGAAGTCATAGAATGGATGATTCTGAATAAAAAATGAAGGTGTGTGAAGTCATAGAATGGAGGTGTGTGAAGTCACAATGTAGGTGTGTGAACTCATGGAATGGTGGTGTGTAATCTCATAGAATGCAGGTGTGTGAAGTCACAGAATGGAGGTGTGTGAAGTCAAAGAATGGAAGTGTGTGAAGACAAAATGGATGTGTGTGAAGTCACAGAATGGAGGTGTGTGAAGTCACAGAATGGAGGTGTGTTAAGTCAAAATTGTGGAGTGTGAAGTCACTAATGGAGGTGTGAAGTCAGAATTTAGCTGTGTGAAGTCATAGAATGGAGGTGTGTGATGTCATAGAATGGAGGTGTGTGAAGTCATAGAATGGAGGTGTGTGAAGTCACAATGCATGTGTGTGAACTCATAGAATGGAGGTGTGAAGTCACAATGTAGGTGTGTTAAGTTATAGAATGGAGGTGTGTGAAGTCATAGAATGGAGGAGTGTGAAGTCACAGAATGGAGGTGTGTGAAATCATAGAATGGAGGTGTGTAAAGTCACAGAATGGAGGTATTTGAAGTCATAGAATGGAGGTGTGTGAAGTCATAGAATGGAGGTGTGTGAAGTCACAGAATGGAGGTGTGTGAAGTTATAGAATGGAGGTGTGTGAAGTCACAGAATGGAGGTGTGTAAAATCATAGAATGGACGTGTGTGAAGTCATAGAATGGAGGTGTGTGAAGTCATAGAATGGAGGTGTGTGAAGTCACAGAATGGAGGTGTGTTAAGTCAAAATTGTGGAGTGTGAAGTCACTAATGGAGGTGTGAAGTCAGAATTTAGCTGTGTGAAGTCATAGAATTGAGGTGTGTGAAGTCAGAATGGAGGTGTGTGAATTCAGATTGGAGGTTTGTGAAGTCAGAGAATAGAGGTGTGTCAACTCAGAAAGGAGGTGTTTGAAATCATAGAATGGAGGTGAGTGAAGTCATAGAATGCAGGTGTGAGAAGTCACAGAATTTAGGTGTGTGAAGTCAGAATGGAGGTGTGTGAGGTCAGAATAGAGGTGTTTGAAGTCATAGAATGGAGGTGTGTGAAGTCACAATGCAGGTGTGTGAACTCATAGAATGGAGGAGTGTGAAGTCACCATGTAGGTGTGTGAAGTCATAGAATGGAGGTGTGTGAAGTCACAGAATGGAAGTGTGTGAAGTCACAGAATGGAGGTGTGTGAAGTCATAGAATGGAGGTGTGTGAAGTCACAGAATGGAGGTGTGTGAAGTTATAGAATGGAGGTGTGTGAAGTCACAGAATGGAGGTGTGTAAAATCATAGAATGGACGTGTGTGAAGTCATAGAATGGAGGTGTGTGAAGTCATAGAATGGAGGTGTGTGAAGTCACAGAATGGAGGGGTGTGAAGTCACAGATTGGAGGTGTGTGAACCCAGAATGGAGGTGTGTGAAGTCACAGAATGGAGGTGTGTGAAGTCATAGAATTGAGGTGTGTGAAGTCACAGAATGGATGTGTGTTAAGTCACAGAATGGAACTGTGTGAAGTCACAGAATGGAGGTGTGTGAAGTCACAGAATGGAGGTGTGTGAAGTCACAGAATGGAGGTGTGTGAAGTCACAGAAAGGAAGTGTGTGAAGTCATAGAATGGAGGTGTGTGAAGTCAGAATGGAGGTGTGTGAAGTCACAGAATGTAGGTAATTGACCTCAAAATGTAGGTGTGTGAGGTCACAGAACGGAGGTTTGTGAAGTCATAGAATGGAGGTGTGTGAAGTCATAGAATGGATGATTCTGAAGTAATAATGAAGGTGTGTGAAGTCATAGAATGGATGTGTGTGAAGTCACAATGTAGGTGTGTGAACTCATAGAATGGTGGTGTGTAATGTCATAGAATAGAGGTGTGTGAAGTCATGGAATGGAGGTGTGTGAAGTCAAAGAATTGAGGTATGTGAATTCAAAAAATGGAGGTGAGTGAAGTCACAGAATGGAGGTGTGTGATATCACAGAATGGAGGTGTTTGAAGTGACAGAATGCAGGTGTGTGAACTCACAATGGAGGTGTGTGAAGTCACAGAAAGGAGGTGTGTGAAGTCATAGAATGGAAGTGTGTGAAGTCATAGAATGGAGGTGTGTGAAGTCAGAATGGAGGTGTGTGAAGTCACAGAATGGAATTTTGTGAAATCAAAGAATGGAGGTGTGTGAAGTCATAGAATGGATGATTCTGAATAAAAAATGAAGGTGTGTGAAGTCATAGAATGGAGGTGTGTGAAGTCACAATGTAGGTGTGTGAACTCATGGAATGGTGGTGTGTAATCTCATAGAATGCAGGTGTGTGAAGTCACAGAATGGAGGTGTGTGAAGTCAAAGAATGGAAGTGTGTGAAGACAAAATGGATGTGTGTGAAGTCACAGAATGGAGGTGTGTGAAGTCACAGAATGGAGGTGTGTTAAGTCAAAATTGTGGAGTGTGAAGTCACTAATGGAGGTGTGAAGTCAGAATTTAGCTGTGTGAAGTCATAGAATGGAGGTGTGTGAAGTCAGAATGGAGGTGTGTGAATTCAGATTGGAGGTTTGTGAAGTCAGAGAATAGAGGTGTGTCAACTCAGAAAGGAGGTGTTTGAAATCATAGAATGGAGGTGAGTGAAGTCATAGAATGGAGGTGTGAGAAGTCACAGAATTTAGGTGTGTGAAGTCAGAATGGAGGTGTGTGAGGTCAGAATGGAGGTGTTTGAAGTCATAGAATGGAGGTGTGTGAAGTCACAATGCAGGTGTGTGAACTCATAGAATGGAGGAGTGTGAAGTCACCATGTAGGTGTGTGAAGTCATAGAATGGAGGTGTGTGAAGTCACAGAATGGAAGTGTGTGAAGTCATAGAATGGAGGTGTGTGAAGTCAGAATGGAGGTGTGTGAAGTCACAGAATGGAATTTTGTGAAATCATAGAATGGAGGTGTGTGAAGTCATAGAATGGATGATTCTGAATAAAAAGTGAAGGTGTGTGAAGTCACAGAATGGAGGTTTGCGAAATCATAGAATGGAGGTGTGTGAAGTCACAGAATGGAGGTGTGTGAAGTCATAGAATGGAGGTGTGTGAAGTCATAGAATGGAGGTGTGTGAAGTCACAGAATGGAGGTGTGTGAAGTTATAGAATGGAGGTGTGTGAAGTCACAGAATGTAGGTGTGTAAAATCATAGAATGGACGTGTGTGAAGTCATAGAATGGAGGTGTGTGAAGTCATAGAATGGAGGTGTGTGAAGTCACAGAATGGAGGGGTGTGAAGTCACAGATTGGAGGTGTGTGAACCCAGAATGGAGGAGTGTGAAGTCACAGAATGGAGGTGTGTGAAGTCACAGAATGGAGGTGTGTGAACTCAAAATGAAGGTGTGTGAGGTCACAGAACGGAGGTTTGTGAAGTTATAGAATGGAGGTGTGTGAAGTCATAGAATGGATGATTTTGAAGTAATAATGAAGGTGTGTGAAGTCATAGAATGGAGGTGTGTGAAGTCAGAAGAGATGTGTGCGAAGTCATAGAATGGAGCTGTGTGAAGTCACAGAATGGAGGTGTGTGAAGTCAGAAGAGATGTGTGCGAAGTCATAGAATGGAGCTGTGTGAAGTCAGAATGGAGCTGTGTGAAGTCATGGAATGGAGGTGAGTGACGTCAGAATGGCGGTGTGTGAACTTATAGAATGATGGTGTGTGAAGTCACAATGGAGGTGTGTGAAGTCATAGAATGGAGGTTTTTGAAGTCACATAATGGAGGTGTGTGAAGTCATAGAATGGAGGTGTGTGAAGTCACAGAATGGAGGTGTGTGAAGTCATATATTGGAAGTTTGTGAAGTCATAGAATGGAGGTGTGTGAAGTAATAGAATGGAGGTGTGTGAAGTCATATATTGGAGGTTTGTGAAGTCATAGAATGGAGGTGTGTGAAGTAATAGAATGGAGGTGTGTCAAGTCACAGATTGAAGGTGTGTGAAGTCACAGAATGGGGGTGTTTGAACTCAGAATGGAGGTGTGTGAAGTCACAGAATGGAGGTGTGTGAAGTCATTGAATGGATGTTTCTGAAGTAAGAATGAAGGTGTGTGAAGTCATAGAATGGAGGTGTGTGAAGTCAAAATGGTGGTGTGTGAACTCATAGAATGGAGGTGTGTGAACTCATGGAATGTAGGTGTGTGAAGTCATGGAATGGAGGTGTGTGAAGTCAAAGAATGGAGGTATGTGAATTCAAAAAATGGAGGTGAGTGAAGTCAGAGAATGGAGGTGTGTGAAATCACAGAATGGAGGTGTTTGAAGTGACAGAATGCAGGTGTGTGAACTCACAATGGAGGTGTGTGAAGTCACAGAAAGGAGGTGTGTGAAGTCATAGAATGGAAGTGTGTGAAGTCATAGAATGGAGGTGTGTGAAGTCAGAATGGAGGTGTGTGAAGTCACAGAATGGAATTTTGTGAAATCATAGAATGGAGGTGTGTGAAGTCATAGAATGGATGATTCTGAATAAAAAGTGAAGGTGTGTGAAGTCATAGAATGGAGGTGTGTGAAGTCACAATGTAGGTGTGTGAACTCATAGAATGGTGGTGTGTAATCTCATAGAATGCAGGTGTGTGAAGTCATGGAATGGAGGTGTGTGAAGTCACAGAATGGAGGTGTGTGAAGTCAAAGAATGGAAGTGTGTGAAGTCAAAATGGATGTGTGTGAAGTCACAGAATGGAGGTGTGTGAAGTCACAGAATGGAGGTGTGTTAAGTCAAAATTGTGGAGTGTGAAGTCACTAATGGAGGTGTGAAGTAAGAATTTAGCTGTGTGAAGTCATAGAATGGAGGTGTGTGAAGTCAGAATGGAGGTGTGTGAACTCATAGAATGGAGGTGTGTGAAGTCACAATGGAGGTGTGTGAAGTCATAGAATGGAGGTGTGTGAAGTCAGATTGGAGGTGTGTGAAATCACAGAATGGAGGTGTGTCAACTCAGAAATGAGGTGTGTGAAGTCATAGAATCTAGGTGTATGAAGTCATAGAATGGAAGTGTGTGAAATCATAGAATGGAGGTGTGTGAAGTCACAGAACTGAGGCGTGTGAAATCAAAATGGAGGTGTGTGAAGTCAGAATGTTGGTGTGTGAAGTCATAGAATGGAGGTGTGTGAAGTCACAGAATGGAGGTTTGCGAAATCATAGAATGGAGTTGTGTGAAGTCACAGAATGGAGGTGTGTGAAGTCATAGAATGGAGGTGTGTGAAGTCATAGAATGGAGGTGTGTGAAGTCACAGAATGGAGGTGTGTGAAGTTATAGAATGGAGGTGTGTGAAGTCACAGAATGTAGGTGTGTAAAATCATAGAATGGACGTGTGTGAAGTCATAGAATGGAGGTGTGTGAAGTCATAGAATGGAGGTGTGTGAAGTCACAGAATGGAGGGGTGTGAAGTCACAGACTGGAGGTGTGTGAACCCAGAATGGAGGAGTGTGAAGTCACAGAATGGAGGTGTGTGAAGTCACAGAATGGAGGTGTGTGAACTCAAAATGAAGGTGTGTGAGGTCACAGAACGGAGGTTTGTGAAGTCATAGAATGGAGGTGTGTGAAGTCATAGAATGGATGATTTTGAAGTAATAATGAAGGTGTGTGAAGTCATAGAATGGAGGTGTGTGAAGTCAGAAGAGATGTGTGCGAAGTCATAGAATGGAGCTGTGTGAAGTCACAGAATGGAGGTGTGTGAAGTCAGAAGAGATGTGTGCGAAGTCATAGAATGGAGCTGTGTGAAGTCAGAATGGAGCTGTGTGAAGTCATAGAATGGAGGTGAGTGAAGTCAGAATGGCGGTGTGTGAACTTATAGAATGATGGTGTGTGAAGTCACAATGGAGGTGTGTGAAGTCATAGAATGGAGGTTTTTGAAGTCACATAATGGAGGTGTGTGAAGTCATAGAATGGAGGTGTGTGAAGTCACAGAATGGAGGTGTGTGAAGTCATATATTGGAAGTTTGTGAAGTCATAGAATGGAGGTGTGTGAAGTAATAGAATGCAGGTGTGTGAAGTCATATATTGGAGGTTTGTGAAGTCATAGAATGGAGGTGTGTGAAGTAATAGAATGGAGGTGTGTCAAGTCACAGATTGAAGGTGTGTGAAGTCACAGAATGGGGGTGTTTGAACTCAGAATGGAGGTGTGTGAAGTCACAGAATGGAGGTGTGTGAAATCATTGAATGGATGTTTCTGAAGTAAGAATGAAGGTGTGTGAAGTCATAGAATGGAGGTATGTGAAGTCAAAATGGTGGTGTGTGAACTCATAGAATGGAGGTGTGTGAACTCATGGAATGTAGGTGTGTGAAGTCATGGAATGGAGGTGTGTGAAGTCAAAGAATGGAGGTATGTGAATTCAAAAAATGGAGGTGAGTGAAGTCAGAGAATGGAGGTGTGTGAAATCACAGAATGGAGGTGTTTGAAGTGACAGAATGCAGGTGTGTGAACTCACAATGGAGGTGTGTGAAGTCACAGAAAGGAGGTGTGTGAAGTCATAGAATGGAAGTGTGTGAAGTCATAGAATGGAGGTGTGTGAAGTCAGAATGGAGGTGTGTGAAGTCACAGAATGGAATTTTGTGAAATCATAGAATGGAGGTGTGTGAAGTCATAGAATGGATGTTTCTGAAGTGAGAACGAAGGTGTATGAAGTCAAAGAATGGAGGTGTGTGAAGTCAAAATGGAGGTGTGTGAATCATAGAATGGAGGTGTGTGAACACATAGAATGGAGGTGTGTGAAGTCATGGAATGGAGGTGCATGCAGTCAAACAATGGAGGTGTGTGAAGTCATCGAATGGAGGTGTGTGAAGTCATGGAATGGAGGTGTGTGAAGTCAGATGGAGTTGTGTGAAGTCATAGAATGGAGGTGTGTGAAGTCAGAATGGAGGTGTGTGAAGTCATAGAATGGAGGTGTGTGAAGTCAGAATGCAGGTGTGCGAAGTCATAGAATGGAGGTGTGTGAGGTCATAGAATGGAGGTGTGTGAAGTCACAGAATGGAGGTGTGTGAAGTCATAGAATGGAGGTGTGTGAAGTCACAGAAGGGAGATGTGTGAAGTCATAGAATGGAGGTGTGTGAAGTCATAGAATTTAGGTGGGTGAAGTCATAGAATGGAGGTGTGTGAAGTCAGAGAATGGAGGTGTGTGAAATCACAAAATGGAGGTGTGTGAACTCAGAATGGAGGTGTGTGAAGTCACAGAATGGAGATGTGTGAAGTCACAAAATGGGGGTGTGTGAAGTCACAAAATGGGGGTGTGTGAAGTCATAGAATGGAGGTGTGTGAAGTCATAGAATGGAGGTGTGTGAAGTCACAGAATGGAGGTGTGTGAAGTCAGAATAGATGTGTGCGAAGTCATAGAATGGAGCTGTGTGAAGTCAGAATGGAGCTGTGTGAAGTCATAGAATGGAGGTGAGTGAAGTCAGAATTGCGGTGTGTGAAATCACAGAATGATGGTGTGTGAAGTCACAATGGAGGTGTGTGAAGTCATACAATGCAGGTTTCTGAAGTCACAGAATGGAGGTGTGTGAAGTCACAGAATGGAGGTGTGTGAAGTCACAGAATGGAGGTGTGTGAAGTCAAAATTGTGGAGTGTGAAGTCACAAATGGAGGTGTGAAGTCAGAATTTAGCTGTGTGAAGTCATAGAATGGAGGTGTGTGAAGTCAGAATGGAGGTGTGTGAACTCATAGAATATAGGTGTGTGAAGTCACAATGGAGGTGTGTGAAGTAATAGAATGGAGGTGTGTGAAGTCAGATTGGAGGTGTGTGAAATCACAGAATGAGGTGTGTCAACTCAGAAATGAGGTGTGTGAAATCATAGAATCTAGGTGTATGAAGTCATAGAATGGAAGTTCGTGAAATCATAGAATGGAGGTGTGTGAATCACAGAACTGAGGCGTGTGAAGTCAAAATGGAGGTGTGTGAAGTCAGAATGTTGGTGTGTGAAGTCATAGAATGGAGGTGTGTGAAGTCACAATGCAGGTGTGTGAACTCATAGAATGGAGGTGTGAAGTAAAAATGTAGGTGTGTTAAGTTATAGAATGGAGGTGTGTGAAGTCATAGAATGGAGGTGTGTGAAGTCACAGAATGGAGGTTTGTGAAATCATAGAATGGAGGTGTGTGAAGTCACAGAATGGAGGTGTGTGAAGTCATAGAATGGAGGTGTGTGAAGTCATAGAATGGAGCTGTGTGAAGTAAGAATGGAGCTGTGTGAAGTCATAGAATGGAGGTGAGTGAAGTCAGAATGGCGGTGTGTGCACTCATAGAATGATGGTGTGTGAAGTCACAATGGAGGTGTGTGAAGTCATAGAATGGAGGTTTTTGAAGTCACAGAATGGAGGTTTGTGAAGTCGTAGAATGGAGGTGTGTGAAGTCAGATTGGAGGTGTGTGAAGTCATAGAATGGAGGTGTGTCAACTCAGAAAGGAGTTGTGTGAAGTCATAGAATGGAGGTGTGTGAAGTCATAGAATGGAGGGGTGTGAAATCATAGAATGGAGCTGTGTGAAGTCACAGAATTGAGGTGTGTGCAGTCAGAATGGAGGTGTGTGAAGTCAGACTGGAGGTGTGTGAAGTCATAGAATGGAGGTGTGTGAATTCAGAATGCATTTGTGTGAACTCATAGAATGGAGGTCTGTGAAGTCACAATGTAGGTGTGTGAAGTCACAGAATGGAGGTGTGTGAAGTCATAGAATGGAGGTGTGTGAAGTCACAGAATGGAGGTGTGTGAAGTCAGAACAGATGTGTGCGAAGTCATAGAATGGAGCTGTGTGAAGTCAGAATGGAGCTGTGTGAAGTCATAGAATGGAGGTGAGTGAAGTCAGAATGGCGGTGTGTGAAATCACAGAATGATGGTGTGTGAAGTCACAATGGAGGTGTGTGAAGTCATACAATGCAGTTTTCTGAAGTCACAGAATGGAGGTGTGTGAAGTCATAGAATGGGGTGTGTGAAATCATAGAATGGAAGTGTGTGAAGTCAAAATGGATTTGTGTGAAGTCATAGAATGGAGGTGTGTGAAGTCAGAATGGAGGTGTGTGAACTCATAGAATATAGGTATGTGAAGTCACAATGGAGGTGTGTGAAGTCATAGAATGGAGGTGTGTGAAGTCAGATTGGAGGTGTGTGAAATCACAGAATGGAGGTGTGTCAACTCAGAAATGAGGTGTGTGAAGTCATAGAATCTAGGTGTGTGAAGTCATAGAATGGAAGTGTGTGAAATCATAGAATGGAGGTGTGTGAAGGCACAGAACTGAGGCCTGTGAAGTCAAAATGGAGGTGTGTGAAGTCGGAATGGTGGTGGGTGAAGTCGTAGAATGGAGGTGTGTGAAGTCCCAATGCAGGTGTGTGAACTCATAGAATGGAGGTGTGTGAAGTCACAATATAGGTGTGTTAACTTATAGAATGGAGGTGTGTGAAGTCATAGAATGGAGGTGTGTGAAGTCACAGAATGGAGGTGTGTGAAGTCAGAACAGATGTGTGCGAAGTCATAGAATGGAGCTGTGTGAAGTCAGAATGGAGCTGTGTGAAGTCATAGAATGGAGGTGAGTGAAGTCAGAATGGCGGTGTGTGAACTTATAGAATGATGGTGTGTGAAGTCACAATGGAGGTGTGTGAAGTCATAGAATGGAGGTTTTTGAAGTCACATAATGGAGGTGTGTGAAGTCATAGAATGGAGGTGTGTGAAGTCACAGAATGGAGGTGTGTGAAGTCATATATTGGAAGTTTGTGAAGTCAAAGAATGGAGGTGTGTGAAGTAATAGAATGGAGGTGTGTGAAGTCAGATTGGAGGTGTGTGAAATCACAGAATGAGGTGTGTCAACTCAGAAATGAGGTGTGTGAAGTCATAGAATCTAGGTGTATGAAGTCATAGAATGGAAGTTTGTGAAATCATAGAATGGAGGTGTGTGAATCACAGAACTGAGACGTGTGAAGTCAAAATGGAGGTGTGTGAAGTCAGAATGTTAGTGTGTGAAGTCATAGAATGGAGGTTTGTGAAGTCACAATGCAGGTGTGTGAACTCATAGAATGGAGGTGTGAAGTAAAAATGTAGGTGTGTTAAGTTATAGAATGGAGGTGTGTGAAGTCATAGAATGGAGGTGTGTGAAGTCACAGAATGGAGGTGTGTGAAGTCATAGAATGGAGGTGTGTGAAGTCATAGAATGGAGCTGTGTGAAGTAAGAATGGAGCTATGTGAAGTCATAGAATGGAGGTGAGTGAAGTCAGAATGGCGGTGTGTGAACTCATAGAATGATGGTGTGTGAAGTCACAATGGAGGTGTGTGAAGTCATAGAATGGAGGTTTTTGAAGTCACAGAATGGAGGTTTGTGAAGTCGTAGAATGGAGGTGTGTGAAGTCAGATTGGAGGTGTGTGAAGTCATAGAATGGAGGTGTGTCAACTCAGAAAGGAGTTGTGTGAAGTCATAGAATGGAGGTGTGTGAAGTCATAGAATGGAGGGGTGTGAAATCATAGAATGGAGCTGTGTGAAGTCACAGAATTGAGGTGTGTGCAGTCAGAATGGAGGTGTGTGAAGTCAGACTGGAGGTGTGTGAAGTCATAGAATGGAGGTGTGTGAATTCAGAATGCATTTGTGTGAACTCATAGAATGGAGGTCTGTGAAGTCACAATGTAGGTGTGTGAAGTCACAGAATGGAGGTGTGTGAAGTCATAGAATGGAGGTGTGTGAAGTCACAGAATGGAGGTGTGTGAAGTCAGAACAGATGTGTGCGAAGTCATAGAATGGAGCTGTGTGAAGTCAGAATGGAGCTGTGTGAAGTCATAGAATGGAGGTGAGTGAAGTCAGAATGGCGGTGTGTGAAATCACAGAATGATGGTGTGTGAAGTCACAATGGAGGTGTGTGAAGTCATACAATGCAGGTTTCTGAAGTCACAGAATGGAGGTGTGTGAGGTCATAGAATGGGGTGTGTGAAATCATAGAATGGAAGTGTGTGAAGTCAAAATGGATTTGTGTGAAGTCACAGAATGGAGGTGTGTGAAGTCACAGAATGGAGGTGTGTGAAGTCAAAATTGTGGAGTGTGAAGTCACAAATGGAGGTGTGAAGTCAGAATTTAGCTGTGTGAAGTCATAGAATGGAGGTGTGTGAAGTCAGAATGGAGGTGTGTGAACTCATAGAATATAGGTGTGTGAAGTCACAATGGAGGTGTGTGAAGTCATAGAATGGAGGTGTGTGAAGTCAGATTGGAGGTGTGTGAAATCACAGAATGGAGGTGTGTCAACTCAGAAATGAGGTGTGTGAAGTCATAGAATCTAGGTGTGTGAAGTCATAGAATGGAAGTGTGTGAAATCATAGAATGGAGGTGTGTGAAGATACAGAACTGAGGCCTGTGAAGTCAAAATGGAGGTGTGTGAAGTCGGAATGTTGGTGGGTGAAGTCGTAGAATGGACGTGTGTGAAGTCACAATGCAGGTGTGTGAACTCATAGAATGGAGGTGTGTGAAGTCACAATATAGGTGTGTTAACTTATAGAATGGAGGTGTGTGAAGTCATAGAATGGAGGTGTGTGAAGTCACAGAATGGAGGTGTGTGAAGTCAGAAGAGATGTGTGCGAAGTCATAGAATGGAGCTGTGTGAAGTCAGAATGGAGCTGTGTGAAGTCATAGAATGGAGGTGAGTGAAGTCAAAATGGCGGTGTGTGAACTTATAGAATGATGGTGTGTGAAGTCACAATGGAGGTGTGTGAAGTCATAGAATGGAGGTTTTTGAAGTCACATAATGGAGGTGTGTGAAGTCATAGAATGGAGGTGTGTGAAGTCACAGAATGGAGGTGTGTGAAGTCATATATTGGAAGTTTGTGAAGTCATAGAATGGAGGTGTGTGAAGTAATAGAATGGAGGTGTGTGAAGTCATATATTGGAGGTTTGTGAAGTCATAGAATGGAGGTGTGTGAAGTAATAGAATGGAGGTGTGTCAAGTCACAGATTGAAGGTGTGTGAAGTCACAGAATGGGGGTGTGTGAAGTCACAGAATGGAGGTGTGTGAAGTCATAGAATGGAGGTGTGTGAAGTCAGAATGGAGGTGTGTGAAGTCACAGAATGGAATTTTGTGAAATCATAGAATGGAGGTGTGTGAAGTCATAGAATGGATGATTCTGAATAAAAAGTGAAGGTGTGTGAAGTCATAGAATGGAGGTGTGTGAAGTCACAATGTAGGTGTGTGAACTCATAGAATGGTGGTGTGTAATCTCATAGAATGCAGGTGTGTGAAGTCATGGAATGGAGGTGTGTGAAGTCACAGAATGGAGGTGTGTGAAGTCAAAGAATGGAAGTGTGTGAAGTCAAAATGGATGTGTGTGAAGTCACAGAATGGAGGTGTGTGAAGTCACAGAATGGAGGTGTGTTAAGTCAAAATTGTGGAGTGTGAAGTCACTAATGGAGGTGTGAAGTCAGAATTTAGCTGTGTGAAGTCATAGAATGGAGGTGTGTGAAGTCAGAATGGAGGTGTGTGAACTCACAGAATGGAGGTGTGTGAAGTCACAATGGAGGTGTGTGAAGTCATAGAATGGAGGTGTGTGAAGTCAGATTGGAGGTGTGTGAAATCACAGAATGGAGGTGTGTCAACTCAGAAATGAGGTGTGTGAAGTCATAGAATCTAGGTGTATGAAGTCATAGAATGGAAGTGTGTGAAATCATAGAATGGAGGTGTGTGAAGTCACCGAACTGAGGCGTGTGAAATCAAAATGGAGGTATGTGAAGTCAGAATGTTGGTGTGTGAAGTCATAGAATGGAGGTGTGTGAAGTCACAGAATGGAGGTTTGCGAAATCATAGAATGGAGGTGTGTGAAGTCACAGAATGGAGGTGTGTGAAGTCATAGAATGGAGGTGTGTGAAGTCATAGAATGGAGGTGTGTGAAGTCACAGAATGGAGGTGTGTGAAGTTATAGAATGGAGGTGTGTGAAGTCACAGAATGTAGGTGTGTAAAATCATAGAATGGACGTGTGTGAAGTCATAGAATGGAGGTGTGTGAAGTCATAGAATGGAGGTGTGTGAAGTCACAGAATGGAGGGGTGTGAAGTCACAGATTGGAGGTGTGTGAACCCAGAATGGAGGAGTGTGAAGTCACAGAATGGAGGTGTGTGAAGTCACAGAATGGAGGTGTGTGAACTCAAAATGAAGGTGTGTGAGGTCACAGAACGGAGGTTTGTGAAGTTATAGAATGGAGGTGTGTGAAGTCATAGAATGGATGATTTTGAAGTAATAATGAAGGTGTGTGAAGTCATAGAATGGAGGTGTGTGAAGTCAGAAGAGATGTGTGCGAAGTCATAGAATGGAGCTGTGTGAAGTCACAGAATGGAGGTGTGTGAAGTCAGAAGAGATGTGTGCGAAGTCATAGAATGGAGCTGTGTGAAGTCAGAATGGAGCTGTGTGAAGTCATGGAATGGAGGTGAGTGAAGTCAGAATGGCGGTGTGTGAACTTATAGAATGATGGTGTGTGAAGTCACAATGGAGGTGTGTGAAGTCATAGAATGGAGGTTTTTAAAGTCACATAATGGAGGTGTGTGAAGTCATAGAATGGAGGTGTGTGAAGTCACAGAATGGAGGTGTGTGAAGTCATATATTGGAAGTTTGTGAAGTCATAGAATGGAGGTGTGTGAAGTAATAGAATGGAGGTGTGTGAAGTCATATATTGGAGGTTTGTGAAGTCATAGAATGGAGGTGTGTGAAGTAATAGAATGGAGGTGTGTCAAGTCACAGATTGAAGGTGTGTGAAGTCACAGAATGGGGGTGTTTGAACTCAGAATGGAGGTGTGTGAAGTCACAGAATGGAGGTGTGTGAAGTCATTGAATGGATGTTTCTGAAGTAAGAATGAAGGTGTGTGAAGTCATAGAATGGAGGTGTGTGAAGTCAAAATGGTGGTGTGTGAACTCATAGAATGGAGGTGTGTAAACTCATGGAATGTAGGTGTGTGAAGTCATGGAATGGAGGTGTGTGAAGTCAAAGAATGGAGGTATGTGAATTCAAAAAATGGAGGTGAGTGAAGTCAGAAAATGGAGGTGTGTGAAATCACAGAATGGAGGTGTTTGAAGTGACAGAATGCAGGTGTGTGAACTCACAATGGAGGTGTGTGAAGTCACAGAAAGGAGGTGTGTGAAGTCATAGAATGGAAGTGTGTGAAGTCATAGAATGGAGGTGTGTGAAGTCAGAATGGAGGTGTGTGAAGTCACAGAATGGAATTTTGTGAAATCATAGAATGGAGGTATGTGAAGTCATAGAATGGATGATTCTGAATAAAAAGTGAAGGTGTGTGAAGTCATAGAATGGAGGTGTGTGAAGTCACAATGTAGGTGTGTGAACTCATAGAATGGTGGTGTGTAATCTCATAGAATGCAGGTGTGTGAAGTCATGGAATGGAGGTGTGTGAAGTCACAGAATGGAGGTGTGTGAAGTCAAAGAATGGAAGTGTGTGAAGTCAAAATGGATGTGTGTGAAGTCACAGAATGGAGGTGTGTGAAGTCACAGAATGGAGGTGTGTTAAGTCAAAATTGTGGAGTGTGAAGTCACAAATGGAGGTGTGAAGTAAGAATTTAGCTGTGTGAAGTCATAGAATGGAGGTGTGTGAAGTCAGAATGGAGGTGTGTGAACTCATAGAATGGAGGTGTGTGAAGTCACAATGGAGGTGTGTGAAGTCATAGAATCTAGGTGTGTGAAGTCATAGAATGGAAGTGTGTGAAATCATAGAATGGAGGTGTGTGAAGGCACAGAACTGAGGCCTGTGAAGTCAAAATGGAGGTGTGTGAAGTCGGAATGGTGGTGGGTGAAGTCGTAGAATGGAGGTGTGTGAAGTCCCAATGCAGGTGTGTGAACTCATAGAATGGAGGTGTGTGAAGTCACAATATAGGTGTGTTAACTTATAGAATGGAGGTGTGTGAAGTCATAGAATGGAGGTGTGTGAAGTCACAGAATGGAGGTGTGTGAAGTCAGAACAGATGTGTGCGAAGTCATAGAATGGAGCTGTGTGAAGTCAGAATGGAGCTGTGTGAAGTCATAGAATGGAGGTGAGTGAAGTCAGAATGGCGGTGTGTGAACTTATAGAATGATGGTGTGTGAAGTCACAATGGAGGTGTGTGAAGTCATAGAATGGAGGTTTTTGAAGTCACATAATGGAGGTGTGTGAAGTCATAGAATGGAGGTGTGTGAAGTCACAGAATGGAGGTGTGTGAAGTCATATATTGGAAGTTTGTGAAGTCAAAGAATGGAGGTGTGTGAAGTAATAGAATGGAGGTGTGTGAAGTCAGATTGGAGGTGTGTGAAATCACAGAATGAGGTGTGTCAACTCAGAAATGAGGTGTGTGAAGTCATAGAATCTAGGTGTATGAAGTCATAGAATGGAAGTTTGTGAAATCATAGAATGGAGGTGTGTGAATCACAGAACTGAGACGTGTGAAGTCAAAATGGAGGTGTGTGAAGTCAGAATGTTAGTGTGTGAAGTCATAGAATGGAGGTTTGTGAAGTCACAATGCAGGTGTGTGAACTCATAGAATGGAGGTGTGAAGTAAAAATGTAGGTGTGTTAAGTTATAGAATGGAGGTGTGTGAAGTCATAGAATGGAGGTGTGTGAAGTCACAGAATGGAGGTGTGTGAAGTCATAGAATGGAGGTGTGTGAAGTCATAGAATGGAGCTGTGTGAAGTAAGAATGGAGCTATGTGAAGTCATAGAATGGAGGTGAGTGAAGTCAGAATGGCGGTGTGTGAACTCATAGAATGATGGTGTGTGAAGTCACAATGGAGGTGTGTGAAGTCATAGAATGGAGGTTTTTGAAGTCACAGAATGGAGGTTTGTGAAGTCGTAGAATGGAGGTGTGTGAAGTCAGATTGGAGGTGTGTGAAGTCATAGAATGGAGGTGTGTCAACTCAGAAAGGAGTTGTGTGAAGTCATAGAATGGAGGTGTGTGAAGTCATAGAATGGAGGGGTGTGAAATCATAGAATGGAGCTGTGTGAAGTCACAGAATTGAGGTGTGTGCAGTCAGAATGGAGGTGTGTGAAGTCAGACTGGAGGTGTGTGAAGTCATAGAATGGAGGTGTGTGAATTCAGAATGCATTTGTGTGAACTCATAGAATGGAGGTCTGTGAAGTCACAATGTAGGTGTGTGAAGTCACAGAATGGAGGTGTGTGAAGTCATAGAATGGAGGTGTGTGAAGTCACAGAATGGAGGTGTGTGAAGTCAGAACAGATGTGTGCGAAGTCATAGAATGGAGCTGTGTGAAGTCAGAATGGAGCTGTGTGAAGTCATAGAATGGAGGTGAGTGAAGTCAGAATGGCGGTGTGTGAAATCACAGAATGATGGTGTGTGAAGTCACAATGGAGGTGTGTGAAGTCATACAATGCAGGTTTCTGAAGTCACAGAATGGAGGTGTGTGAGGTCATAGAATGGGGTGTGTGAAATCATAGAATGGAAGTGTGTGAAGTCAAAATGGATTTGTGTGAAGTCACAGAATGGAGGTGTGTGAAGTCACAGAATGGAGGTGTGTGAAGTCAAAATTGTGGAGTGTGAAGTCACAAATGGAGGTGTGAAGTCAGAATTTAGCTGTGTGAAGTCATAGAATGGAGGTGTGTGAAGTCAGAATGGAGGTGTGTGAACTCATAGAATATAGGTGTGTGAAGTCACAATGGAGGTGTGTGAAGTCATAGAATGGAGGTGTGTGAAGTCAGATTGGAGGTGTGTGAAATCACAGAATGGAGGTGTGTCAACTCAGAAATGAGGTGTGTGAAGTCATAGAATCTAGGTGTGTGAAGTCATAGAATGGAAGTGTGTGAAATCATAGAATGGAGGTGTGTGAAGATACAGAACTGAGGCCTGTGAAGTCAAAATGGAGGTGTGTGAAGTCGGAATGTTGGTGGGTGAAGTCGTAGAATGGACGTGTGTGAAGTCACAATGCAGGTGTGTGAACTCATAGAATGGAGGTGTGTGAAGTCACAATATAGGTGTGTTAACTTATAGAATGGAGGTGTGTGAAGTCATAGAATGGAGGTGTGTGAAGTCACAGAATGGAGGTGTGTGAAGTCAGAAGAGATGTGTGCGAAGTCATAGAATGGAGCTGTGTGAAGTCAGAATGGAGCTGTGTGAAGTCATAGAATGGAGGTGAGTGAAGTCAAAATGGCGGTGTGTGAACTTATAGAATGATGGTGTGTGAAGTCACAATGGAGGTGTGTGAAGTCATAGAATGGAGGTTTTTGAAGTCACATAATGGAGGTGTGTGAAGTCATAGAATGGAGGTGTGTGAAGTCACAGAATGGAGGTGTGTGAAGTCATATATTGGAAGTTTGTGAAGTCATAGAATGGAGGTGTGTGAAGTAATAGAATGGAGGTGTGTGAAGTCATATATTGGAGGTTTGTGAAGTCATAGAATGGAGGTGTGTGAAGTAATAGAATGGAGGTGTGTCAAGTCACAGATTGAAGGTGTGTGAAGTCACAGAATGGGGGTGTGTGAAGTCACAGAATGGAGGTGTGTGAAGTCATAGAATGGAGGTGTGTGAAGTCAGAATGGAGGTGTGTGAAGTCACAGAATGGAATTTTGTGAAATCATAGAATGGAGGTGTGTGAAGTCATAGAATGGATGATTCTGAATAAAAAGTGAAGGTGTGTGAAGTCATAGAATGGAGGTGTGTGAAGTCACAATGTAGGTGTGTGAACTCATAGAATGGTGGTGTGTAATCTCATAGAATGCAGGTGTGTGAAGTCATGGAATGGAGGTGTGTGAAGTCACAGAATGGAGGTGTGTGAAGTCAAAGAATGGAAGTGTGTGAAGTCAAAATGGATGTGTGTGAAGTCACAGAATGGAGGTGTGTGAAGTCACAGAATGGAGGTGTGTTAAGTCAAAATTGTGGAGTGTGAAGTCACTAATGGAGGTGTGAAGTCAGAATTTAGCTGTGTGAAGTCATAGAATGGAGGTGTGTGAAGTCAGAATGGAGGTGTGTGAACTCACAGAATGGAGGTGTGTGAAGTCACAATGGAGGTGTGTGAAGTCATAGAATGGAGGTGTGTGAAGTCAGATTGGAGGTGTGTGAAATCACAGAATGGAGGTGTGTCAACTCAGAAATGAGGTGTGTGAAGTCATAGAATCTAGGTGTATGAAGTCATAGAATGGAAGTGTGTGAAATCATAGAATGGAGGTGTGTGAAGTCACCGAACTGAGGCGTGTGAAATCAAAATGGAGGTATGTGAAGTCAGAATGTTGGTGTGTGAAGTCATAGAATGGAGGTGTGTGAAGTCACAGAATGGAGGTTTGCGAAATCATAGAATGGAGGTGTGTGAAGTCACAGAATGGAGGTGTGTGAAGTCATAGAATGGAGGTGTGTGAAGTCATAGAATGGAGGTGTGTGAAGTCACAGAATGGAGGTGTGTGAAGTTATAGAATGGAGGTGTGTGAAGTCACAGAATGTAGGTGTGTAAAATCATAGAATGGACGTGTGTGAAGTCATAGAATGGAGGTGTGTGAAGTCATAGAATGGAGGTGTGTGAAGTCACAGAATGGAGGGGTGTGAAGTCACAGATTGGAGGTGTGTGAACCCAGAATGGAGGAGTGTGAAGTCACAGAATGGAGGTGTGTGAAGTCACAGAATGGAGGTGTGTGAACTCAAAATGAAGGTGTGTGAGGTCACAGAACGGAGGTTTGTGAAGTTATAGAATGGAGGTGTGTGAAGTCATAGAATGGATGATTTTGAAGTAATAATGAAGGTGTGTGAAGTCATAGAATGGAGGTGTGTGAAGTCAGAAGAGATGTGTGCGAAGTCATAGAATGGAGCTGTGTGAAGTCACAGAATGGAGGTGTGTGAAGTCAGAAGAGATGTGTGCGAAGTCATAGAATGGAGCTGTGTGAAGTCAGAATGGAGCTGTGTGAAGTCATGGAATGGAGGTGAGTGAAGTCAGAATGGCGGTGTGTGAACTTATAGAATGATGGTGTGTGAAGTCACAATGGAGGTGTGTGAAGTCATAGAATGGAGGTTTTTAAAGTCACATAATGGAGGTGTGTGAAGTCATAGAATGGAGGTGTGTGAAGTCACAGAATGGAGGTGTGTGAAGTCATATATTGGAAGTTTGTGAAGTCATAGAATGGAGGTGTGTGAAGTAATAGAATGGAGGTGTGTGAAGTCATATATTGGAGGTTTGTGAAGTCATAGAATGGAGGTGTGTGAAGTAATAGAATGGAGGTGTGTCAAGTCACAGATTGAAGGTGTGTGAAGTCACAGAATGGGGGTGTTTGAACTCAGAATGGAGGTGTGTGAAGTCACAGAATGGAGGTGTGTGAAGTCATTGAATGGATGTTTCTGAAGTAAGAATGAAGGTGTGTGAAGTCATAGAATGGAGGTGTGTGAAGTCAAAATGGTGGTGTGTGAACTCATAGAATGGAGGTGTGTAAACTCATGGAATGTAGGTGTGTGAAGTCATGGAATGGAGGTGTGTGAAGTCAAAGAATGGAGGTATGTGAATTCAAAAAATGGAGGTGAGTGAAGTCAGAAAATGGAGGTGTGTGAAATCACAGAATGGAGGTGTTTGAAGTGACAGAATGCAGGTGTGTGAACTCACAATGGAGGTGTGTGAAGTCACAGAAAGGAGGTGTGTGAAGTCATAGAATGGAAGTGTGTGAAGTCATAGAATGGAGGTGTGTGAAGTCAGAATGGAGGTGTGTGAAGTCACAGAATGGAATTTTGTGAAATCATAGAATGGAGGTATGTGAAGTCATAGAATGGATGATTCTGAATAAAAAGTGAAGGTGTGTGAAGTCATAGAATGGAGGTGTGTGAAGTCACAATGTAGGTGTGTGAACTCATAGAATGGTGGTGTGTAATCTCATAGAATGCAGGTGTGTGAAGTCATGGAATGGAGGTGTGTGAAGTCACAGAATGGAGGTGTGTGAAGTCAAAGAATGGAAGTGTGTGAAGTCAAAATGGATGTGTGTGAAGTCACAGAATGGAGGTGTGTGAAGTCACAGAATGGAGGTGTGTTAAGTCAAAATTGTGGAGTGTGAAGTCACAAATGGAGGTGTGAAGTAAGAATTTAGCTGTGTGAAGTCATAGAATGGAGGTGTGTGAAGTCAGAATGGAGGTGTGTGAACTCATAGAATGGAGGTGTGTGAAGTCACAATGGAGGTGTGTGAAGTCATAGAATGGAGGTGTGTGAAGTCAGATTGGAGGTGTGTGAAATCACAGAATGGAGGTGTGTCAACTCAGAAATGAGGTGTGTGAAGTCATAGAATCTAGGTGTATGAAGTCATAGAATGGAAGTGTGTGAAATCATAGAATGGAGGTGTGTGAAGTCACAGAACTGAGGCGTGTGAAATCAAAATGGAGGTGTGTGAAGTCAGAATGTTGGTGTGTGAAGTCATAGAATGGAGGTGTGTGAAGTCACAGAATGGAGGTTTGCGAAATCATAGAATGGAGTTGTGTGAAGTCACAGAATGGAGGTGTGTGAAGTCATAGAATGGAGGTGTGTGAAGTCATAGAATGGAGGTGTGTGAAGTCACAGAATGGAGGTGTGTGAAGTTATAGAATGGAGGTGTGTGAAGTCACAGAATGTAGGTGTGTAAAATCATAGAATGGACGTGTGTGAAGTCATAGAATGGAGGTGTGTGAAGTCATAGAATGGAGGTGTGTGAAGTCACAGAATGGAGGGGTGTGAAGTCACAGACTGGAGGTGTGTGAACCCAGAATGGAGGAGTGTGAAGTCACAGAATGGAGGTGTGTGAAGTCACAGAATGGAGGTGTGTGAACTCAAAATGAAGGTGTGTGAGGTCACAGAACGGAGGTTTGTGAAGTCATAGAATGGAGGTGTGTGAAGTCATAGAATGGATGATTTTGAAGTAATAATGAAGGTGTGTGAAGTCATAGAATGGAGGTGTGTGAAGTCAGAAGAGATGTGTGCGAAGTCATAGAATGGAGCTGTGTGAAGTCACAGAATGGAGGTGTGTGAAGTCAGAAGAGATGTGTGCGAAGTCATAGAATGGAGCCGTGTGAAGTCAGAATGGAGCTGTGTGAAGTCATAGAATGGAGGTGAGTGAAGTCAGAATGGCGGTGTGTGAACTTATAGAATGATGGTGTGTGAAGTCACAATGGAGGTGTGTGAAGTCATAGAATGGAGGTTTTTGAAGTCACATAATGGAGGTGTGTGAAGTCATAGAATGGAGGTGTGTGAAGTCACAGAATGGAGGTGTGTGAAGTCATATATTGGAAGTTTGTGAAGTCATAGAATGGAGGTGTGTGAAGTAATAGAATGCAGGTGTGTGAAGTCATATATTGGAGGTTTGTGAAGTCATAGAATGGAGGTGTGTGAAGTAATAGAATGGAGGTGTGTCAAGTCACAGATTGAAGGTGTGTGAAGTCACAGAATGGGGGTGTTTGAACTCAGAATGGAGGTGTGTGAAGTCACAGAATGGAGGTGTGTGAAATCATTGAATGGATGTTTCTGAAGTAAGAATGAAGGTGTGTGAAGTCATAGAATGGAGGTGTGTGAAGTCAAAATGGTGGTGTGTGAACTCATAGAATGGAGGTGTGTGAACTCATGGAATGTAGGTGTGTGAAGTCATGGAATGGAGGTGTGTGAAGTCAAAGAATGGAGGTATGTGAATTCAAAAAATGGAGGTGAGTGAAGTCAGAGAATGGAGGTGTGTGAAATCACAGAATGGAGGTGTTTGAAGTGACAGAATGCAGGTGTGTGAACTCACAATGGAGGTGTGTGAAGTCACAGAAAGGAGGTGTGTGAAGTCATAGAATGGAAGTGTGTGAAGTCATAGAATGGAGGTGTGTGAAGTCAGAATGGAGGTGTGTGAAGTCACAGAATGGAATTTTGTGAAATCATAGAATGGAGGTGTGTGAAGTCATAGAATGGATGATTCTGAATAAAAAGTGAAGGTGTGTGAAGTCATAGAATGGAGGTGTGTGAAGTCACAATGTAGGTGTGTGAACTCATAGAATGGTGGTGTGAAATCTCATAGAATGCAGGTGTGTGAAGTCATGGAATGGAGGTGTGTGAAGTCACAGAATGGAGGTGTGTGAAGTCAAAGAATGGAAGTGTGTGAAGTCAAAATGGATGTGTGTGAAGTCACAGAATGGAGGTGTGTGAAGTCACAGAATGGAGGTGTGTTAAGTCAAAATTGTGGAGTGTGAAGTCACTAATGGAGGTGTGAAGTCAGAATTTAGCTGTGTGAAGTCATAGAATGGAGGTGTGTGAAGTCAGAATGGAGGTGTGTGAACTCATAGAATGGAGGTGTGTGAAGTCACAATGGAGGTGTGTGAAGTCATAGAATGGAGGTGTGTGAAGTCAGATTGGAGGTGTGTGAAATCACAGAATGGAGGTGTGTCAACTCAGAAATGAGGTGTGTGAAGTCATAGAATCTAGGTGTATGAAGTCATAGAATGGAAGTGTGTGAAATCATAGAATGGAGGTGTGTGAAGTCACAGAACTGAGGCGTGTGAAATCAAAATGGAGGTGTGTGAAGTCAGAATGTTGGTGTGTGAAGTCATAGAATGGAGGTGTGTGAAGTCACAGAATGGAGGTTTGCGAAATCATAGAATGGAGGTTTGTGAAGTCACAGAATGGAGGTGTGTGAAGTCATAGAATGGAGGTGTGTGAAGTCATAGAATGGAGGTGTGTGAAGTCACAGAATGGAGGTGTGTGAAGTTATAGAATGGAGGTGTGTGAAGTCACAGAATGTAGGTGTGTAAAATCATAGAATGGACGTGTGTGAAGTCATAGAATGGAGGTGTGTGAAGTCACAGAATGGAGGTGTGTGAAGTCACAGAATGGAGGTGTGTGAACTCAAAATGAAGGTGTGTGAGGTCACAGAACGGAGGTTTGTGAAGTCATAGAATGGATGATTTTGAAGTAATAATGAAGGTGTGTGAAGTCACAGAATGGAGGTGTGTGAAGTCACAATGTAGGTGTGTGAACTCATAGAATGTTGGTGTGTAATCTCATAGAATGGAGGTGTCAAAATTGTGGAGTGTGAAGTCACAAATGGAGGTGTGAAGTCAGAATTTAGCTGTGTGAAGTCATAGAATGGAGGTGAGTGAAGTCAGAATGGAGGTGTGTGAACTCATAGAATGGAGGTGTGTGAAGTCACAATGGAGGTGTGTGAAGTCATAGAATGGAGGTGTGTGAAGTCAGATTGGAGGTGTGTGAAATCACAGAATGGAGGTGTGTCAATTCAGAAATGAGGAGTGTGAAGTCATAGAATCTAGGTGTGTGAAGTCATAGAATGGAAGTGTGTGAAATCATAGAATGGAGGTGTGTGAAGGCACAGAACTGAGGCGTGTGAAGTCAAAATGGAGGTGTGTGAAGTCGGAATGTTGGTGGGTGAAGTCATAGAATGGAGGTGTGTGAAGTCACAATGCAGGTGTGTGAACTCATAGAATGGAGGTGTGTGAAGTCTCAATATAGGTGTGTTAAGTTATAGAATGGAGGTGTGTGAAGTCATAGAATGGAGGTGTGGGAAGTCACAGAAAGGAGGTGTATGAAATCACAGAATGGTGTTGTGTGAATTCACAGAATGGAGATGTGTGAAGTCATAAAATGGAGGTGTGTGATGTCTTAGAATGGAGGTGTGTGAAGTCATAGAATGGAGGTGTGTGAAGACACAATGCATGTGTGTGAACTCATAGAATGGAGGTGTGAAGTCACAATGTAGGTGTGTTAAGTTATAGAATGGAGGTGTGTGAAGTCATAGAATAGAGGAGTGTGAAGTCACAGAATGGAGGTGTGTGAAATCATAGAATGGAGGTGTGCTAAGTCACAGAATGGAGGTGTTTGAAGTCATAGAATGGAGGTGTGTGAAGTCATAGAATGGAGGTGTGTGAAGTCACAGAATGGAGGTGTGTGAAGTTATAGAATGGAGGTGTGTGAAGTCATAGAATGGAGGTGTGTGAAGTCACAGAATGGAGGGGTGTGAAGTCACAGATTGGAGGTGTGTGAAATCATAGAATGCAGGTGTGTAAAGTCACAGAATGGAGGTGTGTGAAGTCATAGAATGGAGGTGTGTGAAGTCATAGAATGGAGGTGTGTGAAGTCACAGAATGGAGGTGTGTGAAGGCATAGAATCGAGGTGTGTGAAGTCACAGAATGGAGGGGTGTGAAGTCACAGAATGTAGGTTTGTGAAATCATAGAATGGAGGTGTGTGAAGTCACAGAATGGAGGTGTGTGAAGTCATAGAATGGAGGTGTGTGAAGTCATAGAATGGAGGTGTGTGAAGTCACAGAATGGAGGGGTGTAAAGTCACAGATTGGAGGTGTGTGAACCCAGAATGGAGGAGTGTGAAATCACAGAATGGAGGTGTGTGAAGTCACAAAATGGAGGTGTGTGAACTCAAAATGAAGGTGTGTGAGGTCACAAAACGGAGGTTTGTGAAGTCATAGAATGGAGGTGTGTGAAGTCATAGAATGGAAGATTTTGAAGTAATAATGAAGGTGTGTGAAGTCATAGAATGGAGGTGTGTAAAGTCACAATGTAGGTGTGTGAACTCATAGAATGGTGGTGTGTAATCTCATAGAATGGAGGTGTGTGAAGTCACAGAATGGAGGTGTGTGAAGTCAAAGAATGGAAGTGTGTGAAGTCAAAATGGATGTGTGTGAAGTCACAGAATGGAGGTGTGTGAAGTCACAGAATGGAGGTGTGTGAAGTCAAAATTGTGGAGTGTGAAGTCACAAATGGAGGTGTGAAGTCAGAATTTAGCTGTGTGAAGTCATAGAATGGAGGTGTGTGAAGTCAGAATGGAGGAGTGTGAACTCATAGAATGGAGGTGTGTGAAGTCACAATGGAGGTGTGTGAAGTCATAGAATGTAGGTGTGTGAAGTCAGATTGGAGGTGTGTGAAATCACAGAATGGAGGTATGTCAACTCGGAAATGAGGTGTGTGAAGTCATAGAATCTAGGTGTGTGAAGTCATAGAATGGAAGTGTGTGAAATCATAGAATGGAGGTGTGTGAAGACACAGAACTGAGGCGTGTGAAGTCAAAATGGAGTTGTGTGAAGTCGGAATGTTGGTGGGTGAAGTCATAGAATGGAGGTGTGTGAAGTCACAATGCAGGTGTGTGAACTCAGAGAATGGAGGTGTGTGAAGTCACAATATAGGTGTGTTAAGTTATAGAATGGAGGTGTGTGAAGTCACAGAAAGGAGGTGTATGAAATCATAGAATGGTGTTGTGTGAAGTCACAGAATGGAGATGTGTGAAGTCATAGAATGGAGGTGTGTGATGTCATAGAATGGAGGTGTGTGAAGTCATAGAATGGAGGTGTGTGAAGTCACAATGCATGTGTGTGAACTCATAGAATGGAGGTGTGAAGTCACAATGTAGGTGTGTTAAGTTATAGAATGGAGGTGTGTGAAGTCATAGAATGGAGGAGTGTGAAGTCACAGAATGGAGGTGTGTCAACTCAGAAATGAGGAGTGTGAAGTCATAGAATCTAGGTGTGTGAAGTCATAGAATGGAAGTGTGTGAAATCATAGAATGGAGGTGTGTGAAGGCACAGAACTGAGGCGTGTGAAGTCAAAATGGAGGTGTGTGAAGTCGGAATGTTGGTGGGTGAATTCATAGAATGGAGGTGTGTGAAGTCACAATATAGGTGTGTTAAGTTATAGAATGGAGGTGTGTGAAGTCATAGAATGGAGGTGTGGGAAGTCACAGAAAGGAGGTGTATGAAATCATAGAATGGTGTTGTGTGAAGTCACAGAATGGAGATGTGTGAAGTCATAAAATGGAGGTGTGTGATGTCATAGAATGGAGGTGTGTGAAGTCATAGAATGGAGGTGTGTGAAGACACAATGCATGTGTGTGAACTCATAGAATGGAGGTGTGAAGTCACAATGTAGGTGTGTTAAGTTATAGAATGGAGGTGTGTGAAGTCATAGAATAGAGGAGTGTGAAGTCACAGAATGGAGGTGTGTGTAATCATAGAATGGAGGTGTGTTAAGTCACAGAATGGAGGTGTTTGAAGTCATAGAATGGAGGTGTGTGAAGTCATAGAATGGAGGTGTGTGAAGTCACAGAATGGAGGTGTGTGAAGTTATAGAATGGAGGTGTGTGAAGTCATAGAATGGAGGTGTGTGAAGTCACAGAATGGAGGGGTGTGAAGTCACAGATTGGAGGTGTGTGAAATCATAGAATGAAGGTGTGTAAAGTCACAGAATGGAGGTGTGTGAAGTCATAGAATGGAGGTGTGTGAAGTCATAGAATGGAGGTGTGTGAAGTCACTGAATGGAGGTGTGTGAAGGCATAGAATCGAGGTGTGTGAAGTCACAGAATGGAGGGGTGTGAAGTCACAGAATGTAGGTTTGTGAAATCATAGAATGGAGGTGTGTGAAGTCACAGAATGGAGGTGTGTGAAGTCATAGAATGGAGGTGTGTGAAGTCATAGAATGGAGGTGTGTGAAGTCACAGAATGGAGGGGTGTAAAGTCACAGATTGGAGGTGTGTGAACCCAGAATGGAGGAGTGTGAAGTCACAGAATGGAAGTGTGTGAAGTCACAAAATGGAGGTGTGTGAACTCAAAATGAAGGTGTGTGAGGTCACAGAACGGAGGTTTGTGAAGTCATAGAATGGAGGTGTGTGAAGTCATAGAATGGAGGTGTGTGAAGTCACAGAATGGAGGTGTGTGAAGTCATAGAATGGAGGTGTGTAAAGTCACAATGTAGGTGTGTGAACTCATAGAATGGTGGTGTGTAATCTCATAGAATGGAGGTGTGTGAAGTCACAGAATGGAGGTGTGTGAAGTCAAAGAATGGAAGTGTGTGAAGTCAAAATGGATGTGTGTGAAGTCACAGAATGGAGGTGTGTGAAGTCACAGAATGGAGGTGTGTGAAGTCAAAATTGTGGAGTGTGAAGTCACAAATGGAGGTGTGAAGTCAGAATTTAGCTGTGTGAAGTCATAGAATGGAGGTGTGTGAAGTCAGAATGGAGGAGTGTGAACTCATAGAATGGAGGTGTGTGAAGTCACAATGGAGGTGTGTGAAGTCATAGAATGGAGGTGTGTGAAGTCAGATTGGAGGTATGTGAAATTACAGAATGGAGGTGTGTCAACTCGGAAATGAGGTGTGTGAAGTCATAGAATCTAGGTGTGTGAAGTCATAGAATGGAAGTGTGTGAAATCATAGAATGGAGGTGTGTGAAGACACAGAACTGAGGCGTGTGAAGTCAAAATGGAGGTGTGTGAAGTCGGAATGTTGGTGGGTGAAGTCATAGAATGGAGGTGTGTGAAGTCACAATGCAGGTGTGTGAACTCAGAGAATGGAGGTGTGTGAAGTCACAATATAGGTGTGTTAAGTTATAGAATGGAGGTGTGTGAAGTCACAGAAAGGAGGTGTATGAAATCATAGAATGGTGTTGTGTGAAGTCACAGAATGGAGATGTGTGAAGTCATAGAATGGAGGTGTGTGATGTCATAGAATGGAGGTGTGTGAAGTCATAGAATGGAGGTGTGTGAAGTCACAATGCATGTGTGTGAACTCATAGAATGGAGGTGTGAAGTCACAATGTAGGTGTGTTAAGTTATAGAATGGAGGTGTGTGAAGTCATAGAATGGAGGAGTGTGAAGTCACAGAATGGAGGTGTGTGAAATCATAGAATGGAGGTGTGTAAAGTCACAGAATGGAGGTATTTGAAGTCATAGAATGGAGGTGTGTGAAGTCATAGAATGGAGGTGTGTGAAGTCACAGAATGGAGGTGTGTGAAGTTATAGAATGGAGGTGTGTGAAGTCACAGAATGGAGGTGTGTAAAATCATAGAATGGACGTGTGTGAAGTCATAGAATGGAGGTGTGTGAAGTCATAGAATGGAGGTGTGTGAAGTCACAGAATGGAGGGGTGTGAAGTCACAGATTGGAGGTGTGTGAACCCAGAATGGAGGTGTGTGAAGTCACAGAATGGAGGTGTGTGAAGTCATAGAATTGAGGTGTGTGAAGTCACAGAATGGATGTGTGTTAAGTCACAGAATGGAACTGTGTGAAGTCACAGAATGGAGGTGTGTGAAGTCACAGAATGGAGGTGTGTGAAGTCACAGAATGGAGGTGTGTGAAGTCACAGAAAGGAAGTGTGTGAAGTCAAAGAATGGAGGTGTGTGAAGTCAGAATGGAGGTGTGTGAAGTCACAGAATGGAGGTGATTGACCTCAAAATGTAGGTGTGTGAGGTCACAGAACGGAGGTTTGTGAAGTCATAGAATGGAGGTGTGTGAAGTCATAGAATGGATGATTCTGAAGTAATAATGAAGGTGTGTGAAGTCATAGAATGGATGTGTGTGAAGTCACAATGTAGGTGTGTGAACTCATAGAATGGTGGTGTGTAATGTCATAGAATAGAGGTGTGTGAAGTCATGGAATGGAGGTGTGTGAAGTCAAAGAATCGCGGTATGTGAATTCAAAAAATGGATGTGAGTGAAGTCACAGAATGGAGGTGTGTGATATCACAGAATGGAGGTGTTTGAAGTGACAGAATGCAGGTGTGTGAACTCACAATGGAGGTGTGTGAAGTCACAGAAAGTAGGTGTGTGAAGTCATAGAATGGAAGTGTGTGAAGTCATAGAATGGAGGTGTGTGAAGTCAGAATGGAGGTGTGTGAAGTCACAGAATGGAATTTTGTGAAATCAAAGAATGGAGGTGTGTGAAGTCATAGAATGGATGATTCTGAATAAAAAATGAAGGTGTGTGAAGTCATAGAATGGAGGTGTGTGAAGTCACAATGTAGGTGTGTGAACTCATGGAATGGTGGTGTGTAATCTCATAGAATGCAGGTGTGTGAAGTCACAGAATGGAGGTGTGTGAAGTCAAAGAATGGAAGTGTGTGAAGACAAAATGGATGTGTGTGAAGTCACAGAATGGAGGTGTGTGAAGTCACAGAATGGAGGTGTGTTAAGTCAAAATTGTGGAGTGTGAAGTCACTAATGGAGGTGTGAAGTCAGAATTTAGCTGTGTGAAGTCATAGAATGGAGGTGTGTGATGTCATAGAATGGAGGTGTGTGAAGTCATAGAATGGAGGTGTGTGAAGTCACAATGCATGTGTGTGAACTCATAGAATGGAGGTGTGAAGTCACAATGTAGGTGTGTTAAGTTATAGAATGGAGGTGTGTGAAGTCATAGAATGGAGGAGTGTGAAGTCACAGAATGGAGGTGTGTGAAATCATAGAATGGAGGTGTGTAAAGTCACAGAATGGAGGTATTTGAAGTCATAGAATGGAGGTGTGTGAAGTCATAGAATGGAGGTGTGTGAAGTCACAGAATGGAGGTGTGTGAAGTTATAGAATGGAGGTGTGTGAAGTCACAGAATGGAGGTGTGTAAAATCATAGAATGGACGTGTGTGAAGTCATAGAATGGAGGTGTGTGAAGTCATAGAATGGAGGTGTGTGAAGTCACAGAATGGAGGTGTGTTAAGTCAAAATTGTGGAGTGTGAAGTCACTAATGGAGGTGTGAAGTCAGAATTTAGCTGTGTGAAGTCATAGAATGGAGGTGTGTGAAGTCAGAATGGAGGTGTGTGAATTCAGATTGGAGGTTTGTGAAGTCAGAGAATAGAGGTGTGTCAACTCAGAAAGGAGGTGTTTGAAATCATAGAATGGAGGTGAGTGAAGTCATAGAATGCAGGTGTGAGAAGTCACAGAATTTAGGTGTGTGAAGTCAGAATGGAGGTGTGTGAGGTCAGAATGGAGGTGTTTGAAGTCATAGAATGGAGGTGTGTGAAGTCACAATGCAGGTGTGTGAACTCATAGAATGGAGGTGTGTGAAGACACAATGCATGTGTGTGAACTCATAGAATGGAGGTGTGTGAAGTCACAGAATGGAAGTGTGTGAAGTCACAGAATGGAGGTGTGTGAAGTCATAGAATGGAGGTGTGTGAAGTCACAGAATGGAGGTGTGTGAAGTTATAGAATGGAGGTGTGTGAAGTCACAGAATGGAGGTGTGTAAAATCATAGAATGGACGTGTGTGAAGTCATAGAATGGAGGTGTGTGAAGTCATAGAATGGAGGTGTGTGAAGTCACAGAATGGAGGGGTGTGAAGTCACAGATTGGAGGTGTGTGAACCCAGAATGGAGGTGTGTGAAGTCACAGAATGGAGGTGTGTGAAGTCATAGAATTGAGGTGTGTGAAGTCACAGAATGGATGTGTGTTAAGTCACAGAATGGAACTGTGTGAAGTCACAGAATGGAGGTGTGTGAAGTCACAGAATGGAGGTGTGTGAAGTCACAGAATGGAGGTGTGTGAAGTCACAGAAAGGAAGTGTGTGAAGTCATAGAATGGAGGTGTGTGAAGTCAGAATGGAGGTGTGTGAAGTCACAGAATGGAGGTGATTGACCTCAAAATGTAGGTGTGTGAGGTCACAGAACGGAGGTTTGTGAAGTCATAGAATGGAGGTGTGTGAAGTCATAGAATGGATGATTCTGAAGTAATAATGAAGGTGTGTGAAGTCATAGAATGGATGTGTGTGAAGTCACAATGTAGGTGTGTGAACTCATAGAATGGTGGTGTGTAATGTCATAGAATAGAGGTGTGTGAAGTCATGGAATGGAGGTGTGTGAAGTCAAAGAATTGAGGTATGTGAATTCAAAAAATGGAGGTGAGTGAAGTCACAGAATGGAGGTGTGTGATATCACAGAATGGAGGTGTTTGAAGTGACAGAATGCAGGTGTGTGAACTCACAATGGAGGTGTGTGAAGTCACAGAAAGGAGGTGTGTGAAGTCATAGAATGGAAGTGTGTGAAGTCATAGAATGGAGGTGTGTGAAGTCAGAATGGAGGTGTGTGAAGTCACAGAATGGAATTTTGTGAAATCAAAGAATGGAGGTGTGTGAAGTCATAGAATGGATGATTCTGAATAAAAAATGAAGGTGTGTGAAGTCATAGAATGGAGGTGTGTGAAGTCACAATGTAGGTGTGTGAACTCATGGAATGGTGGTGTGTAATCTCATAGAATGCAGGTGTGTGAAGTCACAGAATGGAGGTGTGTGAAGTCAAAGAATGGAAGTGTGTGAAGACAAAATGGATGTGTGTGAAGTCACAGAATGGAGGTGTGTGAAGTCACAGAATGGAGGTGTGTTAAGTCAAAATTGTGGAGTGTGAAGTCACTAATGGAGGTGTGAAGTCAGAATTTAGCTGTGTGAAGTCATAGAATGGAGGTGTGTGAAGTCAGAATGGAGGTGTGTGAATTCAGATTGGAGATTTGTGAAGTCAGAGAATAGAGGTGTGTCAACTCAGAAAGGAGGTGTTTGAAATCATAGAATGGAGGTGAGTGAAGTCATAGAATGGAGGTGTGAGAAGTCACAGAATTTAGGTGTGTGAAGTCAGAATGGAGGTGTGTGAGGTCAGAATGGAGGTGTTTGAAGTCATAGAATGGAGGTGTGTGAAGTCACAATGCAGGTGTGTGAACTCATAGAATGGAGGAGTGTGAAGTCACCATGTAGGTGTGTGAAGTCATAGAATGGAGGTGTGTGAAGTCACAGAATGGAAGTGTGTGAAGTCACAGAATGGAGGTGTGTGAAGTCATAGAATGGAGGTGTGTGAAGTCACAGAATGGAGGTGTGTGAAGTCAGAATGAAGGTTTGTGAAGTCATAGAATGGAGGTGTGTGAAGTCAGAATAGAGGTGTGAAGTCATAGAATGGAGGTGGGTGAAGTCATAGAAATTAGGTGCGGGAAGTCATAGAATGGAGAAGTGTGAAGTCATAGAGTGGAGGTGAGTGAAGTCAGAGATTCGAGGTCTGTGAAGTCATAGAATGGAGGTGTGTGCACTCATAGAATGCTGGTGTGTGACGTCACAATGGAAGTTTGTGAAGTCATAGAATGGAGGTGTGGGAAGTCACAGAATGGAGGTGTGTGAAGTCATACAATGGAGGTGTGTGAAGTAAGAATGGAGGTGTGTGAAGTCAAAGAATGGAGGTGTGTGAACTCAGAATGGCGGTGTGTGAAGTAATAGATGGAGGTGTGTGAAGTCATAGTATGGAGATATGTGAAATCATAGAATGGAGTTTTTGAAGTCACAGAATGGAGTTGTGTGAGTCAGAATTGAGGTGTGTGAAGTCATAGAATGTAGATGTGTGAAGTCATAGAATGGAGTATTGTGAAGTCACCGAAGGGAGGTTTGTGAAGTCATAGAATGGAGGTATGAGAAATCAAATTAGAGGGGTGTGAAGTCGGAGAATGGAGGTGTGTGAAGTGATAGAATTGAGGTGGGTGAAGTCATAGAATGGAGGTGTGTGAATTCAGGTTGGAGGTGTGTGAAGTCATAGAATGGAGGTGTGTCAACTCAGAAAGGAGTGTGTGAAGTCATAGAATGGAGGTGAGTGAAGTCATAGAATGGAGGTGTGTGAACTCAAAGAATGGAGGTGTATGACGACACAATGGTAGTTTGTGAGGTCATAGAATGGAGGTGTGTGAAGTCACAGAATTGAGTTGTGTGTAGTCAGAATGGAGGTGTAAGTCATAGAATGGAGGTGGGTGAAGTCATAGAAATTAGGTGTGTGAAGTCATAGAATGGAGGTGTGTGAACTCATAGAATGGAGGTGTGTGACGTCACAATGTAAGTTTGTGAAGTCATAGAATGGAGGTGTGTGAAGTCACAGAATGGAGGTGTGTGAAGTCATACAATGGAGGTGTGTGAAGTCAGAATGGAGGTGTGTGAAGTCACAGAATGGAGGTGTGTGAACTCAGAATGGAGGTGTGTGAAGTCATAGATGGAGGTGTGTAAAGTCATAGTATGGAGATATGTGAAAGCATAGAATGGAGTTTTGTGAAGTCACAGAATGGAGTTGTGTGAGTCAGAATTGAGGTGTGTGAAGTCATAGAATGTAGATGTGTGAAGTCATAGAATGGAGTATTGTGAAGTCACCGAAGGGACATTTGTGAAGTCATAGAATGGAGGTATGAGAAATCAAATTAGAGGGGTGTGAAGTCGGAGAATCGAGGTGTGTGAACTCATAGAATGGAGGTGGGTGAAGTCATAGAATGGAGGTGTATGAAGTCATGGAATGGAGGTGTGTGAAGTCACTGAATGGACGGGTTTAAAGTCATAAAATGGAGGTGTGTGAAGTCAGAGAATTGAGCTGTTTGAAGTCATATATTGGAGGTGTGTGAAGTCAAAATGGATGTGTGAAGTCATAGAATGTAGGTGTGTGAAGTCATAGAATGGAGGTGTGTGAAGTCACAGAATGGAGGTGTGTGAACTCAGAATGGAGGTGTGTGAAGTCACAGAATGGAGGTTTGTGAAGTCATAGAATGGAACTTTGTGAAGTCATAGAATGGACGTGTGTGAAGTCAGAATGGAGGTGTGTGAAGTCACAGAATGGAGGTTTGTGAAGTCATAGATGGAGGTTTGTGAGGTCATAGAATGGATGTTTCTGAAGTAAGAATGAAGGTGTGTGAATTCATAGAAGGAGGTGTGTGAAGCCATTGAATGGAGGTGAGTGCAATCATAGATGGAGGTGTGTGAAGTCATAGTATGGAGATATGGGATATCATAGAATGGAGTTTTGTGAATTCACAGAATGGAGTTGTGTGAGTCAGAATTGAGGTGTGTGAAGTCATAGAATGTAGATGTGTGAAGTCATAGAATGGAGTACTGTGAGGTCACCGAAGGGAGGTTTGTGAAGTCATAGAATGGAGGTATGAGAAATCAAATTAGAGGGGTGTGAAGTCGGAGAATGGAGGTGTGTGAAGTCATAGAATTGAGGTGGGTGAAGTCATAGAATGGAGGTGTATGAATTCAGATTGGAGGTGTGTGAAGTCATAGAATGGAGGTGTGTGAAGTCAAAATGGTGGTGTGTGAACTCATAGAATGGAGGTGTGTGAACTCATGGAATGTAGGTGTGTGAAGTCATGGAATGGAGGTGTGTGAAGTCAAAGAATGGAGGTATGTGAATTCAAAAAATGGAGGTGAGTGAAGTCAGAGAATGGAGGTGTGTGAAATCACAGAATGGAGGTGTTTGAAGTGACAGAATGCAGGTGTGTGAACTCACAATGGAGGTGTGTGAAGTCACAGAAAGGAGGTGTGTGAAGTCATAGAATGGAAGTGTGTGAAGTCATAGAATGGAGGTGTGTGAAGTCAGAATGGAGGTGTGTGAGGTCAGAATGGAGGTGTTTGAAGTCATAGAATGGAGGTGTGTGAAGTTACAATGCAGGTGTGTGAACTCATAGAATGGAGGAGTGTGAAGTCACCATGTAGGTGTGTGAAGTCATAGAATGGAGGTGTGTGAAGTCACAGAATGGAAGTGTGTGAAGTCACAGAATGGAGGTGTGTGAAGTCATAGAATGGAGGTGTGTGAAGTCACAGAATGGAGGTGTGTGAAGTTATAGAATGGAGGTGTGTGAAGTCACAGAATGGAGGTGTGTAAAATCATAGAATGGACGTGTGTGAAGTCATAGAATGGAGGTGTGTGAAGTCATAGAATGGAGGTGTGTGAAGTCACAGAATGGAGGGGTGTGAAGTCACAGATTGGAGGTGTGTGAACCCAGAATGGAGGTGTGTGAAGTCACAGAATGGAGGTGTGTGAAGTCATAGAATTGAGGTGTGTGAAGTCACAGAATGGATGTGTGTTAAGTCACAGAATGGAACTGTGTGAAGTCACAGAATGGAGGTGTGTGAAGTCACAGAATGGAGGTGTGTGAAGTCACAGAATGGAGGTGTGTGAAGTCACAGAAAGGAAGTGTGTGAAGTCATAGAATGGAGGTGTGTGAAGTCAGAATGGAGGTGTGTGAAGTCACAGAATGGAGGTGATTGACCTCAAAATGTAGGTGTGTGAGGTCACAGAACGGAGGTTTGTGAAGTCATAGAATGGAGGTGTGTGAAGTCATAGAATGGATGATTCTGAAGTAATAATGAAGGTGTGTGAAGTCATAGAATGGATGTGTGTGAAGTCACAATGTAGGTGTGTGAACTCATAGAATGGTGGTGTGTAATGTCATAGAATAGAGGTGTGTGAAGTCATGGAATGGAGGTGTGTGAAGTCAAAGAATTGAGGTATGTGAATTCAAAAAATGGAGGTGAGTGAAGTCACAGAATGGAGGTGTGTGATATCACAGAATGGAGGTGTTTGAAGTGACAGAATGCAGGTGTGTGAACTCACAATGGAGGTGTGTGAAGTCACAGAAAGGAGGTGTGTGAAGTCATAGAATGGAAGTGTGTGAAGTCATAGAATGGAGGTGTGTGAAGTCAGAATGGAGGTGTGTGAAGTCACAGAATGGAATTTTGTGAAATCAAAGAATGGAGGTGTGTGAAGTCATAGAATGGATGATTCTGAATAAAAAATGAAGGTGTGTGAAGTCATAGAATGGAGGTGTGTGAAGTCACAATGTAGGTGTGTGAACTCATGGAATGGTGGTGTGTAATCTCATAGAATGCAGGTGTGTGAAGTCACAGAATGGAGGTGTGTGAAGTCAAAGAATGGAAGTGTGTGAAGACAAAATGGATGTGTGTGAAGTCACAGAATGGAGGTGTGTGAAGTCACAGAATGGAGGTGTGTTAAGTCAAAATTGTGGAGTGTGAAGTCACTAATGGAGGTGTGAAGTCAGAATTTAGCTGTGTGAAGTCATAGAATGGAGGTGTGTGAAGTCAGAATGGAGGTGTGTGAATTCAGATTGGAGATTTGTGAAGTCAGAGAATAGAGGTGTGTCAACTCAGAAAGGAGGTGTTTGAAATCATAGAATGGAGGTGAGTGAAGTCATAGAATGGAGGTGTGAGAAGTCACAGAATTTAGGTGTGTGAAGTCAGAATGGAGGTGTGTGAGGTCAGAATGGAGGTGTTTGAAGTCATAGAATGGAGGTGTGTGAAGTCACAATGCAGGTGTGTGAACTCATAGAATGGAGGAGTGTGAAGTCACCATGTAGGTGTGTGAAGTCATAGAATGGAGGTGTGTGAAGTCACAGAATGGAAGTGTGTGAAGTCACAGAATGGAGGTGTGTGAAGTCATAGAATGGAGGTGTGTGAAGTCACAGAATGGAGGTGTGTGAAGTCAGAATGAAGGTTTGTGAAGTCATAGAATGGAGGTGTGTGAAGTCAGAATAGAGGTGTGAAGTCATAGAATGGAGGTGGGTGAAGTCATAGAAATTAGGTGCGGGAAGTCATAGAATGGAGAAGTGTGAAGTCATAGAGTGGAGGTGAGTGAAGTCAGAGATTCGAGGTCTGTGAAGTCATAGAATGGAGGTGTGTGCACTCATAGAATGCTGGTGTGTGACGTCACAATGGAAGTTTGTGAAGTCATAGAATGGAGGTGTGGGAAGTCACAGAATGGAGGTGTGTGAAGTCATACAATGGAGGTGTGTGAAGTAAGAATGGAGGTGTGTGAAGTCAAAGAATGGAGGTGTGTGAACTCAGAATGGCGGTGTGTGAAGTAATAGATGGAGGTGTGTGAAGTCATAGTATGGAGATATGTGAAATCATAGAATGGAGTTTTTGAAGTCACAGAATGGAGTTGTGTGAGTCAGAATTGAGGTGTGTGAAGTCATAGAATGTAGATGTGTGAAGTCATAGAATGGAGTATTGTGAAGTCACCGAAGGGAGGTTTGTGAAGTCATAGAATGGAGGTATGAGAAATCAAATTAGAGGGGTGTGAAGTCGGAGAATGGAGGTGTGTGAAGTGATAGAATTGAGGTGGGTGAAGTCATAGAATGGAGGTGTGTGAATTCAGGTTGGAGGTGTGTGAAGTCATAGAATGGAGGTGTGTCAACTCAGAAAGGAGTGTGTGAAGTCATAGAATGGAGGTGAGTGAAGTCATAGAATGGAGGTGTGTGAACTCAAAGAATGGAGGTGTATGACGACACAATGGTAGTTTGTGAGGTCATAGAATGGAGGTGTGTGAAGTCACAGAATTGAGTTGTGTGTAGTCAGAATGGAGGTGTAAGTCATAGAATGGAGGTGGGTGAAGTCATAGAAATTAGGTGTGTGAAGTCATAGAATGGAGGTGTGTGAACTCATAGAATGGAGGTGTGTGACGTCACAATGTAAGTTTGTGAAGTCATAGAATGGAGGTGTGTGAAGTCACAGAATGGAGGTGTGTGAAGTCATACAATGGAGGTGTGTGAAGTCAGAATGGAGGTGTGTGAAGTCACAGAATGGAGGTGTGTGAACTCAGAATGGAGGTGTGTGAAGTCATAGATGGAGGTGTGTAAAGTCATAGTATGGAGATATGTGAAAGCATAGAATGGAGTTTTGTGAAGTCACAGAATGGAGTTGTGTGAGTCAGAATTGAGGTGTGTGAAGTCATAGAATGTAGATGTGTGAAGTCATAGAATGGAGTATTGTGAAGTCACCGAAGGGACATTTGTGAAGTCATAGAATGGAGGTATGAGAAATCAAATTAGAGGGGTGTGAAGTCGGAGAATCGAGGTGTGTGAACTCATAGAATGGAGGTGGGTGAAGTCATAGAATGGAGGTGTATGAAGTCATGGAATGGAGGTGTGTGAAGTCACTGAATGGACGGGTTTAAAGTCATAAAATGGAGGTGTGTGAAGTCAGAGAATTGAGCTGTTTGAAGTCATATATTGGAGGTGTGTGAAGTCAAAATGGATGTGTGAAGTCATAGAATGTAGGTGTGTGAAGTCATAGAATGGAGGTGTGTGAAGTCACAGAATGGAGGTGTGTGAACTCAGAATGGAGGTGTGTGAAGTCACAGAATGGAGGTTTGTGAAGTCATAGAATGGAACTTTGTGAAGTCATAGAATGGACGTGTGTGAAGTCAGAATGGAGGTGTGTGAAGTCACAGAATGGAGGTGTGTGAAGTCATAGATGGAGGTTTGTGAGGTCATAGAATGGATGTTTCTGAAGTAAGAATGAAGGTGTGTGAATTCATAGAAGGAGGTGTGTGAAGCCATTGAATGGAGGTGAGTGCAATCATAGATGGAGGTGTGTGAAGTCATAGTATGGAGATATGGGATATCATAGAATGGAGTTTTGTGAATTCACAGAATGGAGTTGTGTGAGTCAGAATTGAGGTGTGTGAAGTCATAGAATGTAGATGTGTGAAGTCATAGAATGGAGTACTGTGAGGTCACCGAAGGGAGGTTTGTGAAGTCATAGAATGGAGGTATGAGAAATCAAATTAGAGGGGTGTGAAGTCGGAGAATGGAGGTGTGTGAAGTCATAGAATTGAGGTGGGTGAAGTCATAGAATGGAGGTGTATGAATTCAGATTGGAGGTGTGTGAAGTCATAGAATGGAGGTGTGTGAAGTCAAAATGGTGGTGTGTGAACTCATAGAATGGAGGTGTGTGAACTCATGGAATGTAGGTGTGTGAAGTCATGGAATGGAGGTGTGTGAAGTCAAAGAATGGAGGTATGTGAATTCAAAAAATGGAGGTGAGTGAAGTCAGAGAATGGAGGTGTGTGAAATCACAGAATGGAGGTGTTTGAAGTGACAGAATGCAGGTGTGTGAACTCACAATGGAGGTGTGTGAAGTCACAGAAAGGAGGTGTGTGAAGTCATAGAATGGAAGTGTGTGAAGTCATAGAATGGAGGTGTGTGAAGTCAGAATGGAGGTGTGTGAGGTCAGAATGGAGGTGTTTGAAGTCATAGAATGGAGGTGTGTGAAGTTACAATGCAGGTGTGTGAACTCATAGAATGGAGGAGTGTGAAGTCACCATGTAGGTGTGTGAAGTCATAGAATGGAGGTGTGTGAAGTCACAGAATGGAAGTGTGTGAAGTCACAGAATGGAGGTGTGTGAAGTCATAGAATGGAGGTGTGTGAAGTCACAGAATGGAGGTGTGTGAAGTTATAGAATGGAGGTGTGTGAAGTCACAGAATGGAGGTGTGTAAAATCATAGAATGGACGTGTGTGAAGTCATAGAATGGAGGTGTGTGAAGTCATAGAATGGAGGTGTGTGAAGTCACAGAATGGAGGGGTGTGAAGTCACAGATTGGAGGTGTGTGAACCCAGAATGGAGGTGTGTGAAGTCACAGAATGGAGGTGTGTGAAGTCATAGAATTGAGGTGTGTGAAGTCACAGAATGGATGTGTGTTAAGTCACAGAATGGAACTGTGTGAAGTCACAGAATGGAGGTGTGTGAAGTCACAGAATGGAGGTGTGTGAAGTCACAGAATGGAGGTGTGTGAAGTCACAGAAAGGAAGTGTGTGAAGTCATAGAATGGAGGTGTGTGAAGTCAGAATGGAGGTGTGTGAAGTCACAGAATGGAGGTGATTGACCTCAAAATGTAGGTGTGTGAGGTCACAGAACGGAGGTTTGTGAAGTCATAGAATGGAGGTGTGTGAAGTCATAGAATGGATGATTCTGAAGTAATAATGAAGGTGTGTGAAGTCATAGAATGGATGTGTGTGAAGTCACAATGTAGGTGTGTGAACTCATAGAATGGTGGTGTGTAATGTCATAGAATAGAGGTGTGTGAAGTCATGGAATGGAGGTGTGTGAAGTCAAAGAATTGAGGTATGTGAATTCAAAAAATGGAGGTGAGTGAAGTCACAGAATGGAGGTGTGTGATATCACAGAATGGAGGTGTTTGAAGTGACAGAATGCAGGTGTGTGAACTCACAATGGAGGTGTGTGAAGTCACAGAAAGGAGGTGTGTGAAGTCATAGAATGGAAGTGTGTGAAGTCATAGAATGGAGGTGTGTGAAGTCAGAATGGAGGTGTGTGAAGTCACAGAATGGAATTTTGTGAAATCAAAGAATGGAGGTGTGTGAAGTCATAGAATGGATGATTCTGAATAAAAAATGAAGGTGTGTGAAGTCATAGAATGGAGGTGTGTGAAGTCACAATGTAGGTGTGTGAACTCATGGAATGGTGGTGTGTAATCTCATAGAATGCAGGTGTGTGAAGTCACAGAATGGAGGTGTGTGAAGTCAAAGAATGGAAGTGTGTGAAGACAAAATGGATGTGTGTGAAGTCACAGAATGGAGGTGTGTGAAGTCACAGAATGGAGGTGTGTTAAGTCAAAATTGTGGAGTGTGAAGTCACTAATGGAGGTGTGAAGTCAGAATTTAGCTGTGTGAAGTCATAGAATGGAGGTGTGTGAAGTCAGAATGGAGGTGTGTGAATTCAGATTGGAGGTTTGTGAAGTCAGAGAATAGAGGTGTGTCAACTCAGAAAGGAGGTGTTTGAAATCATAGAATGGAGGTGAGTGAAGTCATAGAATGGAGGTGTGAGAAGTCACAGAATTTAGGTGTGTGAAGTCAGAATGGAGGTGTGTGAGGTCAGAATGGAGGTGTTTGAAGTCATAGAATGGAGGTGTGTGAAGTCACAATGCAGGTGTGTGAACTCATAGAATGGAGGAGTGTGAAGTCACCATGTAGGTGTGTGAAGTCATAGAATGGAGGTGTGTGAAGTCACAGAATGGAAGTGTGTGAAGTCACAGAATGGAGGTGTGTGAAGTCATAGAATGGAGGTGTGTGAAGTCACAGAATGGAGGTGTGTGAAGTCAGAATGGAGGTTTGTGAAGTCATAGAATGGAGGTGTGTGAAGTCAGAATAGAGGTGTGAAGTCATAGAATGGAGATGGGTGAAGTCATAGAAATTAGGTGCGGGAAGTCATAGAATGGAGAAGTGTGAAGTCATAGAGTGGAGGTGAGTGAAGTCAGAGATTCGAGGTCTGTGAAGTCATAGAATGGAGGTGTGTGAAGTCAGAATGTAGGTGTACGAAGTCGTAGAATAGAGGTGTGTGAAGTCAGAATGGAGGTGTGTGAAGTCATAGAATGGAGATGTGTGCACTCATAGAATGCTGGTGTGTGACGTCACAATGGAAGTTTGTGAAGTCATAGAATGGAGGTGTGGGAAGTCACAGAATGGAGGTGTGTGAAGTCATACAATGGAGGTGTGTGAAGTAAGAATGGAGGTGTGTGAAGTCAAAGAATGGAGGTGTGTGAACTCAGAATGGCGGTGTGTGAAGTAATAGATGGAGGTGTGTGAAGTCATAGTATGGAGATATGTGAAATCATAGAATGGAGTTTTTTGAAGTCACAGAATGGAGTTGTGTGAGTCAGAATTGAGGTGTGTGAAGTCATAGAATGTAGATGTGTGAAGTCATAGAATGGAGTATTGTGAAGTCACCGAAGGGAGGTTTGTGAAGTCATAGAATGGAGGTATGAGAAATCAAATTAGAGGGGTGTGAAGTCGGAGAATGGAGGTGTGTGAAGTGATAGAATTGAGGTGGGTGAAGTCATAGAATGGAGGTGTGTGAATTCAGGTTGGAGGTGTGTGAAGTCATAGAATGGAGGTGTGTCAACTCAGAAAGGAGGTGTGTGAAGTCATAGAATGGAGGTGAGTGAAGTCATAGAATGGAGGTGTGTGAACTCAAAGAATGGAGGTGTATGACGACACAATGGTAGTTTGTGAGGTCATAGAATGGAGGTGTGTGAAGTCACAGAATTGAGTTGTGTGTAGTCAGAATGGAGGTGTAAGTCATAGAATGGAGGTGGGTGAAGTCATAGAAATTAGGTGTGTGAAGTCATAGAATGGAGGTGTGTGAACTCATAGAATGGAGGTGTGTGACGTCACAATGTAAGTTTGTGAAGTCATAGAATGGAGGTGTGTGAAGTCACAGAATGGAGGTGTGTGAAGTCATACAATGGAGGTGTGTGAAGTCAGAATGGAGGTGTGTGAAGTCACAGAATGGAGGTGTGTGAACTCAGAATGGAGGTGTGTGAAGTCATAGATGGAGGTGTGTAAAGTCATAGTATGGAGATATGTGAAAGCATAGAATGGAGTTTTGTGAAGTCACAGAATGGAGTTGTGTGAGTCAGAATTGAGGTGTGTGAAGTCATAGAATGTAGATGTGTGAAGTCATATAATGGAGTATTGTGAAGTCACCGAAGGGACATTTGTGAAGTCATAGAATGGAGGTATGAGAAATCAAATTAGAGGGGTGTGAAGTCGGAGAATCGAGGTGTGTGAACTCATAGAATGGAGGTGGGTGAAGTCATAGAATGGAGGTGTATGAAGTCATGGAATGGAGGTGTGTGAAGTCACTGAATGGACGGGTTTAAAGTCATAAAATGGAGGTGTGTGAAGTCAGAGAATTGAGCTGTTTGAAGTCATATATTGGAGGTGTGTGAAGTCAAAATGGATGTGTGAAGTCATAGAATGTAGGTGTGTGAAGTCATAGAATGGAGGTGTGTGAAGTCACAGAATGGAGGTGTGTGAACTCAGAATGGAGGTGTGTGAAGTCACAGAATGGAGGTTTGTGAAGTCATAGAATGGAAGTTTGTGAAGTCATAGAATGGACGTGTGTGAAGTCAGAATGGAGGTGTGTGAAGTCACAGAATGGAGGTTTGTGAAGTCATAGAGGGAGGTTTGTGAGGTCATAGAATGGATGTTTCTGAAGTAAGAATGAAGGTGTGTGAATTCATAGAAGGAGGTGTGTGAAGCCATTGAATGGAGGTGAGTGCAATCATAGATGGAGGTGTGTGAAGTCATAGTATGGAGATATGGGATATCATAGAATGGAGTTTTGTGAATTCACAGAATGGAGTTGTGTGAGTCAGAATTGAGGTGTGTGAAGTCATAGAATGTAGATGTGTGAAGTCATAGAATGGAGTACTGTGAGGTCACCGAAGGGAGGTTTGTGAAGTCATAGAATGGAGGTATGAGAAATCAAATTAGAGGGGTGTGAAGTCGGAGAATGGAGGTGTGTGAAGTCATAGAATTGAGGTGGGTGAAGTCATAGAATGGAGGTGTATGAATTCAGATTGGAGGTGTGTGAAGTCATAGAATGGAGGTGTGTGAAGTCAAAATGGTGGTGTGTGAACTCATAGAATGGAGGTGTGTGAACTCATGGAATGTAGGTGTGTGAAGTCATGGAATGGAGGTGTGTGAAGTCAAAGAATTGAGGTATGTGAATTCAAAAAATGGAGGTGAGTGAAGTCACAGAATGGAGGTGTGTGATATCACAGAATGGAGGTGTTTGAAGTGACAGAATGCAGGTGTGTGAACTCACAATGGAGGTGTGTGAAGTCACAGAAAGGAGGTGTGTGAAGTCATAGAATGGAAGTGTGTGAAGTCATAGAATGGAGGTGTGTGAAGTCAGAATGGAGGTGTGTGAAGTCACAGAATGGAATTTTGTGAAATCATAGAATGGAGGTGTGTGAAGTCATAGAATGGATGATTCTGAATAAAAAGTGAAGGTGTGTGAAGTCATAGAATGGAGGTGTGTGAAGTCACAATGTAGGTGTGTGAATTCATAGAATGGTGGTGTGAAATCTCATAGAATGCAGGTGTGTGAAGTCATGGAATGGAGGTGTGTGAAGTCACAGAATGGAGGTGTGTGAAGTCAAAGAATGGAAGTGTGTGAAGTCAAAATGGATGTGTGTGAAGTCACAGAATGGAGGTGTGTGAAGTCACAGAATGGAGGTGTGTTAAGTCAAAATTGTGGAGGGTGAAGTCACTAATGGAGGTGTGAAGTCAGAATTTAGCTGTGTGAAGTCATAGAATGGAGGTGTGTGAAGTCAGAATGGAGGTGTGTGAACTCATAGAATGGAGGTGTGTGAAGTCACAATGGAGGTGTGTGAAGTCATAGAATGGAGGTGTGTGAAGTCAGATTGGAGGTGTGTGAAATCACAGAATGGAGGTGTGTCAACTCAGAAATGAGGTGAGTGAAGTCATAGAATCTAGGTGTATGAAGTCATAGAATGGAAGTGTGTGAAATCATAGAATGGAGGTGTGTGAAGTCACAGAACTGAGGCGTGTGAAATCAAAATGGAGGTGTGTGAAGTCAGAATGTTGGTGTGTGAAGTCATAGAATGGAGGTGTGTGAAGTCACAGAATGGAGGTTTGCGAAATCATAGAATGGAGGTGTGTGAAGTCACAGAATGGAGGTGTGTGAAGTCATAGAATGGAGGTGTGTGAAGTCATAGAATGGAGGTGTGTGAAGTCACAGAATGGAGGTGTGTGAAGTTATAGAATGGAGGTGTGTGAAGTCACAGAATGTAGGTGTGTAAAATCATAGAATGGACGTGTGTGAAGTCATAGAATGGAGGTGTGTGAAGTCATAGAATGGAGGTGTGGGAAGTCACGGAATGGAGGTGTGTGAAGTCACAGAATGGAGGTGTGTGAACTCAAAATGAAGGTGTGTGAGGTCACAGAACGGAGGTTTGTGAAGTCATAGAATGGATGATTTTGAAGTAATAATGAAGGTGTGTGAAGTCACAGAATGGAGGTGTGTGAAGTCACAATGTAGGTGTGTGAACTCATAGAATGTTGGTGTGTAATCTCATAGAATGGAGGTGTCAAAATTGTGGAGTGTGAAGTCACAAATGGAGGTGTGAAGTCAGAATTTAGCTGTGTGAAGTCATAGAATGGAGGTGAGTGAAGTCAGAATGGAGGTGTGTGAACTCATAGAATGGAGGTGTGTGAAGTCACAATGGAGGTGTGTGAAGTCATAGAATGGAGGTGTGTGAAGTCAGATTGGAGGTGTGTGAAATCACAGAATGGAGGTGTGTCAACTCAGAAATGAGGAGTGTGAAGTCATAGAATCTAGGTGTGTGAAGTCATAGAATGGAAGTGTGTGAAATCATAGAATGGAGGTGTGTGAAGGCACAGAACTGAGGCGTGTGAAGTCAAAATGGAGGTGTGTGAAGTCGGAATGTTGGTGGGTGAAGTCATAGAATGGAGGTGTGTGAAGTCACAATGCAGGTGTGTGAACTCATAGAATGGAGGTGTGTGAAGTCACAATATAGGTGTGTTAAGTTATAGAATGGAGGTGTGTGAAGTCATAGAATGGAGGTGTGGGAAGTCACAGAAAGGAGGTGTATGAAATCATAGAATGGTGTTGTGTGAATTCACAGAATGGAGATGTGTGAAGTCATAAAATGGAGGTGTGTGATGTCACAGAATGGAGGTGTGTGAAGTCATAGAATGGAGGTGTGTGAAGACACAATGCATGTGTGTGAACTCATAGAATGGAGGTGTGAAGTCACAATGTAGGTGTGTTAAGTTATAGAATGGAGGTGTGTGAAGTCATAGAATAGAGGAGTGTGAAGTCACAGAATGGAGGTGTGTGAAATCATAGAATGGAGGTGTGCTAAGTCACAGAATGGAGGTGTTTGAAGTCATAGAATGGAGGTGTGTGAAGTCATAGAATGGAGGTGTGTGAAGTCACAGAATGGAGGTGTGTGAAGTTATAGAATGGAGGTGTGTGAAGTCATAGAATGGAGGTGTGTGAAGTCACAGAATGGAGGGGTGTGAAGTCACAGATTGGAGGTGTGTGAAATCATAGAATGAAGGTGTGTAAAGTCACAGAATGGAGGTGTGTGAAGTCATAGAATGGAGGTGTGTGAAGTCATAGAATGGAGGTGTGTGAAGTCACAGAATGGAGGTGTGTGAAGGCATAGAATCGAGGTGTGTGAAGTCACAGAATGGAGGGGTGTGAAGTCACAGAATGTAGGTTTGTGAAATCATAGAATGGAGGTGTGTGAAGTCACAGAATGGAGGTGTGTGAAGTCATAGAATGGAGGTGTGTGAAGTCATAGAATGGAGGTGTGTGAAGTCACAGAATGGAGGGGTGTAAAGTCACAGATTGGAGGTGTGTGAACCCAGAATGGAGGAGTGTGAAGTCACAGAATGGAGGTGTGTGAAGTCAAAAAATGGAGGTGTGTGAACTCAAAATGAAGGTGTGTGAGGTCACAAAACGGAGGTTTGTGAAGTCATAGAATGGAAGATTTTGAAGTAATAATGAAGGTGTGTGAAGTCATAGAATGGAGGTGTGTAAAGTCACAATGTAGGTGTGTGAACTCATAGAATGGTGGTGTGTAATCTCATAGAATGGAGGTGTGTGAAGTCACAGAATGGAGGTGTGTGAAGTCAAAGAATGGAAGTGTGTGAAGTCAAAATGGATGTGTGTGAAGTCACAGAATGGAGGTGTGTGAAGTCACAGAATGGAGGTGTGTGAAGTCAAAATTGTGGAGTGTGAAGTCACAAATGGAGGTGTGAAGTCAGAATTTAGCTGTGTGAAGTCATAGAATGGAGGTGTGTGAAGTCAGAATGGAGGAGTGTGAACTCATAGAATGGAGGTGTGTGAAGTCACAATGGAGGTGTGTGAAGTCATAGAATGGAGGTGTGTGAAGTCAGATTGGAGGTGTGTGAAATCACAGAATGGAGGTGTGTCAACTCGGAAATGAGGTGTGTGAAGTCATAGAATCTAGGTGTGTGAAGTCATAGAATGGAAGTGTGTGAAATCATAGAATGGAGGTGTGTGAAGACACAGAACTGAGGCGTGTGAAGTCAAAATGGAGGTGTGTGAAGTCGGAATGTTGGTGGGTGAAGTCATAGAATGGAGGTGTGTGAAGTCACAATGCAGGTGTGTGAACTCAGAGAATGGAAGTGTGTGAAGTCACAATATAGGTGTGTTAAGTTATAGAATGGAGGTGTGTGAAGTCACAGAAAGGAGGTGTATGAAATCATAGAATGGTGTTGTGTGAAGTCACAGAATGGAGATGTGTGAAGTCATAGAATGGAGGTGTGTGATGTCATAGAATGGAGGTGTGTGAAGTCATAGAATGGAGGTGTGTGAAGTCACAATGCATGTGTGTGAACTCATAGAATGGAGGTGTGAAGTCACAATGTAGGTGTGTTAAGTTATAGAATGGAGGTGTGTGAAGTCATAGAATGGAGGAGTGTGAAGTCACAGAATGGAGGTGTGTCAACTCAGAAATGAGGAGTGTGAAGTCATAGAATCTAGGTGTGTGAAGTCATAGAATGGAAGTGTGTGAAATCATAGAATGGAGGTGTGTGAAGGCACAGAACTGAGGCGTGTGAAGTCAAAATGGAGGTGTGTGAAGTCGGAATGTTGGTGGGTGAAGTCATAGAATGGAGGTGTGTGAAGTCACAATGCAGGTGTGTGAACTCATAGAATGGAGGTGTGTGAAGTCACAATATAGGTGTGTTAAGTTATAGAATGGAGGTGTGTGAAGTCATAGAATGGAGGTGTGGGAAGTCACAGAAAGGAGGTGTATGAAATCATAGAATGGTGTTGTGTGAAGTCACAGAATGGAGATGTGTGAAGTCATAAAATGGAGGTGTGTGATGTCATAGAATGGAGGTGTGTGAAGTCATAGAATGTAGGTGTGTGAAGACACAATGCATGTGTGTGAACTCATAGAATGGAGGTGTGAAGTCACAATGTAGGTGTGTTAAGTTATAGAATGGAGGTGTGTGAACTCATAGAATAGAGGAGTGTGAAGTCACAGAATGGAGGTGTGTGAAATCATAGAATGGAGGTGTGTTAAGTCACAGAATGGAGGTGTTTGAAGTCATAGAATGGAGGTGTGTGAAGTCATAGAATGGAGGTGTGTGAAGTCACAGAATGGAGGTGTGTGAAGTTATAGAATGGAGGAGTGTGAAGTCATAGAATGGAGGTGTGTGAAGTCACAGAATGGAGGGGTGTGAAGTCACAGATTGGAGGTGTGTGAAATCATAGAATGAAGGTGTGTAAAGTCACAGAATGGAGGTGTGTGAAGTCATAGAATGGAGGTGTGTGAAGTCATAGAATGGAGGTGTGTGAAGTCACAGAATGGAGGTGTGTGAAGGCATAGAATCGAGGTGTGTGAAGTCACAGAATGGAGGGGTGTGAAGTCACAGAATGTAGGTTTGTGAAATCATAGAATGGAGGTGTGTGAAGTCACAGAATGGAGGTGTGTGAAGTCATAGAATGGAGGTGTGTGAAGTCATAGAATGGAGGTGTGTGAAGTCACAGAATGGAGGGGTGTAAAGTCACAGATTGGAGGTGTGTGAACCCAGAATGGAGGAGTGTGAAGTCACAGAATGGAAGTGTGTGAAGTCACAAAATGGAGGTGTGTGAACTCAAAATGAAGGTGTGTGAGGTCACAGAACGGAGGTTTGTGAAGTCATAGAATGGAGGTGTGTGAAGTCATAGAATGGATGATTTTGAAGTAATAATGAAGGTGTGTGAAGTCATAGAATGGAGGTGTGTAAAGTCACAATGTAGGTGTGTGAACTCATAGAATGGTGGTGTGTAATCTCATAGAATGGAGATGTGTGAAGTCACAGAATGGAGGTGTGTGAAGTCAAAGAATGGAAGTGTGTGAAGTCAAAATGGATGTGTGTGAAGTCACAGAATGGAGGTGTGTGAAGTCACAGAATGGAGGTGTGTGAAGTCAAAATTGTGGAGTGTGAAGTCACAAATGGAGGTGTGAAGTCAGAATTTAGCTGTGTGAAGTCATAGAATGGAGGTGTGTGAAGTCAGAATGGAGGAGTGTGAACTCATAGAATGGAGGTGTGTGAAGTCACAATGGAGGTGTGTGAAGTCATAGAATGGAGGTGTGTGAAGTCAGATTGGAGGTATGTGAAATCACAGAATGGAGGTGTGTCAACTCGGAAATGAGGTGTGTGAAGTCATAGAATCTAGGTGTGTGAAGTCATAGAATGGAAGTGTGTGAAATCATAGAATGGAGGTGTGTGAAGACACAGAACTGAGGCGTGTGAAGTCAAAATGGAGGTGTGTGAAGTCGGAATGTTGGTGGGTGAAGTCATAGAATGGAGGTGTGTGAAGTCACAATGCAGGTGTGTGAACTCAGAGAATGGAGGTGTGTGAAGTCACAATATAGGTGTGTTAAGTTATAGAATGGAGGTGTGTGAAGTCACAGAAAGGAGGTGTATGAAATCATAGAATGGTGTTGTGTGAAGTCACAGAATGGAGATGTGTGAAGTCATAGAATGGAGGTGTGTGATGTCATAGAATGGAGGTGTGTGAAGTCATAGAATGGAGGTGTGTGAAGTCACAATGCATGTGTGTGAACTCATAGAATGGAGGTGTGAAGTCACAATGTAGGTGTGTTAAGTTATAGAATGGAGGTGTGTGAAGTCATAGAATGGAGGAGTGTGAAGTCACAGAATGGAGGTGTGTGAAATCATAGAATGGAGGTGTGTAAAGTCACAGAATGGAGGTATTTGAAGTCATAGAATGGCGGTGTGTGAAGTCATAGAATGGAGGTGTGTGAAGTCACAGAATGGAGGTGTGTGAAGTTATAGAATGGAGGTGTGTGAAGTCACAGAATGGAGGTGTGTAAAATCATAGAATGGACGTGTGTGAAGTCATAGAATGGAGGTGTGTGAAGTCATAGAATGGAGGTGTGTGAAGTCACAGAATGGAGGGGTGTGAAGTCACAGATTGGAGGTGTGTGAACCCAGAATGGAGGTGTGTGAAGTCACAGAATGGAGGTATGTGAAGTCATAGAATTGAGGTGTGTGAAGTCACAGAATGGATGTGTGTTAAGTCACAGAATGGAACTGTGTGAAGTCACAGAATGGAGGTGTGTGAAGTCACAGAATGGAGGTGTGTGAAGTCACAGAATGTAGGTGTGTGAAGTCACAGAAAGGAAGTGTGTGAAGTCATAGAATGGAGGTGTGTGAAGTCAGAATGGAGGTGTGTGAAGTCACAGAATGGAGGTGATTGACCTCAAAATGTAGGTGTGTGAGGTCACAGAACGGAGGTTTGTGAAGTCATAGAATGGAGGTGTGTGAAGTCATAGAATGGATGATTCTGAAGTAATAATGAAGGTGTGTGAAGTCATAGAATGGATGTGTGTGAAGTCACAATGTAGGTGTGTGAACTCATAGAATGGTGGTGTGTAATGTCATAGAATAGAGGTGTGTGAAGTCATGGAATGGAGGTGTGTGAAGTCAAAGAATCGAGGTATGTGAATTCAAAAAATGGAGGTGAGTGAAGTCACAGAATGGAGGTGTGTGATATCACAGAATGGAGGTGTTTGAAGTGACAGAATGCAGGTGTGTGAACTCACAATGGAGGTGTGTGAAGTCACAGAAAGTAGGTGTGTGAAGTCATAGAATGGAAGTGTGTGAAGTCATAGAATGGAGGTGTGTGAAGTCAGAATGGAGGTGTGTGAAGTCACAGAATGGAATTTTGTGAAATCAAAGAATGGAGGTGTGTGAAGTCATAGAATGGATGATTCTGAATAAAAAATGAAGGTGTGTGAAGTCATAGAATGGAGGTGTGTGAAGTCACAATGTAGGTGTGTGAACTCATGGAATGGTGGTGTGTAATCTCATAGAATGCAGGTGTGTGAAGTCACAGAATGGAGGTGTGTGAAGTCAAAGAATGGAAGTGTGTGAAGACAAAATGGATGTGTGTGAAGTCACAGAATGGAGGTGTGTGAAGTCACAGAATGGAGGTGTGTTAAGTCAAAATTGTGGAGTGTGAAGTCACTAATGGAGGTGTGAAGTCAGAATTTAGCTGTGTGAAGTCATAGAATGGAGGTGTGTGATGTCATAGAATGGAGGTGTGTGAAGTCATAGAATGGAGGTGTGTGAAGTCACAATGCATGTGTGTGAACTCATAGAATGGAGGTGTGAAGTCACAATATAGGTGTGTTAAGTTATAGAATGGAGGTGTGTGAAGTCATAGAATGGAGGAGTGTGAAGTCACAGAATGGAAGTGTATGAAATCATAGAATGGAGGTGTGTAAAGTCACAGAATGGAGGTATTTGAAGTCATAGAATGGAGGTGTGTGAAGTCATAGAATGGAGGTGTGTGAAGTCACAGAATGGAGGTGTGTGAAGTTATAGAATGGAGGTGTGTGAAGTCACAGAATGGAGGTGTGTAAAATCATAGAATGGACGTGTGTGAAGTCATAGAATGGAGGTGTGTGAAGTCATAGAATGGAGGTGTGTGAAGTCACAGAATGGAGGGGTGTGAAGTCACAGATTGGAGGTGTGTGAACCCAGAATGGAGGTGTGTGAAGTCACAGAATGGAGGTGTGTGAAGTCATAGAATTGAGGTGTGTGAAGTCACAGAATGGATGTGTGTTAAGTCACAGAATGGAACTGTGTGAAGTCACAGAATGGAGGTGTGTGAAGTCACAGAATGGAGGTGTGTGAAGTCACAGAATGGAGGTGTGTGAAGTCACAGAAAGGAAGTGTGTGAAGTCAAAGAATGGAGGTGTGTGAAGTCAGAATGGAGGTGTGTGAAGTCACAGAATGGAGGTGATTGACCTCAAAATGTAGGTGTGTGAGGTCACAGAACGGAGGTTTGTGAAGTCATAGAATGGAGGTGTGTGAAGTCATAGAATGGATGATTCTGAAGTAATAATGAAGGTGTGTGAAGTCATAGAATGGATGTGTGTGAAGTCACAATGTAGGTGTGTGAACTCATAGAATGGTGGTGTGTAATGTCATAGAATAGAGGTGTGTGAAGTCATGGAATGGAGGTGTGTGAAGTCAAAGAATTGAGGTATGTGAATTCAAAAAATGGAGGTGAGTGAAGTCACAGAATGGAGGTGTGTGATATCACAGAATGGAGGTGTTTGAAGTGACAGAATGCAGGTGTGTGAACTCACAATGGAGGTGTGTGAAGTCACAGAAAGGAGGTGTGTGAAGTCATAGAATGGAAGTGTGTGAAGTCATAGAATGGAGGTGTGTGAAGTCAGAATGGAGGTGTGTGAAGTCACAGAATGGAATTTTGTGAAATCAAAGAATGGAGGTGTGTGAAGTCATAGAATGGATGATTCTGAATAAAAAATGAAGGTGTGTGAAGTCATAGAATGGAGGTGTGTGAAGTCACAATGTAGGTGTGTGAACTCATGGAATGGTGGTGTGTAATCTCATAGAATGCAGGTGTGTGAAGTCACAGAATGGAGGTGTGTGAAGTCAAAGAATGGAAGTGTGTGAAGACAAAATGGATGTGTGTGAAGTCACAGAATGGAGGTGTGTGAAGTCACAGAATGGAGGTGTGTTAAGTCAAAATTGTGGAGTGTGAAGTCATTAATGGAGGTGTGAAGTCAGAATTTAGCTGTGTGAAGTCATAGAATGGAGGTGTGTGAAGTCAGAATGGAGGTGTGTGAATTCAGATTGGAGGTTTGTGAAGTCAGAGAATAGAGGTGTGTCAACTCAGAAAGGAGGTGTTTGAAATCATAGAATGGAGGTGAGTGAAGTCATAGAATGGAGGTGTGAGAAGTCACAGAATTTAGGTGTGTGAAGTCAGAATGGAGGTGTGTGAGGTCAGAATGGAGGTGTTTGAAGTCATAGAATGGAGGTGTGTGAAGTCACAATGCAGGTGTGTGAACTCATAGAATGGAGGAGTGTGAAGTCACCATGTAGGTGTGTGAAGTCATAGAATGGAGGTGTGTGAAGTCACAGAATGGAAGTGTGTGAAGTCACAGAATGGAGGTGTGTGAAGTCATAGAATGGAGGTGTGTGAAGTCACAGAATGGAGGTGTGTGAAGTCAGAATGGAGGTTTGTGAAGTCATAGAATGGAGGTGTGTGAAGTCAGAATAGAGGTGTGAAGTCATAGAATGGAGGTGGGTGAAGTCATAGAAATTAGGTGCGGGAAGTCATAGAATGGAGAAGTGTGAAGTCATAGAGTGGAGGTGAGTGAAGTCAGAGATTCGAGGTCTGTGAAGTCATAGAATGGAGGTGTGTGAAGTCAGAATGTAGGTGTACGAAGTCGTAGAATAGAGGTGTGTGAAGTCAGAATGGAGGTGTGTGAAGTCATAGAATGGAGATGTGTGCACTCATAGAATGCTGGTGTGTGACGTCACAATGGAAGTTTGTGAAGTCATAGAATGGAGGTGTGGGAAGTCACAGAATGGAGGTGTGTGAAGTCATACAATGGAGGTGTGTGAAGTAAGAATGGAGGTGTGTGAAGTCAAAGAATGGAGGTGTGTGAACTCAGAATGGCGGTGTGTGAAGTAATAGATGGAGGTGTGTGAAGTCATAGTATGGAGATATGTGAAATCATAGAATGGAGTTTTTTGAAGTCACAGAATGGAGTCGTGTGAGTCAGAATTGAGGTGTGTGAAGTCATAGAATGTAGATGTGTGAAGTCATAGAATGGAGTATTGTGAAGTCACCGAAGGGAGGTTTGTGAAGTCATAGAATGGAGGTATGAGAAATCAAATTAGAGGGGTGTGAAGTCGGAGAATGGAGGTGTGTGAAGTGATAGAATTGAGGTGGGTGAAGTCATAGAATGGAGGTGTGTGAATTCAGGTTGGAGGTGTGTGAAGTCATAGAATGGAGGTGTGTCAACTCAGAAAGGAGGTGTGTGAAGTCATAGAATGGAGGTGAGTGAAGTCATAGAATGGAGGTGTGTGAACTCAAAGAATGGAGGTGTATGACGACACAATGGTAGTTTGTGAGGTCATAGAATGGAGGTGTGTGAAGTCACAGAATTGAGTTGTGTGTAGTTAGAATGGAGGTGTAAGTCATAGAATGGAGGTGGGTGAAGTCATAGAAATTAGGTGTGTGAAGTCATAGAATGGAGGTGTGTGAACTCATAGAATGGAGGTGTGTGACGTCACAATGTAAGTTTGTGAAGTCATAGAATGGAGGTGTGTGAAGTCACAGAATGGAGGTGTGTGAAGTCATACAATGGAGGTGTGTGAAGTCAGAATGGAGGTGTGTGAAGTCACAGAATGGAGGTGTGTGAACTCAGAATGGAGGTGTGTGAAGTCATAGATGGAGGTGTGTAAAGTCATAGTATGGAGATATGTGAAAGCATAGAATGGAGTTTTGTGAAGTCACAGAATGGAGTTGTGTGAGTCAGAATTGAGGTGTGTGAAGTCATAGAATGTAGATGTGTGAAGTCATAGAATGGAGAATTGTGAAGTCACCGAAGGGACATTTGTGAAGTCATAGAATGGAGGTATGAGAAATCAAATTAGAGGGGTGTGAAGTCGGAGAATCGAGGTGTGTGAACTCATAGAATGGAGGTGGGTGAAGTCATAGAATGGAGGTGTATGAAGTCATGGAATGGAGGTGTGTGAAGTCACTGAATGGACGGGTTTAAAGTCATAAAATGGAGGTGTGTGAAGTCAGAGAATTGAGCTGTTTGAAGTCATATATTGGAGGTGTGTGAAGTCAAAATGGATGTGTGAAGTCATAGAATGTAGGTGTGTGAAGTCATAGAATGGAGGTGTGTGAAGTCACAGAATGGAGGTGTGTGAACTCAGAATGGAGGTGTGTGAAGTCACAGAATGGAGGTTTGTGAAGTCATAGAATGGACGTGTGTGAAGTCAGAATGGAGGTGTGTGAAGTCACAGAATGGAGGTTTGTGAAGTCATAGATGGAGGTTTGTGAGGTCATAGAATGGATGTTTCTGAAGTAAGAATGAAGGTGTGTGAATTCATAGAAGGAGGTGTGTGAAGCCATTGAATGGAGGTGAGTGCAATCATAGATGGAGGTGTGTGAAGTCATAGTATGGAGATATGGGATATCATTGAATGGAGTTTTGTGAATTCACAGAATGGAGTTGTGTGAGTCAGAATTGAGGTGTGTGAAGTCATAGAATGTAGATGTGTGAAGTCATAGAATGGAGTACTGTGAGGTCACCGAAGGGAGGTTTGTGAAGTCATAGAATGGAGGTATGAGAAATCAAATTAGAGGGGTGTGAAGTCGGAGAATAGAGGTGTGTGAAGTCATAGAATTGAGGTGGGTGAAGTCATAGAATGGAGGTGTATGAATTCAGATTGGAGGTGTGTGAAGTCATAGAATGGAGGTGTGTCAACTCAGAAAGGAGGTGTGTGAAGTCATAGAATGGAGGTGAGTGAAGTCATAGAATGGAGGTGTGTGAACACATAGAATGGAGGTCTGTGACGTCACAATGGAAGTTTGTGAAGTCATAGAATGAAGGTGTGTGAAGTCACAGAATGGAGGTGTGTGAAGTCAGAATGGAGGTGTGAAGTCATAGAATGGAGGTGGGTGAAGTCATAGAAATTAGGTGTGTGAAGTCATAGAATGGAGGTGTGTGAACTCATAGAATGGAGGTGTGTCACATCACAATGGAAGTTTGTGAAGTCATAGATGGAGGTGTGTGAAGTCATAGTATGGAGATATGTGAAATCATAGAATGGAGTTTTGTGAAGTCACAGAATGGAGTTGTGTGAGTCAGAATTGAGGTGTGAGAAGTCATAGAATGTAGATGTGTGAAGACATAGAATGGAGTATTGTGAAGTCACCGAAGGGATGTTTGTGAAGTCATAGAATGGAGGTATGAGAAATCAAATTAGAGGAGTGTGAAGTCGGAGAATGGAGGTGTGTGAAGTCATAGAATGGAGGTGGGTGAAGTCATAGAATGGAGGTGTGTGAATTCAGATTGGAGGTTTGTGAAGTCATAGAATAGCGGTGTGTCAACACAGAATGGAGGTGTTTGAATTCAGATTGGAGGTTTGTGAAGTCATAGTATAGAGGTGTGTCAACTCAGAAAGGAGGTGTTTGAAATCATAGAATGGAGTTGAGTGAAGTCATAGAATGGAGGTGTGTGAAATCATAGAATGGAGGTGTGTGAAGTCACAGAATTTAGGTGTGTGAAGTCAGAATGGAGGTGTGTGAGGTCAGAATGGAGGTGTTTGAAATCATAGAATGGAGGTGTGTGAAGTCACAATGCAGGTGTGTGAACTCAGAGAATGGAGGTGTGTGAAGTCACAATGTAGGTGTGTGAAGTCATAGAATGGAGGTGTGTGAAGTCATAGAATGGAGGTGTGTGAAGTCACAGAATGGAGGTGTGTGAAGTCATAGAATGGAGGTGTGTGAAGTCACAAAATGGAGGTGTGTGAAGTCAGAATGGAGGTTTGTGAAGTCACAGAATGGAGGTGTGTGAAATCAGAATAGAGGTGTGAAGTCATAGAATGGAGGTGGGTGAAATCATAGAAATTAGGTGCGGGAAGTCATAGAATGGAGAAGTGTGAAGTCATAGAGTGGAGGTGAGTGAAGTCAGAGATTCGAGGTCTGTGAAGTCATAGAATGGAGGTGTGTGAAGTCAGAATGTAGGTGTACGAAGTCGTAGAATAGAGGTGTGTGAAGTCAGAATGGAGGTGTGTGAAGTCATAGAATGGAGGTGTGTGCACTCATAGAATGCAGGTATGTGACGTCACAATGGAAGTTTGAGAAGTCATAGAATGGAGGTGTGTGAAGTCATACACTGGAGGTGTCTGAAGTAAGAATGGAGGTGTGTGAAGTCAAAGAATGGAGGTGTGTGAACTCAGAATGGCGGTGTGTGAAGTAATAGATAGAGGTGTGTGAAGTCATAGTATGGAGATATGTGAAATCATAGAATGGAGTTTTGTGAAGTCACAGAATGGAGTTGTGTGAGTCAGAATTGAGGTGTGTGAAGTCATAGAATGTAGATGTGTGAAGTCATAGAATGGAGTATTGTGAAGTCACCGAAGGGATGTTTGTGAAGTCATAGAATGGAGGTATGAGAAATCAAATTAGAGGGGTGTGAAGTCGGAGAATGGAGATGTGTGAAGTGATAGAAATGAGGTGGGTAAAGTCATAGAATGGAGGTGTGTGAATTCAGGTTGGAGGTGTGTGAAGTCATAGAATGGAGGTGTGTCAACTCAGAAAGGAGGTGTGTGAAGTCATAGAATGGAGGTGAGTGAAGTCATAGAATGGAGGTGTGTGAACTCAAAGAATGGAGGTGTGTGACGTCACAATGGTAGTTTGTGAAGTCATAGAATGGAGGTGTGTGAAGTCACAGAATTGAGGAATGTGAAGTCAGAATGGAGGTGTGAAGTCATATAATGGAGGTGGGTGAAGTCATATAAATTAGGTGTGTGAAGTCATAGAATGGAGGTGATTGAAGTCATAGAATGGAGGTGTGTGAACTCATAGAATGGAGGTGTGTGACGTCACAATGGAAGTTTGTGAAGTCATAGAATAGAGGTGTGTGAAGTCACAGAATGGAGGTGTGTGAAGTCATACAATGGAGGTGTGTGAAGGCAGAATGGAGGTGTGTGAAGTCAGAGAATGGAGGTGTGGGAAGTCATACAATGGAGGTGTGTGAAGTCATAGATGGAGGTGTGTAAAGTCATAGTATGGAGATATGTGAAATCATAGAATGGAGTTTTGTGAAGTCACAGAATGGAGTTGTGTGAGTCAGAATTGAGGTGTGTGAAGTCATAGAATATAGATGTGTGAAGTCATAAAATGGAGTTTTCTGAAGTCACCGAAGGGACATTTGTGAAGTCATAGAATGGAGGTATGAGAAATCAAATTAGAGGGGTGTGAAGTCGGAGAATCGAGGTGTGTGAAGTCATAGAATGGAGGTGGGTGAAGTCATAGAATGGAGGAGTATGAAGTCATAGAATGGAGGTGTGTGAAGTCACTGAATGGACGGGTTTAAAGTCATAAAATGGAGGTGTGTGAAGTCAGAGAATTGAGCTGTTTGAAGTCATATATTGGAGGTGTGTGAAGTCAAAATGGATGTGTGAAGTCATAGAATGTAGGTGTGTGAAGTCATAGAATGGAGGTGTGTGAAGTCACAGAATGGAGGTGTGTGAACTCAGAATGGAGGTGTGTGAAGTCACAGAATGGAGGTTTGTGAAGTCATAGAATGGAAGTTTGTGAAGTCATAGAATGGACGTGTGTGAAGTCAGAATGGAGGTGTGTGAAGTCACAGAATGGAGGTTTGTGAAGTCATAGATGGAGGTGTGTGAGGTCATAGAATGGATGTTTCTGAAGTAAGAATGAAGGTGTGTGAATTCATAGAATGGAGGTGTGTGAAGCCATTGAATGGAGGTGAGTGCAATCATAGATGGAGGTGTGTGAAGTCATAGTATGGAGATATGGGATATCATAGAATGGAGTTTTGTGAATTCACAGAATGGAGTTGTGTGAGTCAGAATTGAGGTGTGTGAAGTCATAGAATGTAGATGTGTGAAGTCATAGAATGGAGTACTGTGAGGTCAACGAAGGGAGGTTTGTGAAGTCATAGAATGGAGGTATGAGAAATCAAATTAGAGGGGTGTGAAGTCAGAGAATGGAGGTGTGTGAAGTCATAGAATTGAGGTGGGTGAAGTCATAGAATGGAGGTGTATGAATTCAGATTGGAGGTGTATGAAGTCATAGAATGGAGGTGTGTCAACTCAGAAAGGAGGTTTGTGAAGTCATAGAATGGAGGTGAGTGAAGTCATAGAATGGAGGTGTGTGAACACATAGAATGGAGGTCTGTGACGTCACAATGGAAGTTTGTGAAGTCATAGAATGAAGGTGTGTGAAGTCACAGAATGGAGGTGTGTGAAGTCAGAATGGAGGTGTGAAGTCATAGAATGGAGGTGCGTGAAGTCATAGAAATTAGGTGTGTGAAGTCATAGAATGGAGGTGTGTGAACTCATAGAATGGAGGTGTGTGACATCACAACGGAAGTTTGTGAAGTCATAGATGGAGGTGTGTGAAGTCATAGTATGGAGATATGTGAAATCATAGAATGGAGTTTTGTGAAGTCACAGAATGGAGTTGTGTGAGTCAGAATTGAGGTGTGAGAAGTCATAGAATGTAGATGTGTGAAGACATAGAATGGAGTATTGTGAAGTCACCGAAGGGATGTTTGTGAAGTCATAGAATGGAGGTATGAGAAATCAAATTAGAGGAGTGTGAAGTCGGAGAATGGAGGTGTGTGAAGTCATAGAATGGAGGTGGGTGAAGTCATAGAATGGAAGTGTTTGAATTCAGATTGGAGGTTTGTGAAGTCATAGAATAGCGGTGTGTCAACACAGAATGGAGGTGTGTGAATTCAGATTGGAGGTTTGTGAAGTCATAGAATAGAGGTGTGTCAACTCAGAAAGGAGGTGTTTGAAATCATAGAATGGAGTTGAGTGAAGTCATAGAATGGAGGTGTGTGAAATCATAGAATGGAGGTGTGTGAAGTCACAGAATTTAGGTGTGTGAAGTCAGAATGGAGGTGTGTGAAGTCACAGAATGGAGGTTTGTGAAGTCATAGAATGGAAGTTTGTGAAGTCATAGAATGGACGTGTGTGAAGTCAGAATGGAGGTGTGTGAAGTCACAGAATGGAGGTTTGTGAAGTCATAGATGGAGGTGTGTGAGGTCACAGAATGGATGTTTCTGAAGTAAGAATGAAGGTGTGTGAAGTCATAGAATGGAGGTGTGTGAAGTCACTGAATGGAAGTGTGTGAAGTCAGAATGGAGGTGTGAAGTCATAGAATGAACGTGGGTGAAGTCATAGAAAGGAGGTTTGGGAAGTCATAGAATGGAGGAGTGTGAAGTCATAGCGTGGAGGTGAGTGAAGTCACAGATTCGAGGTCTGTGAAGTCATAGATTGGACGTGTGTGATGTCAGAATGGAGGTGTGCGAAGTCATAGAATAGAGGTTTTGAAGTCAGAATGGAGGTGTGTGAAGTCAAAGAATGGAGGTGTGGGAACTCATAGAATGGAGGTGTGTGACGTCACAATGGAAGTGTGTGAAGTCACAGAATGGAGGTGTGTGAATTCATACAATGGAGGTGTGTGAAGTCAGAATGGAATTTTGTGAAGTCACAGAATTGAGCTGTGTGAATTCAGAATGGAGGTGTGTGAAGTCATATAATGGAGGTGTTTAAAGTCAGAATGGAGGTGTGTGAACTCATAAAAGGGAGGTGTGTGTAGTCACAATGGAGGTGTGTGAAGTCAAAGAATGGAGGTGTGTGAAGTCACAGAATGGAGGTGTGTGAAGGCATAGAATGTAGGTGTGTGAAGTCATGGAATGGGTGTTTGTGAAGTAAGAATGAAGTTGTGTGAAGTCATAGAATGGAGGTGTGTGAAGTCAGAATGTAGGTGTTCGAAGTCATAGAATAGAGGTGTGTGACGTCAGAATGGAGGTGTATGAAGTCATAGAATGGAGGTGTGTGAACTCATAGAATGGAGGTGTGTGACGTCACAATGGTAGTTTGTGAAGTCATAGAATGGAGGTGTGGGAAGTCACAGAATGGAGGTGTGTGAAGTCAGAATGGAGTTGTGTGAAGTCACAGAATGAAGGTGTGTGAACTCAGAATGGAGGTGTGTGCAATCATAGATGGAGGTGTGTGAAGTCATAGTATGGAGATATGTGAAATCATAGAATGGAGTTTTCTGAATTCACAGAATGGAGTTGTGTGAGTCAGAATTGAGGTGTTTGAAGTCATAGAATGTAGATGTGTGAAGTCATAGAATGGAGTACTGTGAAGTCACCGAAGGCAGGTTTGTGAAGTCATAGAATGGAGGTATGAGAAATCAAATTAGAGGGGTGTGAAGTCGGAGAATGGAGGTGTGTGAAGTCATAGAATTGAGGTGGGTGAAGTCATAGAATGGAGGTGTATGAATTCAGATTGGAGGTATGTGAAGTCATAGAATGGAGGTGTGTCAACTCAGAAAGGAGGTGTGTGAAGTCATAGAATGGAGGTGAGTGAAGTCATAGAATGGAGGTGTGTGAACACATAGAATGGAGGTCTGTGACGTCACAATGGAAGTTTGTGAAGTCATAGAATGGAGGTGTGTGAAGTCACAGAATGGAGGTGTGTGAAGTCAGAATGGAGGTGTGAAGTCATAGAATGGAGGTGGGTGAAGTCATAGAAATTAGGTGTGTGAAGTCATAGAAAGAAGGTGTATGAACTCATAGAATGGAGGTGTGTGACATCACAATGGAAGTTTGTGAAGTCATAGATGGAGGTGTGTGAAGTCATAGTATGGAGATATGTATAATCATAGAATGGAGTTTTGTGAAGTCACACAATGGAGTTGTGTGAGTCAGAATTGAGGTGGGTGAAGTCATAGAATGTAGATGTGTGAAGTCATACAATGGAGTATTGTGAAGTCACCGAAGGGATGTTTGTGAAGTCATAGAATGGAGGTATGAGAAATCAAATTAGAGGGGTGTGAAGTCGGAGAATCGAGGTGTGTGAACTCATAGAATGGAGGTGGGTGAAGTCATAGAATGGAGGTGTATGAAGTCATAGAATGGAGGTGTGTGAAGTCACTGAATGGACGGGTTTAAAGTCATAAAATGGAGGTGTGTGAAGTCAGAGAATTGAGCTGTTTGAAGTCATATATTGGAGGTGTGTGAAGTCAAAATGGATGTGTGAAGTCATAGAATGTAGGTGTGTGAAGTCATAGAATGGAGGTGTGTGAAGTCACAGAATGGAGGTGTGTGAACTCAGAATGGAGGTGTGTGAAGTCACAGAATGGAGGTTTGTGAAGTCATAGAATGGAAGTTTGTGAAGTCATAGAATGGACGTGTGTGAAGTCAGAATGGAGGTGTGTGAAGTCACAAAATGGAGGTTTGTGAAGTCATAGATGGAGGTGTGTGAGGTCATAGAATGGATGTTTCTGAAGTAAGAATGAAGGTGTGTGAAGTCATAGAATGGAGGTGTGTGAAGTCATTGAATGGAGGTGTGTGAAGTCACTGAATGGAAGTGTGTGAAGTCAGAATGGAGGTGTGAAGTCATAGAATGAACGTGGGTGAAGTCATAGAAAGGAGGTGTGGGAAGTCATAGAATGGAGGAGTGTGAAGTCATAGAGTGGAGGTGAGTGAAGTCACAGATTCGAGGTCTGTGAAGTCATAGATTGGACGTGTGTGATGTCAGAATGGAGGTGTGCGAAGTCATAGAATAGAGGTTTTGAAGTCAGAATGGAGGTGTGTGAAGTCAAAGAATGGAGGTGTGGGAACTCATAGAATGGAGGTGTGTGACGTCACAATGGAAGTGTGTGAAGTCACAGAATGGAGGTGTGTGAATTCATACAATGGAGGTGTGTGAAGTCAGAATGGAATTTTGTGAAGTCACAGAATTGAGCTGTGTGAATTCAGAATGGAGGTGTGTGAAGTCATAGAATGGAGGTGTTTAAAGTCAGAATGGAGGTGTGTGAACTCATAAAAGGGAGGTGTGTGCAGTCACAATGGAGGTGTGTGAAGTCAAAGAATGGAGGTGTGTGAAGTCACAGAATGGAGGTGTGTGAAGGCATAGAATGTAGGTGTGTGAAGTCATGGAATGGGTGTTTGTGAAGTAAGAATGAAGTTGTGTGAAGTCATAGAATGGAGGTGTGTGAAGTCAGAATGTAGGTGTTCGAAGTCATAGAATAGAGGTGTGTGACGTCAGAATGGAGGTGTGTGAAGTCATAGAATGGAGGTGTGTGAACTCATAGAATGGAGGTGTGTGACGTCACAATGGTAGTTTGTGAAGTCATAGAATGGAGGTGTGTGAAGTCACAGAATGGAGGTGTGGGAAGTCATACAATGGAGGTGTGTGAAGTCAGAATGGAGGTGTGTGAAGTCACAGAATGGAGGTGTGTGAACTCAGAATGGAGATGTGTGCAATCATAGATGGAGGTGTGTGAAGTCATAGTATGGAGATATGTGAAATCATAGAATGGAGTTTTGTGAATTCACAGGATGGAGTTGTGTGAGTCAGAATTGAGGTGTGTGAAGTCATAGAATGTAGATGTGTGAAGTCATAGAATGGAGTACTGTGAAGTCACCGAAGGGAGGTTTGTGAAGTCATAGAATGGAGGTATGAGAAATCAAATTAGAGGAGTGTGAAGTCGGAGAATGGAGGTGTGTGAAGTCATAGAATGGAGGTGGGTGAAGTCATAGAATGGAGGTGTGTGAATTCAGATTGGAGGTTTGTGAAGTCATAGAATAGCGGTGTGTCAACACAGAATGGAGGTGTGTGAATTCAGATTGGAGGTTTGTGAAGTCATAGAATGGAGGTGTGTCAACTCAGAAAGGAGGTGTTTGAAATCATAGAATGGAGTTGAGTGAAGTCATAGAATGGAGGTGTGTGAAATCATAGAATGGAGGTGTGTGAAGTCACAGAATTTAGGTGTGTGAAGTCAGAATGGAGGTGTGTGAAGTCACAGAATGGAGGTTTGTGAAGTCATAGAATGGAAGTTTGTGAAGTCATAGAATGGACGTGTGTGAAGTCAGAATGGAGGTGTGTGAAGTCACAGAATGGAGGTTTGTGAAGTCATAGATGGAGGTGTGTGAGGTCACAGAATGGATGTTTCTGAAGTAAGAATGAAGGTGTGTGAAGTCATAGAATGGAGGTGTGTGAAGTCACTGAATGGAAGTGTGTGAAGTCAGAATGGAGGTGTGAAGTCATAGAATGAACGTGGGTGAAGTCATAGAAAGGAGGTTTGGGAAGTCATAGAATGGAGGAGTGTGAAGTCATAGCGTGGAGGTGAGTGAAGTCACAGATTCGAGGTCTGTGAAGTCATAGATTGGACGTGTGTGATGTCAGAATGGAGGTGTGCGAAGTCATAGAATAGAGGTTTTGAAGTCAGAATGGAGGTGTGTGAAGTCAAAGAATGGAGGTGTGGGAACTCATAGAATGGAGGTGTGTGACGTCACAATGGAAGTGTGTGAAGTCACAGAATGGAGGTGTGTGAATTCATACAATGGAGGTGTGTGAAGTCAGAATGGAATTTTGTGAAGTCACAGAATTGAGCTGTGTGAATTCAGAATGGAGGTGTGTGAAGTCATAGAATGGAGGTGTTTAAAGTCAGAATGGAGGTGTGTGAACTCATAAAAGGGAGGTGTGTGTAGTCACAATGGAGGTGTGTGAAGTCAAAGAATGGAGGTGTGTGAAGTCACAGAATGGAGTGTGTGAAGGCATAGAATGTAGGTGTGTGAAGTCATGGAATGGGTGTTTGTGAAGTAAGAATGAAGTTGTGTGAAGTCATAGAATGGAGGTGTGTGAAGTCAGAATGTAGGTGTTCGAAGTCATAGAATAGAGGTGTGTGACGTCAGAATGGAGGTGTGTGAAGTCATAGAATGGAGGTGTGTGAACTCATAGAATGGAGGTGTGTGACGTCACAATGGTAGTTTGTGAAGTCATAGAATGGAGGTGTGGGAAGTCACAGAATGGAGGTGTGGGAAGTCATACAATGGAGGTGTGTGAAGTCAGAATGGAGGTGTGTGAAGTCACAGAATGAAGGTGTGTGAACTCAGAATGGAGGTGTGTGCAATCATAGATGGAGGTGTGTGAAGTCATAGTATGGAGATATGTGAAATCATAGAATGGAGTTTTCTGAATTCACAGAATGGAGTTGTGTGAGTCAGAATTGAGGTGTTTGAAGTCATAGAATGTAGATGTGTGAAGTCATAGAATGGAGTACTGTGAAGTCACCGAAGGCAGGTTTGTGAAGTCATAGAATGGAGGTATGAGAAATCAAATTAGAGGGGTGTGAAGTCGGAGAATGGAGGTGTGTGAAGTCATAGAATTGAGGTGGGTGAAGTCATAGAATGGAGGTGTATGAATTCAGATTGGAGGTATGTGAAGTCATAGAATGGAGGTGTGTCAACTCAGAAAGGAGGTGTGTGAAGTCATAGAATGGAGGTGAGTGAAGTCATAGAATGGAGGTGTGTGAACACATAGAATGGAGGTCTGTGACGTCACAATGGAAGTTTGTGAAGTCATAGAATGGAGGTGTGTGAAGTCACAGAATGGAGGTGTGTGAAGTCAGAATGGAGGTGTGAAGTCATAGAATGGAGGTGGGTGAAGTCATAGAAATTAGGTGTGTGAAGTCATAGAATGGAGGTGTGTGAACTCATAGAATGGAGGTGTGTGACATCACAATGGAAGTTTGTGAAGTCATAGATGGAGGTGTGTGAAGTCATAGTATGGAGATATGTATAATCATAGAATGGAGTTTTGTGAAGTCACACAATGGAGTTGTGTGAGTCAGAATTGAGGTGGGTGAAGTCATAGAATGTAGATGTGTGAAGTCATACAATGGAGTATTGTGAAGTCACCGAAGGGATGTTTGTGAAGTCATAGAATGGAGGTATGAGAAATCAAATTAGAGGGGTGTGAAGTCGGAGAATCGAGGTGTGTGAACTCATAGAATGGAGGTGGGTGAAGTCATAGAATGGAGGTGTATGAAGTCATAGAATGGAGGTGTGTGAAGTCACTGAATGGACGGGTTTAAAGTCATAAAATGGAGGTGTGTGAAGTCAGAGAATTGAGCTGTTTGAAGTCATATATTGGAGGTGTGTGAAGTCAAAATGGATGTGTGAAGTCATAGAATGTAGGTGTGTGAAGTCATAGAATGGAGGTGTGTGAAGTCACAGAATGGAGGTGTGTGAACTCAGAATGGAGGTGTGTGAAGTCACAGAATGGAGGTTTGTGAAGTCATAGAATGGAAGTTTGTGAAGTCATAGAATGGACGTGTGTGAAGTCAGAATGGAGGTGTGTGAAGTCACAAAATGGAGGTTTGTGAAGTCATAGATGGAGGTGTGTGAGGTCATAGAATGGATGTTTCTGAAGTAAGAATGAAGGTGTGTGAAGTCATAGAATGGAGGTGTGTGAAGTCATTGAATGGAGGTGTGTGAAGTCACTGAATGGAAGTGTGTGAAGTCAGAATGGAGGTGGGAAATCATAGAATGAACGTGGGTGAAGTCATAGAAAGGAGGTGTGGGAAGTCATAGAATGGAGGAGTGTGAAGTCATAGAGTGGAGGTGAGTGAAGTCACAGATTCGAGGTCTGTGAAGTCATAGATTGGACGTGTGTGATGTCAGAATGGAGGTGTGCGAAGTCATAGAATAGAGGTTTTGAAGTCAGAATGGAGGTGTGTGAAGTCAAAGAATGGAGGTGTGGGAACTCATAGAATGGAGGTGTGTGACGTCACAATGGAAGTGTGTGAAGTCACAGAATGGAGGTGTGTGAATTCATACAATGGAGGTGTGTGAAGTCAGAATGGAATTTTGTGAAGTCACAGAATTGAGCTGTGTGAATTCAGAATGGAGGTGTGTGAAGTCATAGAATGGAGGTGTTTAAAGTCAGAATGGAGGTGTGTGAACTCATAAAAGGGAGGTGTGTGCAGTCACAATGGAGGTGTGTGAAGTCAAAGAATGGAGGTGTGTGAAGTCACAGAATGGAGGTGTGTGAAGGCATAGAATGTAGGTGTGTGAAGTCATGGAATGGGTGTTTGTGAAGTAAGAATGAAGTTGTGTGAAGTCATAGAATGGAGGTGTGTGAAGTCAGAATGTAGGTGTTCGAAGTCATAGAATAGAGGTGTGTGACGTCAGAATGGAGGTGTGTGAAGTCATAGAATGGAGGTGTGTGAACTCATAGAATGGAGGTGTGTGACGTCACAATGGTAGTTTGTGAAGTCATAGAATGGAGGTGTGTGAAGTCACAGAATGGAGGTGTGGGAAGTCATACAATGGAGGTGTGTGAAGTCAGAATGGAGGTGTGTGAAGTCACAGAATGGAGGTGTGTGAACTCAGAATGGAGATGTGTGCAATCATAGATGGAGGTGTGTGAAGTCATAGTATGGAGATATGTGAAATCATAGAATGGAGTTTTGTGAATTCACAGGATGGAGTTGTGTGAGTCAGAATTGAGGTGTGTGAAGTCATAGAATGTAGATGTGTGAAGTCATAGAATGGAGTACTGTGAAGTCACCGAAGGGAGGTTTGTGAAGTCATAGAATGGAGGTATGAGAAATCAAATTAGAGGAGTGTGAAGTCAGAGAATGGAGGTGTGTGAAGTCATAGAATTGAGGTGGGTGAAGTCATAGAATGGAGGTGTATGAATTCTGATTGGAGGTATGTGAAGTCATAGAATGGAGGTGTGTCAACTCAGAAAGGAGGTGTGTGAAGTAATAGAATGGAGGTGAGTGAAGTCATAGAATGGAGGTGTGTGAACACATAGAATGGAGGTCTGTGACGTCACAATGGAAGTTTGTGAAGTCATAGAATGGAGGTGTGTGAAGTCACAGAATTGAGGTGTGTGAAGTCAGAATGGAGGTGTGAAGTCATAGAATGGAGGTGGGTGAAGTCATAGAAATTAGGTGTGTGAAGTCATAGAATGGAGGTGTGTGAACTCATAGAATGGAGGTGTGTGACATCACAATGGAAGTTTGTGAAGTCATAGATGGAGGTGTGTGAAGTCATAGTATGGAGATATGTGAAATCATAGAATGGAGTTTTGTGAAGTCACAGAATGGAGTTGTGTGAGTCAGAATTGAGGTGTGTGAAGTCATAGAATGTAGATGTGTGAAGTCATAGAATGGAGTATTGTGAAGTAACCAAAGGGATGTTTGTGAAGTCATAGAATGGAGGTATGAGAAATCAAATTAGAGGGGTGTGAAGTCGGAGAATGGAGGTGTGTGAAGTCATAGAATGGAGGTGGGTGAAGTCATAGAATGGAGGTGTGTGAATTCAGATTGGAGGTTTGTGAAGTCAGAGAATAGAGGTGTGTCAACTCAGAAAGGAGGTGTTTGAAATCATAGAATGGAGGTGAGTGAAGTCATAGAATGGAGGTGTGTGAAATCATAGAATGGAGGTGTGAGAAGTCACAGAATTTAGGTGTGTGAAGTCAGAATGGAGGTGTGTGAAGTCACAATGCAGGTGTGTGAAGTCATAGAATGGAGGAGTGTGAAGTCACAATGCAGGTGTGTGAAGTCATAGAATGGAGGTGTGTGAAGTCATAGAATGGAGGTGTGTGAAGTCACAGAATGGAGGTGTGTGAAGTCATAGAATGGAGGTGTGTGAAGTCACAGAATGGAGGTGTGTGAAGTCAGAATGGAGGTTTGTGAAGTCATAGAATGGAGGTGTGTGAAGTCAGAATAGAGGTGTGAAGTCATAGAATGGAGGTGGGTGAAGTCATAGAAATTAGGTGCGGGAAGTCATAGAATGGAGAAGTGTGAAGTCATAGAGTGGAGGTGAGTGAAGTCAGAGATTCGAGGTCTGTGAAGTCATAGAATGGAGGTGTGTGAAGTCAGAATGTAGGTGTACGAAGTCGTAGAATAGAGGTGTGTGAAGTCAGAATGGAGGTGTGTGAAGTCATAGAATGGAGATGTGTGCACTCATAGAATGCTGGTGTGTGACGTCACAATGGAAGTTTGTGAAGTCATAGAATGGAGGTGTGTGAAGTCACAGAATGGAGGTGTGTGAACTCAGAATGGAGGTGTGTGCAATCATAGATGGAGGTGTGTGAAGTCATAGTATGGAGATATGTGAAATCATAGAATGGAGTTTTGTGAATTCACAGAATGGAGTTGTGTGAGTCAGAATTGAGGTTTGTGAAGTCATAGAATGTAGATGTGTGCAGTCATAGAATGGAGTACTGTGAAGTCACCGAAGGGAGGTTTGTGAAGTCATAGAATGGAGGTATGAGAAATCAAATTAGAAGAGTGTGAAGTCGGAGAATGGAGGTGTGTGAAGTCATAGAATTGAGGTGGGTGAAGTCATAGAATGGAGTTGTATGAATTCAGATTGGAGGTATGTGAAGTCATAGAATGGAGGTGTGTCAACTCAGAAAGGAGGTGTGTGAAGTCATAGAATGGAGGTGAGTGAAGTCATAGAATGGAGATGTGTGAACACATAGAATGGAGGTCTGTGACGTCACAATGGAAGTTTGTGAAGTCATAGAATGGAGGTGTGTGAAGTCACAGAATTGAGGTGTGTGAAGTCAGAATGGAGGTGTGAAGTCATAGAATGGAGGTGGGTGAAGTCATAGAAATTAGGTGTGTGAAGTCATAGAATGGAGGTGTGTGAACTCATAGAATGGAGGTGTGTGACATCACAATGGAAGTTTGTGAAGTCATAGATGGAGGTGTGTGAAGTCATAGTATGGAGATATGTGAAATCATGGAATGGAGTTTTGTGAAGTCACAGAATGGAGTTGTGTGAGTCAGAATTGAGGTGTGTGAAGTCATAGAATGTAGATGTGTGAAGTCATAGAATGGAGTATTGTGAAGTCACCGAAGGGAGGTTTGTGAAGTCATAGAATGGAGGTATGAGAAATCAAATTAGAGGGTGTGAAGTCGGAGAATGGAGGTGTGTGAAGTCATAGAATGGAGGTGGGTGAAGTCATAGAATGGAGGTGTGTGAATTCAGATTGGAGGATTGTGAAGTCAGAGAATAGAGGTGTGTCAACTCAGAAAGGAGGTGTTTGAAATCATAGAATGGAGGTGAGTGAAGTCATAGAATGGAGGTGTCTGAAATCATAGAGTGGAGGTGTGAGAAGTCACAGAATTTAGGTGTGTGAAGTCAGAATGGAGGTGTGTGAGGTCAGAATGGAGGTGTTTGAAGTCATAGAATGGAGGTGTGTGAAGTCACAATGCAGGTGTGTGAACTCATAGAATGGAGGAGTGTGAAGTCACAATGCAGGTGTGTGAAGTCATAGAATGGAGGTGTGTAGTCATAGAATGGAGGTGTGTGAAGTCACAGAATGGAGGTGTGTGAAGTCATAGAATGGAGGTGTGTGAAGTCACAGAATGGAGGTGTGTGAAGTCAGAATGGAGGTTTGTGAAGTCATACAATGGAGGTGTGTGAAGTCAGAATAAGGTGTGAAGTCATAGAATGGAGGTGGGTGAAGTCATAGAAATTAGGTGCGGGAAGTCATAGAATGGAGAAGTGTGAAGTCATAGAGTGGAGGTGAGTGGAGTCAGAGATTCGAGGTCTGTGAAGTAATAGAATGGAGGTGTGTGAAGTCAGAATGTAGGTGTACGAAGTCGTAGAATAGAGGTGTGTGAAGTCAGAATGGTGGTGTGTGAAGTCATAGAATGGAGATGTGTGCACTCATAGAATGCTGGTGTGTGACGTCACAGTGGAAGTTTGTGAAGTCATAGAATGGAGGTGTGTGAAGTCACAGAATGGGCGGTATGAAGTCATAGAATGGAGGTGTGTGAAGTCACAGAATTGAGGTGTTTGAAGTCATATATTGGAGGTGTGTGAAATCAAAATGGATGTGTGAAGTCATAGAATGGAGATGTGTGAACTCATAGAATGAGGGTGTGTGAGGCCATAGAATGGAGGTGTGTGAAGTCACAGAATGGATGTGTGTGAAGTCATAGAATGGAGGTGTGTGAAGTCATAGAATGGCAGTGTGTGAAGTCACAGATTGGAGCTGTGTGAAGTCACAGAATCGAGGTGTGAGAAGTCACAGAATGGAGGTGTGTGGAGTCACAATGGAGGTGTGTGAAGTCATAGAATGCAGGTGTGTGAAGTCAGAATCGAGGTGTGAAGTCATTGAGTGGAGGTGGATGAAGCAATAGAACTTAGGTGTGGGAAGTCATAGAATCGAGAAGAGTGAAGTCATAGACTAGAGGTGAGTGAAGTCACAGACTCGACATCTGTGAAGTCATAGAATGGAGGTGTGTGAAGTCATAGAATGGAGTATTGTGACGGCACCGAAAGGAGGTTTGTGAAGTCATAGAATGGAAGTATGAGAAATCAAATTAGAGGGGTGTGAAGGGGGAGAATGGAGGTGTGGGAAGTCATAGAATGGAGTATTGTGACGGCACCGAAAGGAGGTTTGTGAAGTCATAGAATGGAAGTATGAGAAATCAAATTAGAGGGGTGTGAAGGGGGAGAATGGAGGTGTGTGAAGTCATAGAATGGAGGTGGGTGAAGTCATAGAATGGAGATGTGTGAATTCAGATTGGAGGTGTGTGAAGTCATAGAATGGAGGTGTGTCAACTCAGAAAGCAGGTGTGTGAAGTCATAGAATGGAGGTGAGTGAAGTCATAGAATGGAGGTGTGTGAAGTCACAGAATTTAGGTGTGTGAAGTCAGCATGGAGGTGTGTGAAGTCAGAATGGAGGTTTGTGAAGTCATAGAATGGAGGTGGGTGAAGTCACAATGCAGGTGTGTGAACTCATAGAGTGGAGGTGTGTGAAGTCACAGTGAAGGTGTGTGAAGTCATAGAATGGAGGTGTGTGAAGGCATAGAATGGAGGTGTGTGAAGTCACAGAATGGAGGTGTGTGAAATCATAGAATGGAGGTGTGTGAAGTCACAGAATGGAGGTGTGTGAAGTCAGAATGGAGGTTTGTGAAGTCAAAGAATGGAGGTGTGTGAAGTCAGAATGGAGGTGTGTGAAGTCACAGAATGGAGGTGGATGAAGTCATAGAAATTAGGTGTGGGAAGTCATAGAATGGAGAAGTGTGAAGTCATAGAGTGGAGGTGAGTGAAGTCACAGATTCGAGATCTGTGAAGTCATAGAATGGAGGTGTGTGAAGTCAGAATGTAGGTGTTCGAAGTCATAGAATAGAGGTGTATGACGTCAGAATGGAGGTGTGTGAAGTCATAGAATGGAGGTGTGTGAACTCATAGAATGGAGGTGTGTGACGTCACAATGGTAGTTTGTGAAGTCATAGAATGGAGGTGTGTGAAGTCACAGAATGGAGGTGTGGGAAGTCATACAATGGAGGTGTGTGAAGTCAGAATGCAGGTGTGTGAAGTCACAGAATGGAGGTGTGTGAACTCAGAATGGAAGTGTGTGCAATCATAGATGGAGGTGTGTGAAGTCATAGTATGGAGATATGTGAAATCATAGAATGGAGTTTTGTGAATTCACAGAATGGAGTTGTGTGAGTCAGAATTGAGGTGTGTGAAGTCATAGAATGTAGATGTGTGAAGTCATAGAATGGAGTACTGTGAAGTCACCGAAGGGAGGTTTGTGAAGTCATAGAATGGAGGTATGAGAAATCAAATTAGAGGAGTGTGAAGTCAGAGAATGGAGGTGTGTGAAGTCATAGAATTGAGGTGGGTGAAGTCATAGAATGGAGGTGTATGAATTCAGATTGGAGGTATGTGAAGTCATAGAATGGAGGTGTGTCAACTCAGAAAGGAGGTGTTTGAAGTCATAGAATGGAGGTGAGAGAAGTCATAGAATGGAGGTGAGTGAACACATAGAATGGAGGTCTGTGACGTCACAATGGAAGTTTGTGAAGTCATAGAATGGAGGTGTGTGAAGTCAGAATGGAGGTGTGAAGTCATAGAATGGAGGTGGGTGAAGTCATAGAAATTAGGTGTGTGAAGTCATAGAATGGAGGTGTGTGAACTCATAGAATGGAGGTGTGTGACATCACAATGGAAGTTTGTGAAGTCATAGATGGAGGTGTGTGAAGTCATAGTATGGAGATATGTGAAATCATAGAATGGAGTTTTGTGAAGTCACAGAATGGAGTTGTGTGAGTCAGAATTGAGGTGTGTGAAGTCATAGAATGTAGATGTGTGAAGTCATAGAATGGAGTATTGTGAAGTCACCGAAGGGAGGTTTGTGAAGTCATAGAATGGAGGTATGAGAAATCAAATTAGAGGGGTGTGAAGTCGGAGAATGGAGGTGTGTGAAGTCATAGAATGGAGGTGGGTGAAGTCATAGAATGGAGGTGTGTGAATTCAGATTGGAGGATTGTGAAGTCAGAGAATAGAGGTGTGTCAACTCAGAAAGGAGGTGTTTGAAATCATAGAATGGAGGTGAGTGAAGTCATAGAATGGAGGTGTCTGAAATCATAGAGTGGAGGTGTGAGAAGTCACAGAATTTAGGTGTGTGAAGTCAGAATGGAGGTGTGTGAGGTCAGAATGGAGGTGTTTGAAGTCATAGAATGGAGGTGTGTGAAGTCACAATGCAGGTGTGTGAACTCATAGAATGGAGGAGTGTGAAGTCACAATGCAGGTGTGTGAAGTCATAGAATGGAGGTGTGTAGTCATAGAATGGAGGTGTGTGAAGTCACAGAATGGAGGTGTGTGAAGTCATAGAATGGAGGTGTGTGAAGTCACAGAATGGAGGTGTGTGAAGTCAGAATGGAGGTTTGTGAAGTCATACAATGGAGGTGTGTGAAGTCAGAATAAGGTGTGAAGTCATAGAATGGAGGTGGGTGAAGTCATAGAAATTAGGTGCGGGAAGTCATAGAATGGAGAAGTGTGAAGTCATAGAGTGGAGGTGAGTGGAGTCAGAGATTCGAGGTCTGTGAAGTAATAGAATGGAGGTGTGTGAAGTCAGAATGTAGGTGTACGAAGTCGTAGAATAGAGGTGTGTGAAGTCAGAATGGTGGTGTGTGAAGTCATAGAATGGAGATGTGTGCACTCATAGAATGCTGGTGTGTGACGTCACAGTGGAAGTTTGTGAAGTCATAGAATGGAGGTGTGTGAAGTCACAGAATGGGCGGTATGAAGTCATAGAATGGAGGTGTGTGAAGTCACAGAATTGAGGTGTTTGAAGTCATATATTGGAGGTGTGTGAAATCAAAATGGATGTGTGAAGTCATAGAATGGAGATGTGTGAACTCATAGAATGAGGGTGTGTGAGGCCATAGAATGGAGGTGTGTGAAGTCACAGAATGGATGTGTGTGAAGTCATAGAATGGAGGTGTGTGAAGTCATAGAATGGCAGTGTGTGAAGTCACAGATTGGAGCTGTGTGAAGTCACAGAATCGAGGTGTGAGAAGTCACAGAATGGAGGTGTGTGGAGTCACAATGGAGGTGTGTGAAGTCATAGAATGCAGGTGTGTGAAGTCAGAATCGAGGTGTGAAGTCATTGAGTGGAGGTGGATGAAGCAATAGAACTTAGGTGTGGGAAGTCATAGAATCGAGAAGAGTGAAGTCATAGACTAGAGGTGAGTGAAGTCACAGACTCGACATCTGTGAAGTCATAGAATGGAGGTGTGTGAAGTCATAGAATGGAGTATTGTGACGGCACCGAAAGGAGGTTTGTGAAGTCATAGAATGGAAGTATGAGAAATCAAATTAGAGGGGTGTGAAGGGGGAGAATGGAGGTGTGGGAAGTCATAGAATGGAGTATTGTGACGGCACCGAAAGGAGGTTTGTGAAGTCATAGAATGGAAGTATGAGAAATCAAATTAGAGGGGTGTGAAGGGGGAGAATGGAGGTGTGTGAAGTCATAGAATGGAGGTGGGTGAAGTCATAGAATGGAGATGTGTGAATTCAGATTGGAGGTGTGTGAAGTCATAGAATGGAGGTGTGTCAACTCAGAAAGCAGGTGTGTGAAGTCATAGAATGGAGGTGAGTGAAGTCATAGAATGGAGGTGTGTGAAGTCACAGAATTTAGGTGTGTGAAGTCAGCATGGAGGTGTGTGAAGTCAGAATGGAGGTTTGTGAAGTCATAGAATGGAGGTGGGTGAAGTCACAATGCAGGTGTGTGAACTCATAGAGTGGAGGTGTGTGAAGTCACAGTGAAGGTGTGTGAAGTCATAGAATGGAGGTGTGTGAAGGCATAGAATGGAGGTGTGTGAAGTCACAGAATGGAGGTGTGTGAAATCATAGAATGGAGGTGTGTGAAGTCACAGAATGGAGGTGTGTGAAGTCAGAATGGAGGTTTGTGAAGTCAAAGAATGGAGGTGTGTGAAGTCAGAATGGAGGTGTGTGAAGTCACAGAATGGAGGTGGATGAAGTCATAGAAATTAGGTGTGGGAAGTCATAGAATGGAGAAGTGTGAAGTCATAGAGTGGAGGTGAGTGAAGTCACAGATTCGAGATCTGTGAAGTCATAGAATGGAGGTGTGTGAAGTCAGAATGTAGGTGTTCGAAGTCATAGAATAGAGGTGTATGACGTCAGAATGGAGGTGTGTGAAGTCATAGAATGGAGGTGTGTGAACTCATAGAATGGAGGTGTGTGACGTCACAATGGTAGTTTGTGAAGTCATAGAATGGAGGTGTGTGAAGTCACAGAATGGAGGTGTGGGAAGTCATACAATGGAGGTGTGTGAAGTCAGAATGCAGGTGTGTGAAGTCACAGAATGGAGGTGTGTGAACTCAGAATGGAAGTGTGTGCAATCATAGATGGAGGTGTGTGAAGTCATAGTATGGAGATATGTGAAATCATAGAATGGAGTTTTGTGAATTCACAGAATGGAGTTGTGTGAGTCAGAATTGAGGTGTGTGAAGTCATAGAATGTAGATGTGTGAAGTCATAGAATGGAGTACTGTGAAGTCACCGAAGGGAGGTTTGTGAAGTCATAGAATGGAGGTATGAGAAATCAAATTAGAGGAGTGTGAAGTCAGAGAATGGAGGTGTGTGAAGTCATAGAATTGAGGTGGGTGAAGTCATAGAATGGAGGTGTATGAATTCAGATTGGAGGTATGTGAAGTCATAGAATGGAGGTGTGTCAACTCAGAAAGGAGGTGTTTGAAGTCATAGAATGGAGGTGAGAGAAGTCATAGAATGGAGGTGAGTGAACACATAGAATGGAGGTCTGTGACGTCACAATGGAAGTTTGTGAAGTCATAGAATGGAGGTGTGTGAAGTCAGAATGGAGGTGTGAAGTCATAGAATGGAGGTGGGTGAAGTCATAGAAATTAGGTGTGTGAAGTCATAGAATGGAGGTGTGTGAACTCATAGAATGGAGGTGTGTGACATCACAATGGAAGTTTGTGAAGTCATAGATGGAGGTGTGTGAAGTCATAGTATGGAGATATGTGAAATCATAGAATGGAGTTTTGTGAAGTCACAGAATGGAGTTGTGTGAGTCAGAATTGAGGTGTGTGAAATCATAGAATGTAGATGTGTGAAGTCATAGAATGGAGTATTGTGAAGTCACCGAAGGGATGTTTGTGAAGTCATAGAATGGAGGTATGAGAAATCAAATTAGAGGGGTGTGAAGTCGGAGAATGGAGGTGTGTGAAGTCATAGAATGGAGGTGGGTGAAGTCATAGAATGGAGGTGTGTGAATTCAGATTGGAGGTTTGTGAAGTCAGAGAATAGAGGTGTGTCAACTCAGAAAGGAGGTGTTTGAAATCATAGAATGGAGGTGAGTGAAGTCATAGAATGGAGGTGTGTGAAATCATAGAATGGAGGTGTGAGAAGTCACAGAATTTAGGTGTGTGAAGTCAGAATGGAGGTGTGTGAGGTCAGAATGGAGGTGTTTGAAGTCATAGAATGGAGGTGTGTGAAGTCACAATGCAGGTGTGTGAACTCATAGAATGGAGGAGTGTGAAGTCACAATGCAGGTGTGTGAAGTCATAGAATGGAGGTGTGTAGTCATAGAATGGAGGTGTGTGAAGTCACAGAATGGAGGTGTGTGAAGTCATAGAATGGAGGTGTGTGAAGTCACAGAATGGAGGTGTGTGAAGTCAGAATGGAGGTTTGTGAAGTCATACAATGGAGGTGTGTGAAGTCAGAATAAGGTGTGAAGTCATAGAATGGAGGTGGGTGAAGTCATAGAAATTAGGTGCGGGAAGTCATAGAATGGAGAAGTGTGAAGTCATAGAGTGGAGGTGAGTGGAGTCAGAGATTCGAGGTCTGTGAAGTAATAGAATGGAGGTGTGTGAAGTCAGAATGTAGGTGTACGAAGTCGTAGAATAGAGGTGTGTGAAGTCAGAATGGTGGTGTGTGAAGTCATAGAATGGAGATGTGTGCACTCATAGAATGCTGGTGTGTGACGTCACAGTGGAAGTTTGTGAAGTCATAGAATGGAGGTGTGTGAAGTCACAGAATGGGCGGTATGAAGTCATAGAATGGAGGTGTGTGAAGTCACAGAATTGAGGTGTTTGAAGTCATATATTGGAGGTGTGTGAAATCAAAATGGATGTGTGAAGTCATAGAATGGAGATGTGTGAACTCATAGAATGAGGGTGTGTGAGGCCATAGAATGGAGGTGTGTGAAGTCACAGAATGGATGTGTGTGAAGTCATAGAATGGAGGTGTGTGAAGTCATAGAATGGCAGTGTGTGAAGTCACAGATTGGAGCTGTGTGAAGTCACAGAATCGAGGTGTGAGAAGTCACAGAATGGAGGTGTGTGGAGTCACAATGGAGGTGTGTGAAGTCATAGAATGCAGGTGTGTGAAGTCAGAATCGAGGTGTGAAGTCATTGAGTGGAGGTGGATGAAGCAATAGAACTTAGGTGTGGGAAGTCATAGAATCGAGAAGAGTGAAGTCATAGACTAGAGGTGAGTGAAGTCACAGACTCGACATCTGTGAAGTCATAGAATGGAGGTGTGTGAAGTCATAGAATGGAGTATTGTGACGGCACCGAAAGGAGGTTTGTGAAGTCATAGAATGGAAGTATGAGAAATCAAATTAGAGGGGTGTGAAGGGGGAGAATGGAGGTGTGGGAAGTCATAGAATGGAGTATTGTGACGGCACCGAAAGGAGGTTTGTGAAGTCATAGAATGGAAGTATGAGAAATCAAATTAGAGGGGTGTGAAGGGGGAGAATGGAGGTGTGTGAAGTCATAGAATGGAGGTGGGTGAAGTCATAGAATGGAGATGTGTGAATTCAGATTGGAGGTGTGTGAAGTCATAGAATGGAGGTGTGTCA